>CM031233.1:257751347-258088847 GCA_018340775.1 Taxus wallichiana var. yunnanensis
CAAAACTATAACTTTATATTCAATGACTTGAGTGATGGTCATTCTAGAAAAGTCTCACCTCCTCCTCATCCCTGTATTCCATCTAGTAGTCCTCATAATGGTGTTCATGTTCATATGTATTGTCAAGGGATACCTACACTATATACTTGATGTCATAATTATTGCTGGCCTAAAATTTATGCATGATAACCTTGTTCATCTCATCTTTCAAGATTCTATCCTTAACCATAGTGGGGCATGTATATCACCCAATAGTGATCGGGAACTTAACATTAATTTTATGATTTCTGCAATGAGCTTGTGGGAATCCACTAGTTTCCTTAACAACTCGGGAGTGCTCATTTATCTTCTAGGTAAGTAGGCGACATGTATGGTATGCCCGGAAACCACTTACTCTAATATAAGTGAAAAATATGAATTGCATGAAATAATATCTATAATCGTTATCAGTTCTCTTTCCCTAGTTGACATCTTATATGATTCCCATTCGAGGATTAAACAAGAAAAGAATAGGAAACGAATTTATCATGAACCAACCTGAAATTATACTTTGGGTTCTCCAAGTTGAGTTGTGGGTATACATCATATACCTTGAATTGAGAAAACTCTTTAGCCTTTAACAACCCTAGGAATGATATGTGGCATTCAATGTTATATACTGCATATGAGGTCATGTAGAATTCACATTTAGTTTTGGACTCTCCTTCGATTTTCATTGTCATCTTGATGATCCATTGATGGATGGAGTCACTTATAAGCTCTCCCAATAGATATGAGTCTTTCCACTCGAATGATTTGTATGTACCTAAACATTCAATCACAATAATGATAAGTAGACTCATTCCCCACAATCTTATTCAACAGGGTGATAATGTCCCCAATTTATTCAATGAAGTCATCCCTACTCAACTTCTTAGGGATTCTAGTAGTAGATATCCTTGGCTTCTCAAGCCATTGGTTGTTCAATACCTTAGAATAATTTGTACTATCAAAATTCCAAAATTTGTAATATGGGAGGCAACATGTATGGTATGCCCAATCCTTAAGACCTCCATATGTGACTTGACACTTTTCTTTACTTGTTATGGTCTATGGGGTATCAACAAGTGTTCTTTCATTCGAGCCGACGGGGTAGGAGGGAAGTTAGTAATATTGCAAAAAATATGAAACTTCCAACTACGGGGCTACAATGTTTCCTTCTTTATATGATACCACCATATGTTTCCAATTGTCCCTTTTTCAGGCCTCAAAGATGAAAGCACCGTCATTAATCTGCAAAAGCTGTGAAACTACCAACTACAAGGACTGTGAAAATGATCCTTTTCGAGTTGTTATCATATCATGCTAAGTGTGTTTTTCGTCATGCTTTAGAGGTGAAAGTTAAACTTGCGAGTCTTGCAACAACCTGCAAATTTACAAACTGCAAAGTTACTTTTTTCATTATAGCATTAAGATTCTATGAATATTCCTTTTTCAAGCCTCGGGAATAACTTGCAAGTTGTAAATCCACATTAACTTTGACTTTGTAGAAAAGTCAGCAAACAGAGGAATATTCCCATAATATTATTTTTTGGGCTCGAGACATGTACTACGGTTTGCAACTTTACAAAAAATGTAAAATCACTCCTAAGACCCGCATACCCCCAGATGCTTTGAATATTCCTTTTATCGCATCTTGGGGGTGGAACTACAATTTGTAAACTTGCATAAATGCAAACTCGTACAACTAAAAATGCTAAATTCCAAAGTAAAGGGGTATTATCTTGAAGGCTCAAATATGCAGTTAAAGTTCCAAAAACATCGCTTATTCCATTAAATATGTAAATCATTAAAACAAAAAGAAACAAAGGAAATGTTAATGTGTTAGCAATAACATAGATGGTTTGATAGGAGCATGACATGATTTCAATAGTTAGAGCTCAAGAAGGCATAAAATGACTTGAGAGACTAATTAGACAACCAAAATGGTTAGGCTACATCAAAATTCACATGCAAAAATCTTAAATGTGCCATGATTTTAAACGAGGATCAAATCAGCACCAACAAACTAATCTTTCCAATTCTTTCACCAAATTTCCAAATTAGGAAGGCATTAAAACATTTAGAATTTTTGTAGACTAAATTATTCCTCTCACAAATTTCTAAGGAGGGGAAAACATGGGTTATCTCCTTAGTCTCTCGGTGTTGGGATGTGCCAAACACTCAAGCATCTCATGTGGCACAACATTGAGGACTAGTCACCCTGACCATTGGGTATTTTTACAATAACTCCAATTCTCCAAGGCATGGCATAAAACGAGATCTTATCCCTCTACAAAACAAACTTATGTATTCCTTATATGTTTTTCATCTCTTTACTTACTTTCTAGCAACGTTCGAAGTTACATGCTTTATCTATAATTTGAGTAAAAACTTAGTTTCTATCATAAACATTGACTACACTCTATGTTGCAAGTTTCATCATGGAGCATGCCAACACCAACACAAAAGAGAACCACTTTAAAGTGAAGAAAAAGTGTGTGCACACTCATGTATGTTTTTCCTTTAAGCATGCAATTTCCAATTACACACTTAAAGGGGGTGCAGAAACTAAATTTTGGTAACTTGTCCTTGTCAATGCCAAGTTTTACTTTGTTCCCTTGCTAGGAAAAATGCTCACATTTAAAATCCAATCTCCTCATATCTCTATCTCTTCTAAAAATTTCTTATCTTTACACTACTATTTCATCAATTTTAATAATATTATTCGATCAAAGTAATACTAAACATATGATATTCATGACACAACTTTGAGTTTCATCTCTCTAATTCAAAATGTATGGAAGGGTTGGGATGTGAGTTCTAATCTCGTCCAACCCATACGGTCTCAAACCCTTCAAATTCAGTAAGTTTAATTTCATTTTCAAATTCTTCTTTAGGTCATTTCATCTTCCTAGGGTTGTCCTTATTAGAATATTTCACCTACGGAAGGATATATAAGCAAGTCATTATCACTTTATAACTCACCTAACATTCTTACAAGCTATTATTACAAATATCTCTCCAAAAGCACTCAAAGGGTTACTAAATATTCTTGAATCAGTTGCACATCATATAAAGCAGTCCCTGCTACAAGTTTGAAGCAATCAACTAGGTCAAAGAGTCTAGCTTCATCCATTTCCAAGAATGTAAAGATCATAGAGCCATGTTTTAGTAAGAGAAAATTCACTCAAACATTGCACAAAGGTTTCGATCAACAAATGGTTTGGTCACATACTCGAGGCACACCACATATCACTACTCTTTGCATCAATTACATTCTATACTACCCCACTAATATGGTTTCAAGAGACACAAAGACACCCTTAGGGGGTTGGTTAGATATTTATACTTGTACAAGGACCAGGAGAACTACATGAGGCTTGATCCTATAATGAGGTCATGTAGTGCAACACTTGGATTGGTTCAGCAACTAGAGTCTAACCACTAAGGGTAGTTCATCCTCACCACAAACAAAACCTTTCTCATTTGTTTTGGTAATTCTCTAATGAAGGGTTCTGCATGTTGCTAGGATTTATAATTTTTGAAGGTGATTACAGTTCATCCTGAAGTTGTGCAAACAAGAGTGAGATACAACAAAGATCATTACCATACAAGTTAAGCACATAGAAAGTTACATGTCAAAATTGTCAAAGATTCCAATACCATACAATTCTATGTTATGATTGAACAAATCAGGTTTGTAATGTACATAATTTGTAAAATCCTACCCCTATAGGGTTTTCAATTCCAGAACTTCCATTACACAATCTACAATTTCATATCATCCTAATTCACTACCCTACATATCCAAATCATTCCTAATTTACCTTATACAACTAATTATATCTCTCCTCTTGTGCATTTAAGCAAGTGATTATCACTTTATCAGTTATTACATGTATGAATACATTATTTTGATTGTGTATGATTAATATTAGAAGTTAATTAGATCATAGTAATATAGTTGTTACAACTCTTATGCCTAATAATAAATCTAAACACCTTAGAGATTTAAATTAGGGTGTAAATGTGAACCATATATAGTATATCAACTAAACATGGTAATATCAGAAATGTGCATTATATGTGATCATTTCATAATAAGTAATTTATGTCATTAGATTGTTAGGTGTGCCATGAGTATATCTCATTTTTCATAACAAACCATAGCTAAGAGCGGAATAGTTATCGTAGAGTAATATGACCTTAACACGTGACTCGACACCTAATGGATCCATTTTGACCTATGACAAAATACAATGTGACATGGCAAGCCCTCCATCAAAAAACATAAGTGACAAGATATGACAACTTGACTAGTGTTAGTAATTGTTAATTTTGGGCAAAGAAAGCATGTGTCAAGCAATGTGTCATGAACATATTATAAATCATAATATGTCCCACTCATTGTGTTAAGAGAAATATATGTAATAAACATGTTATATATCACAATATGTGTCAACTACTATGGCTAGAAGACAAAAATGGTCCTAGATCCTATAGGTTCCTAGAATCAAACATGAGCATGGAGTATCTAGTAATTTGAAAAAAAAAAACCTAAACATATTACATACATTTACATGAAGAAAACACAAACATAGATTATATGAATAAAATATCATAATGGAGCATCCATGACCATGAATAAAACATGAATGTAAAGACTCCATAATCATGAAGCAAGCACGATCATATATCGTGCATAAGCATGAATCATATAGAAACATAGAGCATACAAAATCATGAAGCAAACATGAGCACAAAGCATAGATAAGCATGAAGCATACATGAGAATACATAATACATAATCATGAAGTGAACATGAGGATAGAGAATAAAAATCATGAAGCATACATAAGCATACATAAGCATAGAGTATACAAAATCATGAAGCATAAAAATCATATAGCATACTATAGACACAAAATCACGCACTTGGGTACATTTCTAGGTCCTAAAAGTATACTTGCATTCATATGATTCCTAAGCAATAAAAATAGTAATTGATAGCTATCTTTGGCCTCTTTGCTTTGTTTCTTGTCTTCTTTCTGGCCTTTTACACCCTACAGCCTAGTCGGTATTTCACTTACTTATCTTTTATGAATTTGGACACCGGCACCCATGCGCCCTTATCCTTCTGGGTGCCCTTGGCCCTTTTCTATCTTACTCGCTTTTTCGGGTGTCATTTATCTTTTGGGCATCTTATTTTCTTATGGGTGGGCCTTCCAGTTTTCAATTACAAAATACAACCAAGGGAATCATATAAATATAAATCGATGTGAAAAAATAAGGGACCAAGCTTTAAGCATCTATTATCATCACCTAAGGTTTCACCCAAAGGAATTTAAGAGCATCAAAGGCATCCATCTAGCACTCATTTAAGGGACAATGGACTACATTTTCTACATAAATTTCATAGGAAGGGAAGTTCATTTTTCCATCCACACATCTATTTACATTAGCACATCTAGCTATCGCCCGTTATCTCATGCACTTACACAAAGGCTTCCTAGGGCACGATTCTATCACACACACACAAGAACTACATGGATTATGATATGCAATGCAACACTCGGTCGTATGTTCACTCAGCCGGTTGACCATCGGTGTTATTTCGACTCCCCATATTGCATATTTTCTTTTTGGGATTTGATGTATCTTGAGGGTTTTGCAGGTCATTATCTCTTTACTGAGTTACGAGAAAATTTTGAAATCACCAATGATATACAGGTGACCAACATTGACTATCGGTAAAAACCTTACAACACTAGAAAAATTAGGTTCCATCCATTTTCTGATCCACGGGTCTCCAAGAGTGAGAATCCAGGCGCCGGGCACCTCGGTCTAGGATTATTCGATAACTCCAAAATTTATTGTGCAGAGTTACAACAGTCTGTCCTTCCTATTTATCAATTTCTCCTGCTTATACAGTCCTGGCATCAAACATAAATCAATTGAGTCACTCTTTCCCTCTCTTGCACTTATGGTTTTATATTTATCTAGCTTATTACTTGTGTCCTCTTGTATCTAGAAATTGTTTATCATAGTTTACATATGTTACTCTACAATTAGGGTTTAGCATAATTTTATTTTTTTAAAATCATTTGATTAACCCATCCATTCGGACCCAACCTTGCTTCTAGACATTTTTGCAATATTTTTATCATGTCTCAATCTTATGAACCCTTTAGTGAAGACCACATTCAAGAGCTAAATTCCCATCTTACTGAACATCCCCAAGATTTAGATCTACTCTTATTCGCTACTTGTGAGGAGGCCACCAATCTTGCTTGAGCTTAATGTTCCTACATCCACTACTACCTATATGCCTATTACTACTTAACCCCTAATTCCACCCTTCCACCTACTTATATTATTCCCTTATATGTTCTTACTTCCACCAACCATTTCACTTTGCCTATTATTTCTCAAACACGGAAAGTCTCTTCCACTAGCACTCAAGACCTAGAATCTCTCTATCAAGATCTCCAAGTCCAAATCTATCAACTTCAGTTGGCTACTTCTCGTGCATCTCCATCCATTGATTCCACCATACTTACTCATACTCCTTTCACACCCACCATCTCCACTTATGCACTTCCTTGAATCTTCGTCACTCCTAAGATTCCCACCTTCAATGGCATCGGTGACCCTCAAGAGCATCTCTAAGCTTTTCATTTGGCATGTCTAGATTATGTGGATGATCATCCTTTAATAGCAAAGCTCTTTCCTAGAAACCTCCAAGATTCGATATAAGAACTTAGCAAAGATAACTAATGTACTCACAACCTCTAAATTGCAAGATCTTTTTGTCCAAAGTATTTTGTCTCCATTGCAAGAGAGTGTCATCTTTGAGACCTCTCCATCATTTGATCAGCTATTTCATACTCTTAAGTTACGCGAAAGCAAACTATTATATATGGGAAAGCTCAAATATCATGATCAGGCTTCATCTTCTAATTGATTTCAAATAAAATCTACTTTCAAGCCATCTCCTAATCCCATTGAATAAAAATCTACTATTAACATTGTTTTTACTCCTAAAAAGCTTCAATGGAAACCTCCAAAGCGTACATTTACAAAATTACCTTATGCTCCGCATATTCTATTGCCGTAACTTATTGAGAGCAATCTTATTACGCTTCCACCACCGTTGAATCTTGATCCATATCACCCTAAAGGCTGCAATTATAATGAAAATGATAGATGTGACTATCATCAATGTGTTGGGAATTCAACTGATCGATGTTTCAAACTTAGGCATCTCATTTAAGATCTCATCGAAAATGATGCAATCGATCTCCCTAAGACTTTGGCATCTGCGTCAGTCAATGACAAATAAAAGCTCAAAATATTCAATGATAATTTCCCAACCATGACAAACAAGTAGATGATTCTTCACTAATCATACATATCATGTTGTGCCTCCTCCTTCATCGAGGGCTCTTAAATTTTTATTTTCTCATATTGATGCATCTCTACCACTCATCACATTCTCTTATCATGATTTTCATGCTACATTTTCTTCTAATACACTACACATCAATGCTTCTATCAGATCTTATGTTATCAATAACACTATGATCGATCCATTAGCTCATATTGGTGTGTTCCCTATTGCACTCCTTGTTTCTATTAACTATCCACTATCTCAAACCTCATATCCAATTCCAAAATCTTAGGGGTTCATCAATCTTTTCTAGTTACATTTGGGCCTCTCACCATGCTTGTGAAATTCATTGTGGCACCTATCGTCAAAGGTTGTGACATGCTCTTAGGTATATACTCCTTAGCTCCATGCTGCTCAAGCTATCATTTCCATGAATCGCTTGTTTCTCATATTCATTACCAATAAGTAATTTTCACTCTCAAAGGTGTTCCACCATCAACTCCATTGCCTCAGCCTCCTCTTGAGGATGTCCTTTCACTAGCTAGAGCATCTAGGCCCCCTAGGCCTCTCAAATCTAAGGCACATTCTACACCTAGTTCTCCCATTCACACATGACCTAATCATTCTCATCTATCCAATAGTCCCTCTTGTCGGCCTAAGCCCCCTACTCGGGAAACATCTTCACATAGGTATTCATCACCTCCTAGGTCTACTACACATAGTTTTTCATCACCTCCTTGGTTTTTTACACATAGGGGTTCACCACCTCCTTCTCCTCCTAGGTATCCTTTACATATGTATTCACCTCATAGGTATCATTCACCGATAATTTTTCACTCTCATACATCTCTCGATATTTGAGCATGGTCACACACCTTTATCTCCTCGGACATCGGGTGGAGGACCCTTGTCATTCACATTCATTGCATAGCTTACTCATCATCACATACTTGGGGAGCATCATGCTTGTGGCTCTTCTCTCCCCCTCATATCATCATTAGTTGTCTCCGATTTCTATTCATACGTTTCATGCTTCATATTTCATCTTTCTAAGCATCATTCCACAACTCGATACACTTGTATTGTCATTACCCTATGACGCACTCTTATGTTAAGGTTCACACTTGACTGTTGAGGACATACTACATTCATGAACCTCACACACTACACATTTCATGCTCCACACTTCATGATACATATTTCTTGCACTCCATTCTCACACATCATATTATCCTCTTCTACACTTTATGTTCTATGATTCATTGATCTATCTTTCTAGTGCACATTATCAAACCATTTCTTGATGACGCAATCTTGTTCTATGGTTCATTCTTGACTATCGAGGTGTCTTTTATAAATGAACCTCATCTCATACCCATACACATCCATTGGGAGCACACTACTTCTATCACATTCACTTTGCATACTATTAGATTACACTCCTCACACATATTACATATCTTAGTTGCACTTATTTTTGCTTACTTATACTTACATGTACACTTTTCTTACTATGTTAGAAGGGTATCCAAGTATGTCATTATCCTTTCTATATACACATGCATGTTCACTTTTTCTCTAGTTGTGAATGCAATATTTCCATAGATCTTTACATGCAACAATGATGTTTGGCATCGTACCTCTTACTAGTCCCACCGAGGCTCTTGGGGGCATCTGTGTTTCTACTCTTATACATCACAAGTGTTATTGTTTCATTTTATACTACTTACTATTTTAACAAGCACACCACTTGTTCCATTGATACATACATGCTTTAACATGCTTCTTATCTTTCTAACATGCTAACAGCGCTTTATGTGCAACATTTGTCTTGTAGTAACTATTTACCGGCATGGTTGTTTGATACTTTGCTTACTGCTATTTGCCTTCGATTGTTATTGTTTTGTAGGCTATTCCCTGTATTTTATGCACATTGTATGTTTTTTATTTCTTCAACCCGATTTTCTCGTGACATTGTGAGCAATGTCCCTGTATGAAACCTATTATTCAGCGGTTTCTCTTTTATATGTTAATTTTCTTGTTACACTTCTTTTCTATGACATGTTTGTTAGATTTTTCTACTAACACATGTATCTAACCATTTTTTTAAATGTTCTTTGGTTTCTACCATGTGCGTTCCCTTCCCCCTACAGGAACATAGTTTCAAATCAGCGTCATGTCCTCTCTTTTGGCCGCATTCTCCTAGTGACGTTGTATGCACCCCAAATGAGGGGGGTATACATTGGGTGATGTAGACACCCCAAAAAATAGTACAACACAGTTCTTCATAAGAACTGAACAAGCTATAGTTTCATAAATGACCTAGAATCTAACTTGGGTCCACTGACTTAGCACGAGACACTAGCACCCAGGATACGAGACACTAGTGCACGGGAACCCCTGACCTTTCCTGGGAACCTATGACTAGGGGCAATTACATTTAATTTCTCATATCAGCACAATTCATAGTAGTTCACAGATTAGTTTCACAAGATCAGGCGTTGGCCTCAAAATACAAAATGTATGCAATCTCCTACTATCTCCTTTACAACACAAAATAATATGGAACTAAACATGAATCACACCATCTGCAGTGGTGTAAAAATTCAAGAAGCAATCATAGAAGAAGAGTAACACTAGATCTTTCTCCCCAACACTCTTCTGTTATGGCATGAGATTGCCTAAAAACTCACACTTGGTGTGAGATCGCCCAAAAAACTCATTCTTCGCATGAGATCGCCCAAAAAAATCCTTCTTGGCATGAGATCGCCCAAAAAAATCACTCTTCTACAACATATTCAAGAGATTTTCTATCCTTTTCACTCTTCAAGGATCCGGTTCACACTTTCCTTTTTCTACTTTTACACACATTTACAGTGTTTCTGAGTTTTGATAATACATGGCTTTGATTACTTTTTCTCTCTTCTTTTGCAGGTATGTCCTTAATACGCAACAAGAAGTAGCCCTACATCAAGCACAACAACAGGTAAAACACAATACAACAATATAAGCTTCAACCCTAGGGTCACTTCCTCTTTCTTAGTTTCTACGCTTCATTTTTATCAATTCACACTTTTACTTGTCTCTTTGGCACACTATCGCCATCACACTCTAGATGGTTATCAAGTATGCATCTCTTATCTACTTTATGTTATCGAGTATTCACTTAACAACATAAAGTGGGGGAAAATGTAGACAAAAAATCACGCACTTGGGTACATTTATAGGTCCTAAAAGCATACTTGCATTCATATGATTCCTAAGTAATAAAACTAGTAATTGATAGCTATCTTTGGCCTCTTTTTTTGTTTCTTGTGTTCCTTCCGGACTTTTACACCCTATAGCCTGATCGATATTTCACTTACTTATATTTTACTCAAACAAGACAACAACGCCCTTATCCTTCTAGGTGCCCCTTACCCTTTTCTAACTTACTTGTTTTTTTAGGTCTCTTTTATCTTTTAGGCATCTCATTTTCTTATGGGTCATCCTTCCAATTGTCAATTACGAAATTCAACCAAGGGAATCATATAAATACAAAGTTATATGACCAAAATAAGGGACCAAGCTCTAAGCATATATTATCATCACCTAAGGTTGCATCCAAAGGCATCTAAGAGCATCAAAGGCATCCATCTAGCACTCATTCAAGGGACAAGGGACTGAATTTTCTTGCATACACTTCATAAGAAGGGGAGTTCATTTTGTCATCTACGCATCTATTTACATTGGTACATATAGCTATCTCCCGCTATCATGTGCACTTACACAAGGGCTTCCTAGGGCACGATTTTATCACACATGCATAAGAACTACATGGATTCTAAGATGTAGTGTAGTGCTCGGTCGTAAGTTCACTAAGGCAGGGTGACCTTCGGGGTCATTTTGACTCCCATATTGATTTTTTTCTTTTTGGGATTCGATGTAGTTTGAGGGTTTTGCAAGTCATTATCTCTTTGTAGATTACAGGTGAATTCTATGATCATCCAGTGACATACAATAGACCAACAACGACTATAAGAAACAAACTTTTGATACTAAAAAATTCGGGATCCGTCCATTTTTTCAATCATGAGTGCCCAAAAGCATATTACAATGCCCAGTGCCCCGACCTAGTCCAAGTGCTCTAGGCCAAGCTTATCTCACAACTCCATAATTTATTATGCACAATTGTTGTAGTCTACCCTTCATGTTTATTGGTTTCTCCATCTTGCACTGATCCAGACATCAAGCGTAAATCAACTAAGTCACTCTTTCCCTCTCCTGCACTTAGGGTTTTATATTTATCTAGATTATTTCTTTTGTCCTCTTGTATCTAGTTATATTTTTATCATAGTTTACATTTGTTACTCTAAAATTAGGGTTTATACAAAAATTTATTTTTGTTAAATCACATACTGAAGTAGAACATATAGAAACATGAAGCATACTTACGTGAAAAGAGCATATAAGATCGTGAGGCATACAAAGGATAGAAGCATGTGGAATTAAACATAAATATATCACAAAAATGGGCAATATATGAGCCAATGTTAAATAGCCAAAAATAAGAGCCCAAACCAATAGCAATCAATTAGTATTGCAATACTAAAAAGAAAATATTAAGAGTAAATTATCAATATGAGTAAGCATAGCGTATGGTCAAATCAATATCTATAAATAAGCAATGTGATCATTGAATAAAGTATGCTAAAGTACATATCTTAAGAAATAAGGAGGTGTGGGATAGGTAGGAGTAGCATTGTACTCGAGAATGGATTAATGTGTAAGGATATGATCGATAGAAACACAATCCAACAGATGCTCTCGATGTGCATATGCCCAAAATGTGGTGGATATCCCTAGAGATATAGGCTTTTAAGAAGCCACACAATGTGAAAGTAAAAGTCGTGATCTAATTAGGCACGCAAGTATATAAGATGCCCCCAAGGTACTACGTTGTAAAATTTATAGTGTAGGTATTAGTGACCATCTTATTTGTACTATAGAGCTCAAGTGTGGAAGGATATTATATATTTAGAGTGTGGAATCAAAGTGACCGCTATGATTGTGTCTATAGAATGAATCAACAAGTCATGTGCAAACAATTGGTTCTATATTTTTGTCATATAATATTTTTTTGTATTTTGACTATAGGAGAATGAGAAATAGAAAACTAATTAGAATTTGTATTGGTGGCCCTAGGACATAGGATGTAAATGGTAAAATAGATTAGGTGAAGTCCTAGGGTAGTAGTTGTTCCCACAACAATCACATTGGACCCATGAGATGTGTTACATTCTTGGGTAACTTCCTAATCGTGCACTAGGGAGAAAATGTCAAAGGAATCGATAAGTGTGTTAAGAGCATAGGCCATTGGTGGTCAGATAAGCAAAGGACATGTTCATGGGATGAGCTATATACAAGTGATTATGTTCATGATGTGAATATTAGCACATACACCTCTTAATCAAGGGCCTTGTATATGTGGGACTATTGAATACGTCATGTGCCTTGGAAGAGAAAGTAGAAGCATTACCAGAGTGAAAAAGTTATTTTGCATGGTACGATACACATGACTCTAACTAGGTAAAGAATATGTAGTCATGTCATGGGCTAGAGATAGCTCTACTTCCGAATGGATCATGTTGTACATAAAGAGTATGCACTATTGTCCCAAAGGGTTCACGCATGCATTTCTATCATGGAGTTATTGTATCATGTGTGTGGCTAAGAAATTTATGTGACAAAATACATAGGATGTTCGTGCAATGGCTTTAGAGTGGTTGACATAATGTATGGACATATGCAGGTTGTAGGATATTTATTTGAAGTGTGGGATTTAGAGGAAGGGTATGCACAAGGGCCCTTGCTAACTTTGGTTGTTCAACTATGTGTGTTATATCATTTGACTAGTTGTTTTTAAATAGCATTTTTGACTTGGTGAATAGCCATGACATGTTTATCTTCAACTATGTGACTATTAGAGGGTGTTTTATGACGAAGGCATTTTTTTAGAGATAGTTCATATAATTGATGTATCTCGAATGATTCTAAATCATTGTGGTATTCACCAAGTCCTACTCTAGTAAACTTGAGTTTAACCAACATGTTGTCAATATCGGTGGGTACATATTCTTCATCATCATAGTCATCATGGAGTTGTTCCTTACCTTGGGTGTGGGTGGGTGATTTTTCTTGAACTACTTTTGTTTGGTCATTGAGGTGGTATCAGGTGCTACTTTCAGCTTGAGCGTACATATATATTTTTACCGGAATGGGTGATAGCAGTGGTTTTATAGATGGATCTAATACAGTCGTTTGTGGGATAGAGTGGTTATTTGAGTCAATGTAAAAATATTTGTAAGGATCATAATCTACATGGAATGTATATTTTTACCCATAGTGTATGTATTTAAAGCATGTAGAGTGGAAGGGACTACCTCCATATTATGCATCCAACATCACATCAATAGGAGATTGTTATTTAGATATGATGACATGACATGAATTGTGTAGGAAGACTTTTAGGACCCAGAGGGGTAAGGTGATGACACATGTTGTATGGAAAAATAGATTATCAACCCATTCAATAATTATATTGAATTTACCAAGGGTTGTGTATGAAGGCTCGTTGTAGCTAAGAAAGTTGTGTTACATCTATTTAACCCTGATTCATTATCGACAAGGGTTCATTTGACCATTTTAATAAAAACCTTAGTTTGGATATGTAATGGAAAATAAAGCTTGATAATTTGTTGTGGCGAGGCATCTTCTTTGTCAAAGGAGATGTGATGATTCTTGACCTTGAAGGTGTTTACTAGGAATGCAAAATATGTGGGTTAAGCATTAACTAAAATAGTTACTTCTTATAGTACTCGAGTGTAAAATATACGCATGTAGAGTAAACCATTAGAACAATTCTGTATAGAGATTCTAGCGTACATGTTTTTGAGTTAGTACAACATATTATACTCTTTTTACAGGAGCTCTGGGTGATGGAGGGATGATAGGGTTGGTGTTGTGAGAGTTGTCCTCGATGGGGAGAGGATTGAGCAAAGGTTTGTTGCAATGTCTAGTGACTATGGCTACCTCTTGGCTAGGTATATGTTTTACAACAAATACAAGATGATGAGGTGATGAATTAATAGGATCCAAGGTATATGAGGGACGGGGAATGAAAGAGATGTTAAGAGCTTGTTGTAGACAAGTAGTTATACGAAGCATTTCATATGTAATATGGGTGCCATGAAAAAGGAAGATAAGTGATGGTCATTATTATTATGTGAATCTTAATTAAGGTTTGAAAGAAACCCTGGATAAACATTATGAAACCAAATATCAAATTGAGAAATTTAAAACCCTAAGGGTGAGGAATGAATCCATATGTTTGTGTGATCGATAAAATAAAGTGGGTTCACCATAATGTAATATCAAAATTAGGGTTAATCTAATTAAGATAATTACTTCAATTGTTTATGTTAATATAGAATGGTAAATATAATAAATACAAGAGTCATAAATTATGTGAGGATAAATATTCGATCAACACAACTTTTGAAAGTAGAATACACACAATTAAAGCTAGGGTTTTGAAAGACTGCATTGTTCTATGAGGTTTAGCAATGAGACAACGATATGACTGTGTGAGAAAAGGTTGTGTAGAGTGCCCTAATTGTGCTTGTAAATTCTAGAGACCTATGAAGGATCTATGGACATAATCACCCACCCGTGCAAACAAAATCACTCAACAATTTCATCCTCTCGTGGATGACTTCTTCATCTACTACTATGATTTGTAACTCAACTTCAACATCCAAAGTGTAATTATGTCCCTAGATATGGGGTTTGTACTTGAAATCTAACGATCACACTTTTGTACTTACAAATAGATTCATCTTCAAACCCTCACTTCCCTCTTATGAACTAGAAAGGGGTTAATCCATATTTGATTCGATCTATTATAGCAATGTCTACATACCAATACTTTGAAGAGTCCTCAGACCCATGTAATTCTTCCTACTAGTGAATGTGTGTGTGTTAAACAATGGCTTTTGGCAAAACCCTAATAAGGCTTCAATCACACTTGTCAATGATCAAGAACTCAATTGTGACGAATGAGAGTGATATATAGTAGTAAATAATGATGTGTTCAGACTTGTAGCTTGTTCTAATGTTATACATAATTAATGTTTCAATTATTAGGTCTCAAAGCCCTTCTAAGAGTATGCTTGAATGTGCAATCCCTATATGCCCCTAATAGGTTAAAGCGCATATCATTTTATAAGATCTTGTGAATGATTTCCTACTCAATTGACCCTAATATAGTCGGTGTGACTAGTGCATTTAAAAATATGAGTGTTGAAAGTACAATCGACACAATCGTCCTTGAATGTAAATGTCGTTCGATTTGTCCTTTATAGGGTGATTATGTCTAGGCTTAGGTTGGAACTTGATCAAAGACATGAGGTGAATAGCTAGGAGTTCAAAGATGTGTTTTGTATAGGCGCATTGGTTTCAAAATTTCTAAGATTAAAAACAAGTGGTGACCTAGTGGACTTAGAGTTCAAGAATTAAATGAGAAACCTTTGGACTAAGTCAATAAATGTGTAAATGGGTTTATGCTAGAATAAATGGAAAATGATTATTGTCAAATGTCTTAAATCCAAATTTTGGGTACTATAGTTATTTATCTAACAATCTAAAGCTTTGATTAAGGGGAATCTAAATGTAATGAAATCAAACCAATACACTAACCATTGGAAATATTAGCTCTTATAAAGATATCTTATTCATTCATAATGAAAATATTTTTACATATTTTGGTTTGTTTTCATGCAACGAACCATTGTTACGATCCTATTCTTTTTTATATTTTGCACACTAAACTTATCTACGTGTGTGAACCAACCCAAAACAACCTCCCATGATAGACTACGAATCTAACAACCTAATACTTTGATGTAATAATAGCCTTAACATTCCCCGCCTTATTTAACATAGTTCAAAGATTGGGCGAGAATATACTTTATAAGTTAACTGGGATATACACTCAAATCATCATACTTACAAATAATAGTGAGAATGTTCTCACTACACCACCTCGGCTAGAAACGACCTCACTAAACATACACGTGAATTGGGACATACCCTGCCATTTGTCAAACATGAAGGAAATTGCCCTCATAACTCTTACAGTTACTGACCAAAAAAGGATATACTTGTCATTAATCAAGAAACATCAAATAATAACGGATTATGACATACTCTATAATCCATACACTTGTGTAAATAGATACACGATTATTTGTATATAGTAAAGAGCGATGTGTAGGACTAGGCTTCACACTTATATGAACACGGTCACTCAACTATCCATAAAAGTTATAAAACAATAATGGAGTTAGTCCTCACTACCCTTCATCACTAGGAGTTGACCTCATTGGTCAACAATATTTTATGTGTAGTAGAAATATGATCTTCGTTGTCACCTTCACCTATGATCGTTGTCTTCAACTTTATAATATTTTTGCATTGGCTTTCCACTAAACCAATAGTCCACTCCCTGAGTTAACAATGAACTCAATACTAATATTTATCCTCCATCCTCCTCTGAAACTAGGCTCACTAGACCAAGTTGATATTGATGGTCTTGTGGACCATAAAGCATTTCATGGAGCTCTTAAACGATTTTCACAATTTCTCTGTTGGTACGAATAACATGTTGTGTATCCATGGAAAAGAGCTCCCACCCTCAATCAAAAAGGTTTTAAAGGATATCAAGGTCTTTCAAAAATGCATCATTTTATAATAGCAACCCTTAAGAAAAAACAATTAGATCGGACAAACTAACCATGTGCAAGCAAAACAAACTTCACACATAATTTTGGTGTGATAACAAAAATGCCATGATGAAGTTACATCAGCAAACTCCTACTCGATTGGAAAATATGAAATTGATCGACGTGGGGATTTGCACACACATAAATCTCCTAGCTTGCATGTGTATACAATACAAGAGTTGAAGTGAAATGCTTATAGGGGATGTTCTAGAATCATATTCTACTTATGTGGGGAAAAAATCATAGAAATATTCAAATTGGAGGAGAAATTCTAGCTCATATTATGCTGAAATTTTTGAATATTTTTCAAAAGTTTTGACTATCATATTATTTACAAAGCTTAAAAAACTAAATAAACGTAAATACAAGCAGCCCTAAAAAATTATGGAAGTAAAACTTTAAGTTTATGTGTCAAGTGCCCACAACTTTTCATCCTTTAGTGTTGAGATCAAATTTCAAATTCACAATGTTGTTACCAAATATTTATTTATTTAATTTATGTAAAAGTCCTCTACATCGTGTGATTATCACCCCTCTTCTCAAATTGGGCCAAGAAATAATCAAGTGCCCTATGTGAAAATTCGCAAAGTTGTTTCTTTATCCGCATAAGCCTCTTTAACAAAAATACTTCAAATGCCTCTTGGGCACTTCCTCTGCATCAACTATGTATGTTGGAAATCATTGTGCTTGAGGATTAAAAATGGCATTCACTCGGATGAAATATATTGGCTTGAATACGACTATATAAAATGCAACCATCATTAATGTTTTTTGTCAAATCAACTCGACAATGGAGGCCTTGACAAAAGAATGAACCTTAAAACTTACACAAAAGACATAATGTATGCCCAAGTTGTTAATGCAAGAAGGAAACACAGAGAACTAGGAGAGTGAAATACCATGAAACACTATGATATATATATATATATATATATATATATATATATATATATATATATATATATATGGTGATTGCCAATATGAAAATAATGAGTATTTTTCAGAATTTTTAAGACGCTTTGGAACCTAATGAAGTTTTAACGTACCGCACAAATGATAAGCATCCATTCTTCTCTTCAAGAAGGGCAATGCTTGCATGAATATATAGCCACTAGCTTGCTAAATCTTCCTCACACCAAACTTGCGGATTTATGCACTATTTTATATAAAACTCCTTTTCCTTGCACTTCAACATCTCTTGGTCGGCTCACTTCAATTCACACAAGCTATCACAATATACCTCTGCTCTAATAAATTTCTTCTCTCACACAAGCTCTCAACTCACTTGCTTTGATACCAAACGTTCACAACATTAGCCCTATCATTATATCTTGTTCATTCATAATAGATATATCTATACATAGTTTGGTGTGTTGTCTTGTAACAAACCTCTTTTACTTTGGGATATTGTGCACATCAAACTCACCTCCATGAATCAACCAACTTAAAACAACCTCTTATGATATACTAACAACCCAACAACCTAATACTATGATGTAATAGTCCTTATACTAACTAGATAGCAATTTGGGATGAAAAACAGCAAAGCATACGAATTCTAAATGAACATATACAACAATGAACTTTAACTTTTAGAGCAAAGTGGCATTATAGGTAGCTCCGATAGGAATGTGCATAGTATCTACTAACCTGCTTTCGAGCACTCCTAGTTGAGAAGCGCAGGATGAAGAACCATTGATCTGAAGCAGGTGTCAAGTGGTTCCTTTAGATGACCTTCCCATCCAACAAGCAGAATAACCTTGAAAAAAAGGAATGATAGGAAAAAGGTAGAGACGGTTGCATGTTCAAAAGTGAATGCCATTGGTGTCATAAGACACAGAAAAGGGGTGCGTAGATCCAATATCAAGAGCGGTGAACAAGTGGGCATAAGGCATGTAATCATAATGTGAAAGAGATATGAACATTTGAATTGTGAGATTGTGTGAGAATGCTCAAAAGGGTATGAGATCTAGAAGATGTGAAATCATGTGAGAATGGTCAAGTCATGTGAGAAGGCCTTGGGAATCCCCTTGTAAAGAACCTAGCAAAATTCCAATGCCAAAGATCCATTTATGACCATATTTTAGCCCAAATGGTCATAAAGCATTCAATTATGAAAAGGTGTGGCTTGGAAGAGGATTTATCAAGAAGGCATGACCATGTTGCAGGAGACTCCCTCATCAGTCAAACAAAAGGGCTCTTGTCCTTTAAGGATGTCGTAACTCTGTATCAAGAGTCGAATTGTAATAATCAAGGTTACAAAAATGAAAATGAGCATTAAATTAGATTTAAAGTATTGGAAAAGTTTATTTTCATCAATGTTTGACCTTGTGTAAGTCGCACAGTAGCCACATTCCTTTGCTTTATGCTCAAGGTTTTTCACATAACATCCTTAAATGTGAAAGGTTGTGTATTTGAAGATTGTGCTTACCCTAATCATTAAGCCTATTGATGTAGATTTCAAGTCGTTGATGGATTGTCAAATCACTAGTACTTGTGGATAAGCTCAAATGTTCCGCATAATATTCATTCATATCGAGCATATTTGCAATATAGATGTCAATTTTCCAATGCTATTTCCATTCCATGTCTGCTAATAATGGGAAGATATTTCTTTGGGAAACATATGACGATTGCCAAATTTTGTTCCTTTCCTTCATGATCCATTGGTATCAATAATAGGACTTGAGGTCCAAAAGAATGAAGCAATGAAAACCATTTTAGTATGTAGTATATGATATAGCTAAGAAATTACATTCATGCCATCAAACTTGGGTGACTCAACTTTGGGAAGACTGAATATTTTTCCTTGAGAAAAATGCACCATTCCTTGATTCAAAAAGTTCATGTCTCCCCACTTACAGATCAAGGGCATTGTAGCAAGTGATTTTTAGTTGTGTAGTGCTTTTAGATAATAGGAAATCGTAGTTGGCCATAATGTTGAATCCCAATTATTTGTGCTCATTGGCATATCCCCAAAAGCTTGTGAAACACCTTACATATTGGATGAAAGAAAATTGGTTCCCATGCTCCTGTGGAGATTAGGCAATCGCATGCTTCCTCCAACAGGTAATTATTACGATAAATTAATTAAGGATAATGTCATTAGAGTGCTAATGTAAAATCTAATTAAACTTCCCATAGTTTAAAGAAACCTTCAAATTACTTAACATGTGTAAACGATAACACGCACGCGCATGTGCTCACAATAATGCATGAGCACACAGATGGCAACACACAGATACACTCATGAATGATAATGCACATGCATGCATGTGCATGCATGCACAGAACATCCAAACTCACGTGCATAAAAAATAACTCAAACACATACCAAGAATTAAAACAAAACTACAATCGATCATTGATTTCTGCTTCCACTACTTGGACATTGTGGCAACCCTTCATTTGCCATCCAAGTATGTTTGGGAAACGGGAAAAAAATCTACTATTTATGAGAAACGAAAAATAAACCCTACAAAGATTTTGAGTCAGTCACAAGGTTTAGCAATTTTGAACAGGTGCAAGGAAAATGAACCCCATACCCGTTTTTTAATTTTACGATCACAACAATGACAATTTGGTGTTGCCTTAGCAATAATTCCAGCATTTTAATAATCAATTATCAATTAAAGATAATATTAGTATAGAAATTATGTAATTAGTCCAAGGAGTCGGAAGTATAATTGTAATGGGCAACACTCATAGGAGTTTGGCCCAAGTTCAAATGTCCAAACTGCCTTGAGACAATTAAAGGTGGTATACCAAAAATATGTTTGAAGTTATAAGAAAGTAGATGCAACTATCGAATAAATATTCAATAGCCCAAGAATAAACCCTAGCGGAGAAAATGAAAATTGAATAACAACCTCATCGAGGTAATTCAGCTCCTCATTTCATCATTGAGAAACAAGCAGCTGCAAAATCAGGACCAAAGGTATGATGGAAACTACAATGAGTTGTTTCATTGGAAAATATGTAAGCAATGCCAATAATAGAATGGAAGGTAGCAAAGTCCAGACACAAGCAACCTTGCCAAAGGTAATTCAGCTCCTCATTCCATCACTGAGAAACAAGCAACTACAAAATCCAAAAAGGAGGTACAAAATCAAGATCCAAGATATCTTGTAAACTACCATGAGGTGTTTCATTGGAAAGTATGTAAGCAATCAAGTGATTATTCTAAGCATTCTGATTCAAAGCACTAATCATAGTGATAGGTGTATATATATTAGTCAGCCAATATGTGAAACAATGAATATGATTGAATTAACTGACTTGTTTGCATCTGCTGAATGAAATTTTTACCGTATCAAAAGAATAAAGTTGCATAAATCATTGGAAATTTATATTGCAATAGGAAAATTTGTGTTTCACAAAAATGATCAAAAACATAGTTGCTTTACAGACCTCCAACCAGAGTGAAAGTCAAAGTCCTACCCGGAATTCTTCCGACTATAGCTTCAAACTTGGTTTTTCTACCATATTGATAAAATGCACACATGTAAACATAGTTTCTGATACCAGCAGGACACTCGAACATCCAAATCAACTTCCATAAACTTCTTCCCTGACATACCTATCCATTATTAAGAATGGAGGCCATGTTTCATGCCATTCCTAGTAAAGCAACAATTCTGAGTTTGTATAACTTTGTTGCACTAATACATGGTAGTTAGCTTGACTTAGATGCTGGGGCAGCAGTTCGCAAAACAGTAAGAGACTTCTCTATATTGTCTATGGCTGCTCGAAGTGTGTCAAGAGATGCTGCATAAGAGATACGAATGCAGTTATTTTCCCCAAAGGCGTCTCCTGGAACAACGGCAACCTGCAGTTCAGGCCAAGCTTCAACACATCATCCAGCTAATAGATAAATCATAATACTAATGGTAGCACCAAAAATTTTGAAATTGGAACTTATATCACTTTCAGACAACATTATTTGTCTCAGGAGCTTCAAGGTTCATATATACGCAGGAACCCAGAAGATCCTGAAACAATGAAGATGCGCACAGAAGAAACAATTAACATTTTTCTTTACCAAAAATTAGACCAACATATAGCCTATATGATCCCAAATTTGTGTCAACTTTATTCAGATATGATGAAAATAATTAAGAGCTGCATGTACCTGTGCCTTCTCAAGAAAAAAGCGACAGAGAGATTCAGAGCCATCAATAACACCAAAGCCTTCAACTTCGATTCCATAGTATGAACTAAAATCAGGAAATAAATAAAAGGCACCCTTCAAAGTAGAAGAAAGGCAGTTAGTGAAAATTTTGAATGAAATCCTCCAAATCATAGGCAAAGAAAAACTTTTGACTAAAATAGTAAAAGATCTGCTTTGTAACAATGAAGACATACCTGAGGCACTGATAACTTTACACCATCCAGTGCTTGTAATCTTTCAACTAACATGTCCCGTCGCTCCTTGAATGCTTTGACCATGGTAGACACTACTTCACCACCAGCGTATCCCAAACCTAAAGCAGCAACTCCTGCCTTCTGCGAGATACTGCTAGCCCCTGATGTGGACTAAAATTGTGTGGTCATCCCAAGAAAAACATGCAGTTAGTTACATGGTGCTTAAACAGATCTGATAATATGAAATCCATCTATCTTTATAATAAATGTGGTGCCTTACAAGGAACTAGGAGAAGGAAATAAGGAAAGGGCTAATTAGATTTTCTTAGATGAATCCAAGTGTTGTATCACATTTAAATACCCACATATTTTGGCTGAAATTCTGTTTTTTGTTGCATGACAAACCTGGCTCTGGATTCTGTCACAAGCTGTAACAAAGTGCTTTGGTCCAGCCAAATACCCAAGTCGCCAACCAGTCATTGCAAAAGCCTGAGTAAAATGATATTATAAATTTTGTTAAGTTGAATTCTTCACGAACTTGAAACAAGTTAGAGCCAATGCATTGAAATCTTCAACACGCATGACAATTTATAGGTTATTAGTGAGGTCTGATTACTGGATAACTTATGAGAAGGGTGCTACAATTGACAAATAAAAGCACGTGTATCACATTCTAATAGTGGTTCCATTGTTTTATATTTTAAGTAGAAAGCCCCCATAGTTTTAATCTTTGTCCCGGTCATGCTGACCCTACTCACCTATGCCTGGACAATTGATGGACTCTTTATGTAATCATATTGTTTTCTAACATTATGTAAAATGCATGTTTCAGAAAAGATTTAAAGAAACAACTAAATAAATTAATAAAAGCACAAAGGAGTAGCCAAATAAAATCTTGTAGTGATGTTTGAAATTTTTAATCTAACAACAATGATGATAAACAATTCACCTTAGAGAATCCATTAACAGTCAATGTTCGTTCCCACATGCCCGGCAAAGAAGCAAAGCTTGTATGCGTTGCCGGTCGATAGATAATGTGCTCATAGATTTCATCTGATAAAACCTGATTAACTCATTTACATGAACACTATGTCAGATTCTTCTGTCAGTTAAACAGCTTCAGCTTTCTGGATAGATCAGCAATTAATCAGAATCAGATGTGATAATCTAGAAATGAAGAGAATGTAAAAGAGGTGTAACATGAAAGCATGTTCCCAATAGCTTGTTATCACTTACAAGTAGCCTGGGATGCTTTGCAACAATTTTGGCTATTTCTTCAAGAACTTCTCGACGATAAACAGATCCAGTAGGGTTGGAGGGGGTGCAAAGAATCAATAACCTTGACTTCTCATTCAGTTTTGAGGACAACACCTCTGGATTCAACAGGAAATCATCTGATAATGATGTTGGTATTATCACTGGAGTTGCATCTGCTAACCGAGCCATTTCAGGATAGCTCACCCAGAATGGAGCTGGGATAATAACCTACAACAAAGTGAAATATGGATCCACACTGAGTTTGTTACTCATAAGGAAAACATGTCAAAGAAAGAATATTCAATAATCCCAATTCCTGAACGAACAAACTTCTATGTCATATACCCTAACTTAAAGCATCAAGTGTGGACATGAAACATAAGTTTTAAAAAATAACCCAAGGTTCACATTTTTAAAAACGTTATCTTGAAGAGTCATACCATCTGTCTGTCCCAATAATAGCAAACAGGTAAAGATATCATTGAACAATTATAACAAGCAGATTCCAGCATATTTTAACATCTATATAAGTTGAAATTGCAGTTAATTGGGTTTAAGTGCCACACTAAGTGTAAAATTGTTCTAGCCATCTTTTCCCAAGAGCTTCACAGATGGGCCCTTCGCTAGACATTTGGATTGCAACAAATAAAAATAGATTTTGCACCAATAAAAGGCTATATACAAAGAATTAGCAAACGAAATAAAAGGATTTTTATGGTCACTTTAAAGATCTTCTATATCACTTCAAGGTTGAAGCCTTTCACAAAGAAGAGGCATGTTATATACCTCTCTGCTAATATAATGTATAAAAATAAACTGCTGTTGTATGTATGGGTATGTCTTATGGCGGAATGTATCTCTAAATGTATATTCATATCCACATAGTGAATAGATAAGTATCATTTTTCATTAGATAAACAAACATACATGTGTGTGTGTGGGTGTACATATAACTGTAAAATCTTGGAGATTTCCATCTGACAAAAGAGAGGCTGCCTGGTTATCTGTCTGACTACATTATCCTGAGAAGAAATCTGTACCAATTTAATTGTTATTTTCCTTCCCTTTCAATGTGATCATTCTTAGCATCTGATGCAGGGTATCCAAGAGGCACTGGAAAATGTGCATCATCCAAAATAAATTTCTCAGTTTTTAAAGCACTTGGTTTTGTAGCTCACACAAAGAACGCACTTGGTTTTCTAGCTTACACAAAGAATGCAGCACGAAAAGATTCTTTGTCGGGTTCCCTTTATAGGCAATAGAGAGGAGAGCAGAAATGAGTCTCAGGCTGATGTGAAGGTTTCATGGTTCAACAGTTGACATTTTGAGCTCAAACGAAGGTTTAGTGGGCATGTTGCAGGCCTACAATGGCAGACTGTGTAACAACAGGATTAGGTGTTTATTCCACATTCATGATACAGAGTTTTGTTTCAACCTTGTATGTGGTTTTACTTGTAGTTGTGTTATAAGTGCCCAAAAACATATGATTTTGCTTGTTGAATGAACAGTCATGGGTCGCATAAGGAGTACCAGATGGTTCCCAAGTGAATGCCATGTGGCAACATATTGCAGCACGGGGCGGTTTGCATGGACTGCGAAGGAGTATTGCAGATCTGCAAGGGTGTGATAAATGCAGTAGCACAAGGTATCACCACATGGCGCAATATCGCAACATCACAAGGTAAGATACGCCGCAGTGAGGAGGCTCAGATAAGTGTGAGATGCGAGGAAGCGATAAGTACGGATGAGCGAGGTTTCGACATGTGTCAACATCTCACAGTCTCTTATACAGTAGTATA
Source organism: Taxus wallichiana var. yunnanensis (assembly GCA_018340775.1). NCBI lineage: Eukaryota > Viridiplantae > Streptophyta > Pinopsida > Cupressales > Taxaceae > Taxus > Taxus wallichiana. The sequence goes on from CM031233.1 coordinate 257,777,000, forward strand.
TCACAGTCTCGCGGCCGAAGTATGTGAGTGGGCATGCATGAATGCAATGCAAGAGAATATGGAGTCATATATGCGATAGTGCTATGTGAGGGTCAACTGGATAGTGACTCGTGGCACAATATTGAATCATGAAAATTTGGATTATGACTATGTGCAGGAGAAAATTATTCAAAAGAGGATAATGGTTCTTGGACCACAACTTTCATGTCAGGGCTCAGATTTTAGATTGGATGGAACTGTTGGAAAGCTCATTCCAGGGCTACACAATGATTTTAATGTTGGGGAAAGTAGATGCATAAATGGTGAGCAGTTTTCATCTGAGTTTGGTGCTTGATAAATGAAGAAAACCACAGTCTCTAGGCGCAAATCTATTGTCGTTGCAAAGAAGAATTGAGTCTCCAAGTGTCAGCAGGTACCAACTCAAGAAATGGAGAATTTGAAGCGTTGGCAATTGTAATAAAGAAAACAAAGGTTTTTAAATGCTGGCCCAGAAGCCTTGCCAAGGAAGAGGAAATGAAAGGGAAAACAAATCTTGAATTTGTTTTCATGAAAAAGAAAAGAGGGTCGTTAGGGGAGCTCAGCTCTAGGGAGTTAATTTTTGGACTCTCAAGGATCAGTTTGGAAAGGGACCTTGACTCCAATTTGAACATCTAGAACGGAGATTGGAGATATGCTCTAAAGGATGTGAGATTTTACTAAGCTGTAGAGTTCTTCTAGAATCTGAAACAAGATTGTCAGCCTAGTTGTTTTGGCTGAGTGTTTGTTAAATACTTGCATCATGAGTATATGCTGTAGACCTATCTGGAAGACAGTCGAATTAAAAAATGGTGTAATGAGTCGAGAGTGTTTAAATTTTGTAAATGTGTCCATAGCTAGGGGAAATCGATTTCAGGCTGCTGGGTTAAGGCATCCATTAAATTGGACTCCTGACCTTGGCTGCATCAAATGGAATCAGAGCAGGAGTATCCTACAAGTGTGTTGGGTAGAAGGTATTGCAACTGAGTGTCATCCATTGTAAGAAAGTTGGTAGAGGACAAGGGAGAAACTGAGTGTTCTCCATCTTGATAGATGGGTAGAAAACCCAGATTTGTAGAAATGGCACGCAGAGGAATACCTCTTGGAAGAGGAGGTAGAGCACAAGTTGCAGACTTGGCAGAGATGTTGAGAGGAATCCAAGAAAGAATGGATTTTGTGGATACTGCACAACATAGATTTGTAGAAGATGTGAGTGAAGATGCAGCGCCCAAGTTCAGATTGAAGAGTTGATTGCAAGTCTGGGAAAAGGAAGAACTGAAGGAGAAGTTAATGTTGACAAGAAGTTCCTAGAGGAATGTGAAGGCAGAATGCTGAACATGAGAGAGGAGGAATTCATTCTCCATCATGTGTCAATAGGTAAGAGAAACGAGTGGAAGAAATGGCTCAGAAAAGAGTCAAGAGAGGAAAAATAAACCGAAGTCACAGATTTAAGCAGCAGAGAAGATGTTGGAAGAAATGGTGTCCAAATGGATGCCTTGAAAAGAAGGCCAGCACAAAGGGGAGAGTTGTTGAGAAAATAAGCCTGTAGAGGCAAGAACAGAAGAGCCCAGAAAAGAAAAGAGACCAGCATAGGTCATGGTGAAAGAAGAAGGTAAGCCCAATAGATCAATAACCCTTTGTTGTTGGGTAGAGAAAGCCCAGAAGAGCTTTAATGAGGTGGATAGTGGAGCAATAGATATATTTTGAATAGAAAAGGATTGTAAACCCCAAGAGGGTAGAGGTTGCAGCACAAGATTGTGTGACATTACAACTACGTGTTAGAGAGATCTCCAAGAAAAGAGACAAGAAAAAGGAAATTTTGTTTCCAAGTTGATGGAGCAAATGGTGCACCCCAAAATGCAAGTAGAGCAATTTAAAAGCTTCAAATCTTGAGTCTTAACAGTGAAGAGAAGAAGATTGCCTGAAAGGCAATGAGAGAGTGAAGTTGCCACAACACAAATTCAGTTTGAAAACAAGAGAGGAGAAAGCAAAAGAAGGTTGCCCTGGAAAGCAATGAGTGACTGGAGTTTTCAAGTGAGCAACCAACATCTGTTTTGAGGAGCAAAAAGAGTGAAAGAGGCCTTGGGCAGCCCCTAGAAAATGGAAAGATGGGTAAAATATGTCTTCAAGAAAGCAAGGAGGAAAATGCTACAAGTTGTTATGAGGGGAAGATTTGAGATAGAAGATTTAGAGCAAAAACACATAAACACAACTTTGACAGAGGAACAAGAGGAATCATGTTGACTCAAGACAACGAAGATGAGGAAAGTGATGTGATAAAGAGTGATATCAGCAGTAGAGCAGAAGTATGTCTTTTACAGAGCATAAACATGAAGGTGAACAGGGCATAAACATGAAGGTGAAGAAAATGCAAGTGAATGCACATGATGAGGCTTCTTGGGGAGCTGAGGTGGAGATGACTCTTATCAGTCAGAGGTTGAAGAAGAGTCAGAGGAGAAAGGGCGAAATTATTTGCACATGGCATGCATTTCATGCCAAAGAAGATGAGGAAAGGTGGTAGCAATCATCCTAGAGTTGAGGTGAGAAGGATGAAGAGATAAGAAAGGAAAAGAAAAGAAGAAACGATTTATCAGCCCAAGCATGTGTAGAAGAGGATGAGATTGCAACAGAGATGCCAATGAAGGAGAAGCATATGGAAGATGCCACATATTATGATAGCTAGAATGAGTCATATCTTATGATTGTTAGAATGACGACTTGACTGCAGTTAAATATGAGTGCATAGAAAGGAAAAAGAAGAATGAGCATAAGGAGTTGCCTTGTGAACCACTAAAGACAGCCTTGAGAGGAAAAGAAATGAGTGTGAAAGGCTTTGAGAAGCCAAAGCTTGATAGAAATTATGTGAAGAATGTGAGAAGACCTTATGAAGGAAAGAATACTAAACCAAATTGATGAACTGCAGAAGACCCAAGAAGCATTCCACAGTGATTTGAATGAGCTATTTGAAGAACTCAAGAGAACTGAAATAGGTGAGGATGATATTATAGCAGAGAGGTAGTCGAGCTGTTTTAACCTTACAAATTTACAATGAGAACAGGAGAAGAGGACATGAATACAATTCAGGAGATAGAAATGTAGATCATGGTTAATCATGTTGACTCCCAAAGAGATGATGAATTTTTCACAAGTAAGCTAAGCAAGGAGTATGTGATAGAGGTGTTGAAGACATTTGGCGGAGAAGAATGAGTATAGGTGGGAAAAATCCCACAAGAGGATGGAGAAGGAGAAAGAGCGTATTGGAGGAGGTGGGTGGACTATGACCAAACAATGGGAGAGGTAAAGAGAATGGTAATCAGATCTTGGCAAAGGAGTATGGTCTATGATTCAGCAGATGGCTGGAAAAGGAGAAAGAAACAAATTGAAAATCTTCAGAGGTACCTAACAAGGTGGAAGGGGACGCCGTGGTGATGGAAATTGGCCCAACCAGTGTTCTACCACTCACCCTACCATTGTGAGCAGGAGCTCATAATTATTATGCCTGGGGTGTATGATGTAGGTGCACCCAAGGGGTACCAACAATCTTGCATCATCTAAAAATGTTTTCTCAGTTTTTATGCACTTGGTTTTGTAGCTCACACAAAGAACAAGGGACATAAAGATTCTCTCTCAGTTTCCCTTGATTCGTGATTGGGAATACAGAGGAGAGAAAAAATGGATCTCAGAGCTGTTGTGCAGGTTTCATGGTGAACAATTGACCTTTTGAGCTCAAATGAAGGTCTTGCGAGTGTGTTGCAGATCTATAATGGCGGACCATGTAACAGTAGACTTAGGCATTTATCCCACATTCGCAAAACAGAATTTTGTTTCACCCTTTATAAGTGTTTTTACTAGTATTATCAGCAGATTTAGGCAATTATCCCACATTCATGAAACAGAGTTTTGTTTCACCCTTTATAAGTGTTTTTACTAGTGTTATAAGTGCCCAAAAGTGTAGGCTTTTCCCCATCAAATGAACAGTCGTGGGTTGTGTAAGGAGTAGCAAATGGTTGCCAAGTGGATGCCACATGGCAACATATTGCAGCATGGAGCAATTCACAGATTTGCACAGAGTGCAACGGAGTATTGTGGATGTGCAATGAGCACAGTAGAGCAAGGTATCGCCCCGTGGCACAATATCGCAACATCACAAGGTAAGATAAGCCACAGTGAGGAAGCTCGGATGTGTGTGAAGTGCCAGGAAGAAATAAGTATGGATGAGCAAGGTGTCGACACATCATCTCACAATCTCTCGGCATGATAGCATCAGCATATCACAGCCCATGTATATGAACACATGTGCATTTGTACAATGCATGGGAATGTGAACTCAAGAATGAGATGGTGCAATGTGCAGGTCAGCGGGATAGTGACACTTGGCACAATATCACATCACAATAGTTTGGATTGTGACTGAAAGCAAAGGAAAATTATTGAGAAGATGACAGTGGTTTTTGGACCACACCTTTCACAGCACAGCTCCAATTTTAGATTGGGTGGGGCCATTGGAAATCTCACTCCAAAGGGTTACAATGATTGTAATTTTGGGGAAATTAGATGCATAAATGGTGAGCAGCTTTCATCTAATTTGGTGCTTGAAAACTAAAGGAAACCAGTCTCCAGGTGCAAATCAATTGTAGTTGCAATGAAGATTTGAATCTCCTTGGCAGTTCTAAGGAAACTGGGGTTTTCAAATGATAGTCCGTGAGACTTGCAGAGAAACTGTTACCCAGAGGAAGAGGAAGAGGAAAAGGTGAAACCAATCATGAATCGGTTTCCACAAAAGAGGAAAAAAAGGTCTCTTGGGGAACTCAACTCTTGGGAGTCAATTTTCCATGGCTCGAGGATCACTTTGGAAAGGGAGCTCAATGACTCCAAATTGATCACCTAGAATGGAGCTTGGAGATATACACTCTATAGGAAGGGCGTGAGAATTTATTAAGCTGTGGAGTTGTTCCAACATCTGGAAAAGCTTGCAGGCCTAATTTTTGGATGAGTGTTTGTTATCGGCTTGGGTCTCGAGTATGTGTTATAAACTTGTCTGGAAATACTGAGACGATGAAAAAAAAATTTGTTTTGCTTTTAAAGGACTCGTGGGTGTTTGAATTCTGTAAGTGTGTCCATAGGTAGGGGAATTGACTTCCGATTGCGTGGTTAAGGCATCCATTAATTTGGACCCTGACCTTGACTGCATCGGCATCTCCCAGCATTCAAACACAACTCTGGCATTGCTTTTTGCAGCTCTCTTTGGGTTCCTTGATTTCTCTTTTCTCAGATTGACTTTGTTCATCTCTTTTTGGTAATAATTTCACTTCTTGGGTGTTCTATTTCAATAACTAACATACAATTTCTCTCGCATATGAATGTAATATTGGCAATTAAACAACTCAGCTACAATCAGGTTGTTCCTTCACTATGTTAAAGTATAGAGCAAAGACGAAGGCAGAGGTCATTTTTCCAGACGTGGCGGAAGGACATCAATTATCCCAGTCGAGGTGAAGATAAGATTCTTATTACAGTCATTTTAGAATATTGTTTATTATTTCCGATTTTCTATTTTTGGAATAATAAATGGCAAATATATCGAACCTGATTTTGCAGTACTCGCAAAAGTTGAGAGGAACAAATTTTAATGTATGGAGCCATAAGATTCTAACACTCACAGAATTTCGAGATTGTGATAAAATAATCACAAGCAGCGAAGGCAAACCTGCTACAAACTTCACAGATTATGACAAACATCATAAGGAGGCTCTATTACTTTTAAAATTATCTGTATCAGACAATTTGATACATGAGGTCCAGAATACTGTTGGGGCTAGTAAGCTATGGGCCAGTCTAAGGGGTAGACATCATACGTCAAAAAAGTGTCGGGTTTATAACTGAAGAAAATGCTATTTTCTGTGAAGTTACAAGGTGGAATATACTTGTCTCCTACTATTGCGGAGTTGGTTCTAACTTCCATTGCACATATGGTCACATTTCTCTCCTTCGCAACTCAATTTGATTGGAAGACACTTCACCATGCTTTCTTGAATAGGTTGGACGAGAACTACATGGTGTTGCAAGGGCATGATCGAGGTGACTTAGATTGCAGGCTAACCGAGTCTCTGTATAGACTCCAACAGGCTACACAAGCCTGGAACAGACTTCTCAATTTGCCTCTCCGAGTTTTTGATTCCAACACTCTGGAGATGAGGCTGACACTCAGCCATTAATGATTCATTGTTGGTCAATGAATCACATAACGAAGAATCAATGGACCACTTGCCATATCCTCTGTTCACACGACCAGATTCTTGTTTTGCGGTCCTTCTCCATTCGACAACCGCAACACAACAATGGACTGCTGATTTCAAAGTACCACCTATGGCACAGTCTATAGATCTAATGACTAAACATGTGGGCTTTAGGACATTTGTAAAATTTCGAGACAAACTTGGTATTGTTTCCGGTTTAGTCATTAAGAGGGGGTGTTAAAATATAGAGCATTATATAGCATATAATGCAGTTATTTAGTTGGTAACTGTTCAACCAATTTGTAACCACCTACTCTTATATAATAAATGTTGTCACACTTGTTTGTGTGTGCATTCAGCCTTCTCTGAATTCTTTCTTCTCTTTGCATATGCTAACAAACTATTTTCCTGTTATTTTTGGCATTTTTCTATCAAAACCTACAAGTCTTGTTTTGTTGTTTGGCCTAATGCTCACCACATTACCTAGTGAATATCTGATAGAAAAATTCCCGCAGGAGAAAAAATTATTTGACATGAAGAATCCTGAGAGAAATCCCTTAATCAGCCGTGAAGGCCGGCTGGCCCTCTTAACCACCACATGTCCGTTGCTAATTGGAACCTAGGGCCCCAATTACTGCGTTGCATCTCTATGTAGTTGCCATGACCCTTTCAGATCTTGCATGGTCACTATGATTAGCTCAAGTGTTAATTGGGGTCCCTTTTGCCATTAGTTTGACTATGTTTACTTTTTTTTCGGCTGTAGCACTAGAGCCTCAGTACTACTGTAACTTACTTCTAAATTTGTTTGGCAGGATTATGGCACATATGAATAACCTGCCATATTTCCACCACAAGCATTTGGCAAGAAGAAAGTTATTTACTAGAGATTACATTAATTGAAATGGACAGATTGTTTGTTGTGAAATCCGAGAAATAGTTCCATGTGCTTTCTTGAACTATTTAGTATCACTATGAAGAAAAGGTATCTATTTTCCTGAATAAATGGCACATTGGATCAACAATGAGGTGCCAGATACTTCAACAAAAATGACCTCAATTCAGGTTGCCACCAAGTTCTCATCGAGTCCACCTATTTACGAAATATTGTATTCAAGTTCAAGGAGGAATTGTTCAAATGGGTGGTCATGCCATTTGGCCATACCAACGAACATGGGACTTCCAAGGAGGATGAATGTTGTGGCCATCTGCTTGGATAACATAAGCATATAAATCGAACTTGGGAGAAGCATCTTGAACATGTTCAACAAGAACATAAAACATTGCATCATCACAAATTGTATTCCAACTTGGAGAAATGTTCATACGACATGAGATTATTCAATATTTGAGGTACATCATTGATGAGGATGGCGTGCACTTGGATCCACAAAAGGTTCAAGTAATCTGAGATTGGCATGTTACAAAAATACTCAGAGCTATACCCAAGGGGTTGCGGTGCAATGATAAATGAGGAAATTTGTAAATAGGAAGATACAAGTTCAATTATCCTTGGGTAGCACGTCCGGGGTTCGGCCCGATCTGTGTCCCAGTTTACATCCCACATTGATCAATCAAAAAAAAAAACACTCACAAAGCTTCACAACTTCCTAGGTCTTGCCAATTTTTACTACAAGTTTGTGTTGGGCTTCTCCCCAATTGTATGGCCTTACACTTAGCAATGAAAGACGAAGCCAAAGCAAATTTTGTTTGGACAGGTACACAAAAAAAATGCATTTGAAGAACTGGAGCAATAATTTTGCTCAACGCCAATTCTTGTTTTTCCAGATCTGCAGCATCTAGTTGATATAGAGACCAATGCCTCAAATACAAAGACGGTGCTGTCCTCACATAGCATGGACATACTGTTGCCTATCATAGGGAGATATTCAATGACACAATCCAAAGGTATCCAACAAATGACATAGAAATTCATGCCATTGTTCAAGCTTGCTGAAAATAGAAAGATTACATCTTGGGCAAGGAAAGATTCATCCATATTGATCACATGACCCTCTAGTTTCTGCAAACAAAAAGTGAGATGCAAAATGGCTATCAATATTAGTGGTCCATATATCTGCAGCAATTCCACAAGAGCATCAAGCACAAGAAATGTAGCGCCAATAAAGTCCAAATTTAGGGACGGCCAATAACATGCACGTGTGTGCACACGTGCCCGCACAGATGCACACCCATGCACCTATCCACACACCCAACCCCCTCCCCCCACACACACACTACTCCAATTATATTCTATATTATTAGAATATATAGAATATATCAAAATACATATAATTATTAAAATATTAATTAGTTATATATAGTCAATTTTGGGACGTCGGACGTCCTCAAATACAAGGGGAAATGGCATAGACTCCCCAAGAGAGTTTGTCTTATACATACATACATACATACATACATACATACATATATATATATATATATATATATATTAGGGGAGGGGTCGGGTAGGATGGGTAGGGGATGTTTCCTTCACATCCCCAAAACTCCAAAACATTTGGGAAACCTATCGGACCTCGAGGACATGTCCCTGTGGAACATTGCTTTTGTGTCATTCAGGCCATCTCTATGTACCATCAAGTTAGTGGCAAAAACGATTTGGGAGGAACACTACAATTGGGTGGCAAGGCATTTTGGTATAAAGGAAACCATGGTAATACAATAGATATATTTCTATTGGCCAAAGATTTAGAATAATGTTTTCGATTACAACAAATTGTGGAACCCATGAACAAGAAACGCATAAATGACCAACAACATAATCGTATGCACTAACAATACCAAAAGATCCTTGGAAGTTGTGATTTTGGTCAAGGACAAAAAACATTGCACACAAAAATACTCCATATATTATTAAATGTACACATTACAATCTATAGGCGGTGTAACTCCTACAAACAAGTAGTATGCCTTGTAAACAAATCCCTACGTTATCTCAACCAAATCTTATTCTAGGTGTATTGTTTTTAACCACCTTTATTCTCTCATACAAATTCTCTCGCAATAATATAGCTACTCACAAATAATGTGAGTATTAATTTATAATATCCAACATTCCCCAAGCCCCCAGACGAACATGGGAAGAAGACACCACTCAATAGCTTAAGTGGTGACTATATTCTTCATCACTAAAGTGGTGATCTGTATTCTTCCCAATCACTCTCTTTAGCCTGTAAGCCTTTTGATCCAATTTACCATCTAAGAGATCTTGTGTTTTTTTCTTACAAAACAGAAAAAAAAAAAGTGTCCTAGCTACTTGCAATAATGACAGAGAGGCCTTCTCCTAGAGGATCTGAATTTTAACTTGTGTTTATCTCTTATGTTTATCTATATGGAAAGATGAGCTGGCCTTATTTTTGCTATCATTAAGTTTTCCTCTTTTTTTGACTCAAATCTTTTGGTTTTGTTTTCTTCGCCTAGTAGAGAAGAAATCAAACTTTTTACGTAGGGATTTATTTTTGTCGGAGTGAATACCACATTTGAATAGTTGTTTGGCATACTATTCAATAAAACAACCTTTACATCATCATCATTTACTTGACCTTGTATACCCAGTAGTTGATTCATAATGGAGCGAAACTTACCGATATGTTGAACCAAGTTGTCAACTTCTTCCATCTGTTAGGAATTCCACCGTTAGTGCTCCACATTTCATATTTACTATAGAGTAAATATTACTTACTGTATGGTGAGTTTACCGTATGGTTGATACGTTATGTGATTATATTGTTATTCTAATATATTACAAAGTATATTTGTAATATATTATTGTTTGGGCTCCACCTAACGTCCACACAATTCTAGGAGAGAATCATGGGTTGACTCCATATTTATAGGCTATAGTTTTCCTATATAGTTGTATATACCTACGCGTGTGTGTAATGAACGATAATTGTTATTGTTTCTTTAATTATTCTTGTGTTCAATCATGCAAATCTAAACCAAAATCTTCATTTGGTATCGGAGCGGATATAAATCTCTCTCCGTGATGGTTTTTTGAAGTATAGCCAAGGGATTATGTTGTTTGCTATTGCCCTGTGTATGCATTTTTTATGAAGTGGATTTTCCTTTTGTACGTCCTATCTTTGTTGTCATAGGAGTTTATTTGTATTTGCAATATGTTAGACTTCTATGCATCTACTTCCCTTACTACCTATCTCAATAGTCGTTGAAGAACTTGTCTTATACATCGACATTTCCATACAATCAGATCTCGAGAAGAAGGATTTGGCCACATAAATTCTTGCAGCTTGTCAAAGAAAAGAAAACATGATTTTTTAGCTGGTTGGGCGTCAAACTCAGTCAAGAACAACTTTCATATTATGTAATGAAATCAAACAAAATTAGTACCATTGTGAAGCTCGGAAATAAGCTTTCCGACACATTAAATGGTTTGCAAATCGGAGCTCTGGTTCTCAAGTTATGAATAAATTTGGTTCTCTAAATTCACGTGAGTTTTTGCATAGCCAACTCTAATTGGCCAATTATTTTAATTTTTCATAAAGACTATAGTTTTGAAAAATTAATTTTTCCTATAGTTTTTATTTAATAATTGCATTTTGACGGCAATTAATGTTTTTTCGCCAAATTAATATTTTTTCGGTGCCAGTTCTCCGAAATATTGGTATTTTTGAATCCTCATTTCCTCTTGATTCCAATGAGTGGTCACACGATTAATTTTCTCACCATTTTGAGAAAAAAATTAATCATTGTGTCAATTTTAATTAAATTAGGTCATTTTACGGGAAATTGTAACCTCAATAACTTTTGCACGGTAACTCGAAATCGAGTGCCATTTTTGCAAAAGCAATTATTTTTTTCATTCCCGTCGCATTGGTTATAATTTTGGGAGAAAATACCAATTTTGAAAAATACCCTCTTTTTGGCCATCCAGAGGGCAGTTCCTCGTTTTGCTTTTGTATAACTTTGAGTATCATTGTGTCCTCAATGCCAAAATTTAAAATTGTAAAGGATGCATTATCGCTAGAACGCGACATCCAAAATATGCAGTACCAAGAATACAAGATTCGTAAGAATCTTGAGGCTGGATATGAGTCGACACGAACCTGAGGAAGCTCGACCACAAAAATGTCGACACTTGACAATGTGCGAATACATAAAGAGCCTCAAAGCCAAATCAAGCTAAGTTAGTAGTCTTTTATTGGAGGTTGGAGGCAACGAAGGATGGAGAACAAATACCTTCCTCTTGTCGATCACCGCCACTTGACGAGGCCACACATACTGATTTGGTGACATGTGTGAGTGTGTTTATTTCATTTGATTTCAGTGTGGTGTTTTCAAAATAATGTGTTATGGAAACTTCACATTGTGGGGGAAATGACACAATGCTTCAGTTTGTATGTGTGGAATGTTATGTTTGCACTATCATGGATTCTAAAATGTTATCTCCGAGAAGAGCAACTATGATGAGGGTCGAAGAATGCACTGGCACATCGCGATATGGTTGTAGGTAAACCATTTGAAAACCTTCACCCCTTTGTGGTTTGTGGTCAACCACTGGAAAACCACCTCACTCTCGGTTTTTGGTTAACCGATGGAAAACCAACTTTTGGTTTGTGATAATCCAAAGGAAAATCACATGATCGCGAAATCAAGTGTAGTGTAGCATGGACGTTTTCCCCATGTTCGCACTAAGGGGGGAATGTTAGGAATTCCATTGTTAGTGCTCCACATATTTCATATTTATTGTAGAGTAAATATTATTTACGGTATGGTGAGTTTACCGTATGGTTGATGCGGTTATATGGTTATATTGTTATTCTAATATATTACAAAGTATATTTGTAATATATTATTGTTTGTAGCTCGGCCTAACGTCCACACGATTCTAGGAGAGAATCATGGGTTGTTGACTCCATATTTATAGGCTATAGTTTGCCTATATATTTGTATATACCTACGGGTATGTGTAATGAACAATAATTGTTATTGTTTGTTTAATTATTCTCGTGTTCAATCATGCAAATCTGAACCAAAATCTTCACCATCTTGAGTCCAAACAATTTCTACTTCAAGGCTACTACAAAGATCTTTGTTAGTCCGTGATCCAAATAGCTTGCTCAATGCTTCCCTAATGAAGTTGGAGGTCTTGGAAAGGTCCATATGATGCAAATAGGCATCGAGATAGTCGCAGCACCAATGATTGTTATCACCCTTTGATCCTCGATCTCCCATTTGGCTCCTTCATTAGAATCACTCGATTTCCGTATTTTTCCATTAACAATGTCCCGCAGACCTTAGTGAGTTTTAAACTACAGGTATGGAATTCTCTCGCCTTCAAATTTTTTGATGTGCTAGTTTCTCCATCTTATTCCTCACAAACTAGACTCGATAAATAGGACTTCGACTTCTACCAAGAATGTGTCCGTACAAGTGATTTTATGACTTTGACTTTGAAGATTGTATACACCAAATCTAGAATTTATTGATACAAATGGTGACTAAAATTTAAAACTATTGACTCAAGATTGTCAATTCTTGGATGACAACTTTAGACATAACTCAAAATATATAAGTAATAATGTAAGATTGCTTTTTACATCACTCCCAAACTATTATTACACTATTAAGAGGACTAAGTTATTGCATTAAGCAACTAAAAATAACAAACTCTAAAACAATAAAATAGACTATAATGCAGACCCAACATACTAACTAAACATAAAACTAATACCCAAGATTTGCAAGGCAGACCATATGACAAATGCAAATTGGATGAACCGTGAACGGCACATGTGAATCAATGCCGATAATAAACATGAGGTGAGTGCACGAGAGTCTCAAATTGTCAGACGGATCTGTGGCAAATTGCAATGCACGGTTTGGCAAGCTTGATTTGACCACGGATTAAGCCGTATCAACGTTGAAGTTAATGATTTGCAGGTTCAAATGCATGTATTGATATGCACATGCATGCAAATAGAATTTTGACAAAGATAAATGATTGCTTCCAAAGATGTAATCCGAACTATATTGAATGAGTCAAACTCATTTATAGAAGTTGGATTGTAGAGATGCACAAGATTCCAAGCATGGTCTGCAAGCTGTATGGAATGATTAATGCACGAAATTGACAGAGAAATGAATCCTTCAAGAAAGCATGGGGTCTATCTGAAATTGAGATGCAATGGCAGATTTCAACGAGGTATCACCGTACCAGATCTATAGATGTCAAAAGTTAGACCTGAAGTAATTGTCTAGGACTCTAGCCCATAATATCCACGCAGCAGTCAAGTGAATGCATGCGTCCAGGATCAGCACAAGGAATCCATGTGAGGTGTAAATAGGCAATAATGGATGCATGGTACTCTAGACAAATCAGACTTGCATTGCGAGGCCGACCAAACAATGAATCCTTATTCTTTGGAATAACTATCTTAACTTTTACAAACATAAATTCAAGAACCTCATGACTCTCATTGGTCACAGCCTACAGTCATAAAACCATCATGCGCTTTAATATCAAATGTGATTTTCGTCAAAGACAAAAATAACATTACACACAAAAACACTCCATATATTATTCACAGAACACATTACAATATATAGGTAACATAACTTCTCCATACAAGGAGTACACCTAATCAACAAATCCCTAAGTTATCTCAACCAAATCTTATTCTAGGTGTGATGTTATTAACCACGTTTATTCTTTTGTACAAATTCTCCCACAATAAAAATATCTACTCACAAATAATGTGAGTACTAATTTATCATATCCAACAGAAGTCAATTTTTGCGAAATTCCTGGTAGCACTACCGACTAACAAACCTGACAATGATTGTGTATATGTGGAGGTAGATGAAATCTCAAAACGGAAATCTTCACATCATGTCACAAGGGTATATCAGGAAAAGAATTTGCAAAGCATTATTTCGAGCATGTATGGGTCCCCTTTGTGTTGCGATAGAAAATTGTCTCCAAGAGGGATACCATATTTCTGAGTGCTTTTTGGCCTAACTTTGGTCCATGATGGACACAAAATTGACCAAGAGAAATGTCTTTCATCCACAAATAGATGGGTAGACATAGATGGACAACCAAATTAGACTGCATCTTCTCAAAATGTACAACTCAAAGCATCCATGTACAAGGGATGAGAGTTTTGATTTTACACAACATAGCTACAATAGAGCTTTGGACAAGTGTAGTGGACACAACGTATTTCAAGTGTGTCTAGGGTTCCAATCATTGGCACCCATTAATGTATCTCTCTTTGAGTTGACAAAAGACTCGTTGAATGCTCAAAAGGAATTAGATAAAGTAACAAGGTTTGTCAAACAAACTCAACATGTCCAAAATCACGTTCAACTATGGACAACTTAACCCTAAGTTTCAAAGTAACCATAGTGCATTGTGCATGCCATCACCGAACCCACAAACAAGAAACGGGAGTGCATGTGTCACTACCAATGCTAAACAAGCCTTGGAATTTAATTGCATAGACTTCTTCTTAGGACTACCCAAGTAAACCCGATAATGATTATGTTGATGTGGATATAGATAGATTTTCAAAATGGTAATCTTCGCACCGTGTTAGAAGAGTATATCAAGAAAAGAAACTACGAAAACTTTATTGTGAGCATTGTATGGGTCCACTTTGTACTGCCATAGAAAATTGTCTTTGAGGGGTACAGATTTCTAAGTACTTTTGGCCTGACCTTGGGTCCATGATGGACAAATGTATCCAAATCAAATGTCTTCCGTCCACATGCAGATGGGTAAACATAGATGGCTAACCAGATTTTACATCTTCTCAAAAGGTACAAATCAAAGCATCCATGTATATGGGAAAAGAGATTGTCTTTTATACAACAATAGAGCTTTGCACAACTATAGTGGACATCCTATTCCAAGTGTCTCACACCTATTGGCGTAGTTCTCCCCTTAAGATGACAAAATACTTGTTTCATGCTCAAAAGGAAATAGACAAAGCAACAAGGTTCATCAAACAAATTCGACACATCCATCAATAAGTAAAACTATGGATAAGTTAACCCTAATTTTCAAAATAACAATAGAGTATAATGAAGGTTAGCATGCATGTAATTAGTTAACATTATTTGTGGGGTTGTTGTGGTTATGTAAAGTGTGTTGCGGCATTGTTCCCATGTTGACTCATTTGAAAATGTTTAAGAGTCCTACAAATATACATGCTCACATGAAACTCTTAAGTGAAGGGTAACCCAATCTTGAATTGGAATTCACCTTAGAAGTTCAAGACGAATGATTCATGTTAGAATGGGGTGCATATCCCCATAATTCTTTGTTTTTATATTATTGTGTTATCATTGTAGTGGTTTCCAACATGAGCTGTTACAAATGGTGTTAGAGACAAATTGGTTGACATGGGAAAAATGAAACTTGTAATGTGCAAAATTTTTAATCACCAAGGAAATACATCAAGAGCAAATACTCGATCACATTGCTCGTCATGATCTTCATCAATAAAAGAATGTAATGTCCCCTTCTAGGAAAAGTTAGGAAATAACATAAATCTGATCACACACTACTAGAAAATAATTAATATTCAAACCCCAATTGCTGCAATTTTCCAAAATTCATATCTTTGGCTAGAGAAGTCCAAATGAGCTGAAATTTTAGATATTGGGCCACAAAAATATGAAGAATAATATGCAAAAATCAGATTTCACACAGCCAACACAAAACCCTAATTTTTCCCTAAAAAGTAGGTCACCCAATACATTTAGGGCATCAAATCAACTCCGAAAATTATAAATTACTTCCTCCTTATTCCTCCTAATTAATTAACCAAATTGATCCTAGGAAGATTAGATCTTCATAGTCCGACCTCAAATAACCCAATGTCGGCAATAATACAACCCAAAATGGGATTGGAGTATGCCAAAGTGGTGGGTTAGATGGGAGAACTAATTAGAACTCTAATAACATCCAGATCTGATTTTTAGCAGCAGTTAATTAATAAATCACCCAGAACAGCTGAAACTTTAAAAATTAATATCTCACAAAATACTTGGAGTTTTGGCATGAAACGAATTGCACAATAAAGTAGAAATCATGAGCTTTCAAATGAACTAACAAACTGAATTTTTGAGCATTGAAACCCACTCAAATCTGCCCCTGAAATCTGCCTCCAAGTCGCTAGGGTTAGAATAAAATATTTAAATAATTTTCAGCTCACAAAACCCTTCCAAAACACTCAAATAATCAGCCCTTGCATCTGAAATAATTAATTAGACACAGCAGCAAATAGATCTAGCATAAACAACCTCAAAATATGATAGATCAAACCCCAAACCAAGTCGATTTTCCTCTAATAAATTGCTGCAATAATAACAATCACAAAGTACCACAAACCCTTCACAAAAATGCAAATTTACCCTCTAAATAAATATGCCAATACCCAAGACCAAGTCACCAATGTTAGAATGAATATGTCATGCATAAACACATTCAACACAAGAGAGCACAATGGAGAGAACAATGGAGTCTCCAATATTCTTCAAGAATAGATCCAAATGAGAGAGAGTACAATGCAAGAACTAGGGCATACATCTCAATACTCCAAGCATGGAGTGAAATCAAATGATCAATCAACATAACCCTCTAAAGAAAATGCGACCTCCTTTTATAGAACGAAGGGGTGCAATATCCAATGACCGACCTTTTCCCTTTTGGAGGGAAAACATAATAAAATATTTAATACTAAGACTATGTGCACTTTATTTATTTTCTAATTAAATAAATAAAAGTAACTAACCTATGTGCACATTAAACTAACTAAAGAGACTCCCACTTGTAGCGCTAGGCATGCCAAGGGGTTACAATGCAAATAAAAGAGATGAACCCATATATTAGTAATGTCCCAAAAAGGGGACATTACAAAGAATTTTACAAAAAAGCAAATAAGATGACCAAGATTATTATGAAGCATTAAAGAAAATCATACCAAAGACAATGACCTAACAAGCTAAAGAAGATAGAAAATATATGTAAAAGATCTTAAAGATGACAAAAGAGAAGCCAACAAACATTAAGATGGAGAAGTCAAAAATGAAGAAGAATACAAGAAATGAATAAGACAAAAAATAAAGCAAAGATAAGTAATAAAATACTGTCTAATTTGTGCATATAAGACATTTTGACAAGCAATCTAGTTATCATCCAATAAGAATGATCGAAAGACATGTTATATGTAGCCAAGGTCAGTAGGTTAAACTGCCATAATGGTTGAGACTAATCAACATTTTTATAAAGACCGACAACACCCTGCAATCAAACATCTAAATTTCCATGTCTAAAAAGGCAATATAAAGAACATCAAAGGAAACTAGGCCCATATCCTCTACTTAGAAAAATATGTAGATATGGAGAACTATTTACAACAACATTATTTTGTGAACTTTAAAGTTTAACCAATAAAAGTAACCATTTATAAAGTACTCTTGGGTATAATATAAGAAGGTTTGACATCTTGGACCTTACAATGCTGATGGCAAGATTAAAAAAAGCTTGTTTGCAGGTTTGGGTGTGGGAGCAGCAGAGTCCGCCAAATTGGGACAGTGATAAATAATTTCAAGGTATTGTTTATTACGTTTAGAGGGATTGTTGTACTTTTTTAATCTGATCATGATAATTGTATGAATAGTTACATACAGATTTGGGTTTTTTTCTTCGACAATTTGTTAGGTTCTCTCCGACATATGAAATGTGCCCTCATAGAGACCCCCATCATAAGAATGGTAAGAAGGTTTGAAAAGTTTGGTAACTTCGAGAATGTGAAAGATTCACCAAAGTTTGGAATTTCAGAAAGGTTCAAAGCTATATATCATACAAAATTATACATAATTGCATGAATAGAATATGAAAACAATATGAAATAAATTATAAATATGCCAATGGAAAAAGCTCACAGTATTTCAAAATTGCATGCATCACACTATCACACAATATTTGGAGAGTAACACTCGCTCTCATGTCTCCAAAGTCTAGGCCCTAAAATGACAATTAGAGCATCTTCAAAATAAAACTTGCCACATGATCTAATTCATGATCATTAATACAATTAGTGCCAACATCCTAATCCAATGCATCTGGATACTGCACTACCATTACAATGCTCCCTACGTCTGTCATGGTTTTCAAAGCACGCAAGCTGGAAAACAGTGTTTACATGCCAAAATGGAGGGTTGATGTCGCATTCAATGCATTAACTTAACAGTAGCAGACTCATCCAATGCATTTAACCCTCTTAAGAAAATCAAGATTGAGCAAAAATCCATGAGGTTTAGTCGAACCTTGTTTCTATAATCATAAGCACATTTGTATAATTTAGGTGCATCAAGCTGTTTACAGGCTCAATCAACAAAAGGAAAGATTCCATTTGTCCTCTCCAATCTTCATCAAGAATGATGATTCTGAATTGAACATCCTTTTCAGTATTAGATCACTTCCACAATTGCCACGTCTCACTAGCCAACATGACACTCTTAAAAACCTCGTGACATGAAAACACTTCAACATAAAATAATACAATGTAAATCTAGACTAAAGGAAGCTTTGTTGTTGCCCATACACTACTTGACCACCATGATTATATGTTATGCATCATTGAATTTAGTTTCCAATTTCATATATATCTTCGATCCAATCAACTTCAAGAAATTATTGTGCAATATTAGAACTATGTAGCACACACAAGGTCCAAAATATATGACCATAAATATTTTCAATAATGAAACCTTTGCTCCCTTGTGTGTTTGTGCATTGTTTGCGATGACATGAATGACATTGGAAGGGCCCATGACATCAATCATGTGCATACAAACATATGCAATCCACTAGTTGTTCTATACATAGCTTGAAGGATTGGTTGCCTAAATAAATATTGGCCTTCGAGCAATAAGTTAAAACAAAGAAGAGCTATGCTAAAATAGAAATCTTACAAGTGCATAAAAGAAATGGCACACAAGACATAGACACGGAATTTCACCAAAGAAAACCCTTACAGTAAAAATACCGATCAACCTTGTTCTATTGCATTGGCTTAAACCAGCTTACAGATACAATAGACACTCTTCAAGGCTCTATAACTATCATATAGTACTCCATGCACTAGACCGTGTAACTAAAATAAATACAATATACATCGGTAGTCCATATATTGCATTTTATAAATATGTTTTTGTATCCTACTAAAACACACACATGTTTAGACTTGAGTGTCTAACCATTTCCAACAATCGCTCAAATTGTTCATGAACTGTTTCCGATATTCTCTCCTAAGAGTTTGCAAGCATTTAAGCTAGCTCATGACTTTGTAAACTTTGCACACCAAAGAATGCACTGATTCCTCTTTACCACTTAGCAAATTCATCATTACATAACACTCCTTCACCAACTGATTTAGAGCATTAGCAACATGTTGCTTAAACAAGTCTAGTCAAACAAGTGTCCGACAATGCGTCATATACTTCATACATTGCACTCCAATGTTGAGTAGCTTCACTACACACCATAATGCAACCAACTTTGTGCACAAAATTCCCACACACAATCTTGTGCCTAGCCAAAACTACGCACACTAGTTAAATCCACATTACATGATCCCTAAGCAACGCCATTGTGCCCAATTCCCCTACGCAATGCCACCGTGCGCAATTCCTAGACAATGCCATTATGCTCAATTCCTTGTAAAGACTTCTTTTTGCATAAATGTTGCACCTATGCGAGATCTATGCAAAGTTGAGATATCCCCAACATTCTCCCACTTGTTGAACACTTTGAATAAAGAGAGTGCAAACTCATATTTCAGCGAACATGGGAAACCATGCTCATTCCTTTCCCGCAACAAGAAAAAAAAATTACTTCTTGCATTAGTCAATGAATCCACAACGTTCTCATCACCGTCCACCTTTTGTAGTAGTATCTTCTTCTCCTCCACCATTTCCCTTACAAAATGGTATTACACATCAATGTGTTAAGTGTAACAATCAT
Organism: Taxus wallichiana var. yunnanensis; assembly: GCA_018340775.1. Lineage (NCBI taxonomy): Eukaryota > Viridiplantae > Streptophyta > Pinopsida > Cupressales > Taxaceae > Taxus > Taxus wallichiana. Next base: position 257,797,268 of record CM031233.1, read on the forward strand.
GCTCAAGCTTCTTATCCAAACAAAATGCACTTTGATCACACAACCTATCCATACAACCTTTTAAACGAACTCGACAACCTTTAAAGCCAAACCACTTGTTTGTGTGACTCATTGCCTTAGCGGTAGATATCGCAAAACTTGTTTGACATTTACTCATCCAAATTATAGCTCCACCGAACAAGTTGAATATGTATGCACTAGTAGACCACCTGTAATCAAGGTCTCCACCCCAACAAAATCCACAAAACCATATAGACTCCAATCTTGCTTACACAAAAATTTCCCGATAGCAAATTGCATAGTCAAATGTTCTACATAGATACCTAAAGATCCTCTTCACCACAATGTGACATTCCTTGCTCGAATGGACGTGTATCTTCTCACTACCCTCAAGTACATATGCAATGTCAAGTCTTGTGCAAACCATTGCATGCATCAAGCTTCCCACCACACTTGCATACAGACCCCGAGCCATGTCCTTCAACTCCTCTTGTGTTGTGATGTCCCCTTCTTGGGACATTGATGAAATTGAAGACTTGAAGACCCTCAACCCATTCTCTCTTCTCATGGGCTTGAGGATTGAGCTTGAAGATGATCCAAAGATGTCTATTGTCTATTTTGTGACCCCTTGGTATGCCTTGCGCTACAAGGTGGGCTCTCTAGGTTAGTTAAATGTGCACATAGGATAGTTGCTTTTATTATTTAATTAAAAATAATAAAGTGCACATAGTCTTAGTTTATTAGAGACTTTATTTTATAATGAGAGTTTATGTTTTCCCTCCAAAAAGAAAAAGGTTGGTCATTGGATATTGCACCCCTTAACTCTATAAAAAGAGGTCACATTTCCTCTAGTGGGGTTATGTTGATTGATCATTTTGATTTCACTCCATGCTTGGAGTAATGGAATGTATGCCCATGGGATGTATGCCCTAGTTCTTACATTGCTCTCTCTCATTTGGATCCATTATTGAAGAATATTAATGACTCCATTGTGCTCTCTTGTGTTGAGTGAATTTATGCAATATTTCCTCCATTCTAGCATTGGCGACTTGCTCTAGGGTGTGGCGCAATTATTTGAAGCATAAATCTGCATGTGGGTGAATGTTTTGTGGTACTTTGTGACTGTTATTATTGCTGCAATTTATTAGAGGCAAATCGACTTGGTTTGGGGTTTGATCTATCATGTTTTGAGTTTGTTTATGCTAAATCTATTTGTTACCTTGTCTAATCAATTATTTCAGATCAAGGGATAATTGTTTGAGTGTTTTGAAAGGGTTGCATGAGCTGGAATTAATTTATAACATTTATTCTAACCCAAAGCAACTTGGAGGCAGATTTCGGGGCAGTTTTGAATCGGTTTTGGTGATCAGAAAATTTAGTTTTGTAGTTCATTGGAAAGCCCTTCATTTATACTTTATTTTGCATTTTATTTCATGCAAAAATACCAAGTATTGAAGAAGTTACTAATTTTTGAAGTTTCAGTTGTTCTAGGTGCATTTTAATTAATTAACTGCTGTTATAAATTTCAGATCTGCAATTTGGGATCAATTTAATATTGAATGTGGTTGTAGAAATTAGGAGGAATAAGGAGAAAGTGATTTCATAATTTTTGGAGTTGATTTGATGCCCTAAATGTGTTGGGCGACCTACTTTTAGGGAAAAATTAGGGTTTCGTGTTTGCTATGCGAAATCTGGTTTTAGAATATTATTTTTCATATTTTTGTGGCCCAAAATCCAAAGTTTGAAGATTTTTGCTTGGATGGTTAAGTGGGAAATAATTTTGGAAGATTGCAACAATTGGGGTGTGATTATTAATTATTTTTCAGTTGTTAAAAATTTGATTTGAATGTGTTTAAATTCCAATTGTTTTCTTCCAATCTATCCCACCACCTTGGCTAGTTCCAACCCCATTTGGGTTCGAAATAGCTGACATTGGGATATTTTAGGTTGAAGCAAAAGGGTTTATCCATTCTTTGCTTGATTTTCTCCATTTTCTAAATTGTCCTAAGAGGGGACATTACATGTGTCTTTGAATTCTATGCAATAGATAGTTTCTAACAAACTAGAAAGGGCATGTGCATAGGCTTACTATTTTGCATCTTGAATCTTTCCAACATCACCTCAACATGCTTCCTCTAGTCCAACCAAAGTTTCCAAATTGCACAATCTTGTTTGATTTCCATGCCTAAAATGAATTTCTATTTGATCATTTCCTTGCAATTTCCAATCAGCAGCATGTCGGCCACACAGAGAACTATGATGGCAATATTTTTCCTTCTTCTTTGAAGTACACATAAGGACCAGCGTTGACGTGCACAAGACCAAGTTCAGCACATGGTTGTCAAACTTTTGGTTTCATATCCTTGGTGATTGTTTCAAGTCATACAAGGACTTCTGCAGTCTCTAAACCGGGTCCTCCTTTCCGTTGACCTTGAAACTTTTGGGCTATGTCATGTAGATTTTCTTCAAGCTCACCATGCAAGAACGTTGTTTTAACATCCATTTGATCTATCTCTAGATCAAATGCAGCAGCAATAGCTAAAAGAAATCTAAGAGAAATCAATTTTGAAACAAAAGCAAATTCCTCACCAAAGTTAATCCCCTCCACCTGAGAGAATCCTTTCGCAACTAAGCAAGCCTTATACTTATCCAATTTTCCTTGTGCATTGCACTTCTTCCCACGGGATCTCTTCTATGAGGTAGTTTTACTGGATCCCAAGTCTCATTCTTATCTAGAGACTCAATCTCCTCCTTCATGGCTTTCTTCTAAGACTCACTCATTTGATTTCAGAACTGCCTTTAATGTCTTGGGGTCATCACTATCTACATTCTTGAAAGTAAAAACGCATAAAGTAGGAATTCTCTTGAACTCCCTAAAGACCACATTTTGGCTATACACCACCTTCTCTATTTTAGGATTCCACAACTTGTACCCCTTTACACCATTCCCATATCCAATGAAGATACACTTCTCAAACTTACAATCGAAGTTCCTCTCCTCCTCTTGCTCACTTCCCTATCTAGTCCAAAACCTCGTCTAGTCCTTGTTATTCGCTATATACATGAAGAGATGGGAGAAATTGTGCCAAGGAACCCGGGCCCTAATGATCTATATATGATACGGCTTTATAGATAGGGGGCCTCTCTATATATGGGAATAGCATTCTCTTTATCTTTGGAATATGTACATATGCTTCAAAGCCTAAAAATTTCTTAGTGTTTCAAGGATGATTTCTTAAAAGTACAAGCTTCTTGCATGGTCTTATCCACGAGAGACGATGATGGTGAGCAATTCACCAAGTAATAAGAAGTAATCATTGCTTCAGCCCAAAACATTTGCTCCAAGTGTGCACCACCTAACATATTCGGGGCTTTATCCATCAACATTGTATTCATCTGCTTTGCAACTCCATTATGTTGTAGTGTGTAGGAGTTGTCTTTTGTCTTTCAAATCTACATTCGCTTAGTGGAATCCTCGAATTCCTTTGAGTAGTATTTTCCCACAATATCAATGTGCATGACGATTATCTTCTTCTCCTTCCGATTCTCCACAAGGGATTTGAACTCCTTGAATTTCTTTAAAACTTTAGACATATTCCTGAGCAAGTATATCCAGGCTTTCCTAGAAAATTTATCTATAAATGGCACATTTGACATAGCTTTTCCAAGTGATAGAACCTCGACAAGTCCAAAAACAACACTATGTATTACAAGCATGTTTGAAGACCTTGACTCGACTCTACTTGCCATAGACATAATGTTTGCAAAGTCCAACGGACCATTAGTGCAACCCTTTCTCCATTCATTTGGATTGCGCAAGTGAGTGCAACCCTTTCTCGCCAATATAATCCAGCCTTTCATTCCAAAGCATTATCCTCTCTCCCGCAATCATGTAGGTTCTCCCATATTTTCCATTGGCCTCAAGAACAGTGTTGTTGCAACAACCAACAACCTTACTTGCATCTACTCTAAACAAAGTTCCCGTGCGCACACCTCTTGCCAACACCATGGCTCTGCACCGGCCACTTTACACCCATCCTTATTGGATGCCACCTACACATCAACATCACATGGCTTAAGAATCGAAACCAAGTTTTTCACAAGACCTAGTAGAACACCAGGAGAGTTTTGATCCCCCATCTCGAAACCTCAACATAACTCTTCCTCAACCCACAATCTAGTGAGTAATCTCCCAAAAATATATTATCACCATCACATTGCTCATATTCCCACAACCACTCCTTGTGGGAATTCATATTATAGGAGGTACCAAAGTCAAACAACCGTGCATCGGTGCATGCAAACCAAAGTCGATCAACCATGCATCGCGTGCATGCATGCGCACTTAAAGTTGCCAAGTATGCATCTCCATTTTCATCAATGGAGCCCTTTTCACCCGAGGATGAAGCGTTCGATGGTTTTCTCTTGTCCATCTTCCCTTCGCAACCCCTCTTAAAATGCACTAGTTTGCATAGTTTCGGCATTTCCTCAAAGAATGTCTCTACAGACTCTTAGATCTATCTCTAGACTTTGAACGCTTATCCCCTAATATCCGCTTATTTTTCCCTTGCAATCTACCTCGCAAACCAATTAATCATTGCCTTGATGATCTATGAAAGCCTTGTGCATATACGCACCCAAAAAAATATGCGATGCAACACTTAACAAAATGCATCTCCAATGATGATAGAGCTGCTTACAAGAATAAGATTCAGATCCCTCCCACTTTCTCTTGCACATCTACCCTGACTTAGCCACACCTCTAGAAATAGTTTCCAAGTATCAAAACTCATCCACTAGACACTTTGTGGCACAACTGCCCATCTCCTTTAGGGGCGGTAAGACAGACTGGCAGTTCCACAACCACCGGTCTGACATTAGCGGCAGTTTTGTCACCACGAAAAACAAAACAAAACCATGTGTTTTTAACACATGTTTTGAGTGATTTTTTCTTTTCTCCAAGTTTACTTGGACAAATCTGCCAAGAATAGGCTCATTGGAATCGTCTTTGCTTTCCTCCTCCCTTCTTGTTAAAAATAGCCAGTTGATTTGTTCTCCATTGGTTGAGTCATCCCTTCCAAATTGACATGTGTAGTCCGACGACTTCTTCCCGGCAGATTACAAATACTCATTCGATTGTTTGTGGGGGGTTGGTGATTTTGAGTTTTAAGAGGTGTTATGCTGCCAATTTTGGAAAGGTTATTCTCGTATACAGCCAGCCTGTCTTTGTTTTCCGTTGCTCACATTCCCGCCACCATTGTCACACACCAGACTAGTCGGCTTTGTTTTCTTGATTCCTTGTCGCTAGTTATTACTCGCTCACCCGAATCATCCTGGATTTTGCACATTGGAAGGAGATGAACGCCACCAACAACACTGGGACATGCTACCACAACACTCTAGTGACAAGGTTGGAGATGTATTTCAATTTCTTCTAAGTTTTAATATAGCATTGGTTAGAATTTGGAAAGGTTAGTCATATTGTTATTTAGAAAGGAAGATCTTACTATTTCCGCTCATATATGTTGTATTAGCATTCATTCATTGGATTTCTTCTAGAAAGCCTCTATCACAGATAATCATTTCCCAGCTTATCCCCGTGGGTTTGCTCGGGAAAAGATTGGAGATATAAGGGAAGAAATCTTTGCATCTTTATCATTTCTTATACTTTCGATTAAATTAGAAGCGATTACACCAGTGGAAAGCTTGTCCAGGAAAAAGGAAATAGCTTCAGAAGCTTCCTTTCTTAGCAAGCATGAGGCGAAGCCCTCCCATAGGAGCGTTTTGTTTTCATAACTGCATTAAATGCCATATCCATAATGTTAAAAGCTTCCATGTTAATTTTAGTAACAAAGGAATAATTATACCCAGTTATTCTTTGTTTAGTTTATTTTTAATTAAAAAGAAGCAATTAGTTCATCTTTATTTATTTGTTTACTTCTACAAGTTATAGCTTTCCAATTACTCGAATAGTTTAAAAAGATCAAAAACATTAGTTAATTAATTAGTTTAATTTCATTTCCTTCAAAGTTTAAATCTTTGAAAATACAAAAAGAAAGGTTAAAGTAGTTTATTTGCTTTTCGTTGAATGATTACTTAAAAGAGGATTTAATAAATCAAAGAAATCATTTATCATCATTTCGTTTAGTGTAAACTCTTTTTCTAGTTATTTATTCATTGTTAGAATTTAAAGTAATCTAGGAATCAAGATCAAAACAACAAACTTGGCTATTAGGAATTCATGCTACCCGTTCATAGCCTTTGACTCTCTTTTAGCCACTCCTAGCTCTGATGCAGGAGCATCACTCCAACCATGTAAATATGTCATGTTGTCATCAAATTTTGGTTTGAAAGTGTGGTCATAGGTCCTAGAGGTTATTACGAGTCCATCTGTGTTGTTAATATTGCTTTGGACCTTCACAAATTTAAATGGAGCATTTTCCCTCCAAAATGCAAGATTTGAATTGAAATGCCATTTTTGGCTTCAATTAGGAGTTTGATGTATTTTTGGAGCTAGCAAACTTTGTAAAGGATGAAAAGAGGCATAATTTGGGTGTCTTAGGTCCTTTTTAGGGTCTAGAAATCATAATATGAGTTAAGAAATTAAGGACTTGGGTCTCTAGCTAAGAAACTTAATGTTAAGTCTAAAATCACTCATGTGACCAAGAGGTCTAGGTGTTTCATTCGGTTAGAACTTGATGGAATGGCTATAAATTGCCAAATGTAACTGATTTCTCCTCATTCCATTCGAATGAGAATCAATAAGAAGCTCCAAGAAGCGTTGATGAGAAGCAAAACTGGTTGCAAACAGTTTTGGGCTTGTTTCAAATCTGTGTATGATGTTTGAGATGATCTTTAAACCTTTATGCATGCATTGGTGGAATGATTTATGATTGGTAAGTGATTGACTCCTATGTGTTTATGTAGATTTGAGTGTTTCATTGTTTGTTGGAGGGACATATGCACTTGAACAAGACTATACAATCTTGTAGCAGGTTACTTGAATGGGAATTGCATTCTAGGTAATGATCTTGGGAAAAGAATGGATTAGGAAGTTGATGCATGTGAAGGTGGGAATCAATAATAGAGGTATAACCTGTGTGATTACATTGTTTGGAATGATTTCATGGATTAAGAGAGTAAAACATATGTGTTTAGCAAGGTTGAGCCAGTTGTAGCAGGCATTGGAGTTCTTGCATGTAAGTGAGTTGGCCTAAGAGAGAAGAACTTGTCAAAAGAGTGAATTTTTGATATTGAGAGGAGTAAGAACTAATTACAGACCTAATCCAATCCATTAAATATCTTGTAACACTCGATGAAGGACTGTCAACTAGAGAAGACTAAGATAGAGCTAGGAACCTTGTTCCCACAGGGCAAGACAGTGGCACTTGAGATCAAATACGAGGTTAAGAGTAGACCTGAGTCCTAATAGTAAAACCAACACGAGGAATATGACAAAACAGAGCCAAGGTATGAATTTGGAGCTTTGAAACGAAGTTTAGAACATTTTATTGCATTTTCTTCCCTACCGAGTTTATAGGAAACCCTACTAGGGTTTAATGAGGGTTTGGAATTTGAGGGCTTTAACAAGTGGAGTCATGTAATGTCCCCAAATGGACATATTTGACCCAAGTTGGATTTTGGGCAAATCCAAACCCCAGAAGCAATATAATAAATTACTTATCAAATCAAACACTGCAGATCTGAATTTTATATGAGAAGTGCGACTAGGGTGGAGTTAAATACCACCACAAATCAGCCCCTAAATCTATATCATTCCACTTAAATCTGGTACCACTAATTTATAAAGCCCAAATATGCTAAACTACACGGATACGGGTACGGGTAGGGTAGGGTACGCCGATACGGCAAATTTTTAAAAATCTTGGGTGCAGTACGTTTTATATATATTATATATATATATATATATATATATATATATATATATGTATATTATTTCTTTATCACGATTATTTATCTTAGTGACTCGTGATAAGATTCAAGGAGTTTTGATTGTTCATGGCGACCTTCCTTGATCCACTCAAAGACGATAGTATTGTCCGATATATTTCCGGAAACATCATAACTAAGCGGGAAAAATATGGATCCAAGTGGCAGGTGGGACGATTAGTTCGAGCACGGGAGAATACTCACCGAGTTTTGTAAAGCTATCCAAGTATTTTTAATTACTAATCTGCTCTACAGGCGATCAAAGCTCATGATTCTTTCATAAGATTGCAAGAAGTTGCTTGGTCCAAAAAGGTGCAAAAATGGATTTTATGAAAATAAGAAAAATATTGCCATCAATGCGTAGAGCTCGAGAAAATATACACTTTTAGAGAAAACGGCACCTGAAACGGAGTCACAGAATGATAGTTATGGCACATGCAAGTTTTTATTGCTACATCTTCCCAGACCCTTTCCAAAAATGGCAAAAAAAATTTGTCCTTGTGGTTTTTTCACCAAAAATCCAAAAACGGAAATAATTGCCAAAAAAGGAAAGAAACGTTGTCTTTGGCAAGTTTTTTTTGGACAGGTACGGCTGGAAACGTACCCACAGGGACGTGGTACGGTGCAGTGCGGACTTGTCATACTCGGACAAGACCATGTCCCCGTGGGTACGCTTTCCAACCGTACCCACAAAGATAACAGACTGCACTCAGCACTGCACGTTTTCAGCCGGGTACGGGGACCCCTAGGGCGTTTCCGTGCAATCTAGCAAATATGTATAAAAATGCAAATTTACGATGTAAACAAGGCTACAATAAATTATTGTAAAACTATTTGCAAAGATAACTTCAAAAATTCATATCTTTTGCTAGAGAAGTCCAAATGAGCTGAAACTTTGGATCTTGGGCCACAAAAATATGAAGAATAATATTCTAAAATTAGTTTTCGCACAACAAACACGAAACCCTAATTTTTCCCTAAAAAGTAGGTCGCCCAACACATTTAGGGCATCAAATCAGCTCCAAAAATTATGAAATTAATTTATTTTGATTCCCAAAATTCAGTACAATAAGCAACAATAAATTTCAGACCTGGAATGTCTCAAATACACTGCAAACCAGCCAAAAGATGGATCGCTCCAGCTGGTACAATGAACATACAACTGCTGCAATTTTATTCTTCAACAACACTGCTGAAAATAGTAGAAATCTGTGAAAGCCCAATAGAATTTCCTGAATGGAAATTCCTCTCAAACTCTTGGGGGTTTTCGTCCACAAGAGGGAAATACTAAGGGTTTTCGTCCTTAGATATTTTTATGCAAAAGCTACAAGCTTAAGACACAAATCAAAAATTATCAAGTGAATATGGAATGCCTCTCAAGCAAGTCTACATCAATTTTAAAGGAAGAAGAGACCCAAAGCAACCTCCAAAATATCCAATCAACTTTCATGATTCTTTCGATGGATTTTCCACCCTCCATTTCTTCCTAGAAAATACAAATTAAATAAGTGCTTTTCTTTTTATGCACTTTTCTAGGTTCTATTTTAATATTATGTTTGTTAATATATTATGTGTTTTTATAATGTTGTATTTTAATTTTGCACATTATAATAAAATTAATAAAACTTAAGTCACCCTTATATTTTTCTTTTGGTCGTCAAAGTTGACAAAATAGGCCAAAGGTCTTTGATTGGGAAGGGGATATTACAAATCAAGACATGAAATTTGGAACAAATGATCATTGCACATCCCTTGCAAGGATTTTTGAGGTTTCAAGGATTGAGACAGCTAAAATTTCCCAGTTCATGACAGTCTTGTATCACGAGACTATACAACTTGAGGAGACCTATTGGAGATTGGAGAATAGTCGGTTTGGAACACTTTTTGTGAAAAAGACTAAGTGAAACTTTGTGCACACTGACTAGAAACCCCAAATGGTTTAATGAAAATGTCATTAGTTGGTTGAATGAGTGAGTGAAACAAAAGTTATAAGGGGAAAACCACCAGACGGGGCTAGTAAGGAGCTAAACCGGTCAAGGTGAGTTGATAGTGGAAAAGGCATTTAGGGAAGGAATAAGAAACCCAAATTTTACATACATACACCGTCTAGTTGGAAAAGGGTACCGAGAGGTGGTCTCGGTTTGCATGGAAGACTCATAGAATGCTCTAACCATGAGATGTCCAAAGGCATTGCTCAAGAAGCACTAAGAAGGACAGATTAGTGATGATAAGTGAAAATGAAGCTATGGAGTGTTTTTGATCAATTGAATGGATGAGTTGACATAGTTAGAGGTCTAAGAGCATGCGGAAATGTCTAAACTAGTACAAGATAAGGCCAAAAGGTTCTAAGTTGCCTTGATTTGGACGAATCTCAACTTGAGAGAAAGAGCTAGTGAAGCTATATAGGTCTATGTTGGAGCTAAAAAACGAGTTGTGGAGTTTCTTGGCTTGAGAGTAAACATTGAGTAAAGGAATAGGACCTTGAGGAAGAGTAGAATGTAGGGTATGTGGACAGTGTTGAAAGGCTATGCTTGAGAAGATCCAATTGTTACATACTACTGCCTTAGTTCCTTTAAGGAAATGAAGAGTAGTTTCAAGAATGGTAAGAATACGTGTACTTACTCTTGTTAATGATCATTTTGGATGATGTCATAGCATTCATTTAAGGTAGATTAACAAGGTCACTTGATTGCAAAGAGGAGCTAGCTGAAAGATCTAGTTTGTGTGCGTTCAAGCTTGAGAATTGAATGGTTTAGAGTTGTGAAGAGGCAGATTTGAAGTTGTTTCAAGTTAAGGGCTTGTTGAGTGCATGAGAGTTGTTAAGGCTCTACATCAAGCTCTCATTCTTACTCATAAGTTGACACTCATACATGAGCATTCCCAATCCGACTCAACCTCATAGGAGAATCTTTGAACCTATCATTAACTCATTGGATATTAATTATACCAAGGAGACATAGACTTAGGACTACGTTAGTATTCCGCTCTTTTCCCTTGCCCCTACAGATTATAAGCCAATTAGACACTCTAAATGAGCAATTATTTGTAGCTAAGTAATTTTGGCTGACCAAGCAAACCACATCCGATGTCCAAATCTTTAGTTTGCTTTTGCTCCACATTGTCTCGTATCTGCATGACCCTCTCTAGAGAGGATTATTTAGAGACAAACAAACATTTTCCACAAGTTTGTCAACCGGCCAAAGCATCTTCGGCCTAACCAACATAGATTGAGAGTTGCGTCACTGACAACAATTATCCTCGATCGAGGCATCCCACGTATAGAGGGAGGAAGACCCTTCACTAACCTTAACGAAAAGATTCATACTGCAAGTTGATCGACCGAGAGTCACTCGCCCATTAAATCTCGATTTTATGTAGACAGAACATAGGTCTAGTTCTGAACAGACCTACTTTGCAAAAGTATTTTGTTGTGGGCCTATCTGCCAAAAATTATGGTAGAGCCGTTTACGAATGTCTCCGTGGTGGACTTGATTTTACCAAGGATGATGAAAACGGAGTCACCGAATGAAGTTTGCCTAGATTCTATAGGTGATCCATAGATTTCGTCCTCATTCTTAGAATTCGGCCTATTAGTTCATAGGGCTTTTAATTTGTCTCTGTAGTTGAAGATCAGATTCAACTTTAAGGTCTTATTCAAGAGTATCTTATTGTTCAGTTCATAGAATTTATTCATGTTATAATATAAATTCATGTTATAATATAACATATCACATGCAATTTCATAATTGTAAACCTGATTAGGTTTACTTATTGATTGAGTGAAGGACAGGACTTCATTTCGTCGAGTCAGAGATGAGATTGTTTGCTAATTTAATTGTCGAGTTGGGGCTTGGTCCGGAGCCATGCACTAACGGATCAAGGTCTCAAAGCAGGCAAAAGTTTTGATAAGTGGACCTGATAACCAACTCCGAGGATATCGATCAGAACTTGGGAACGCATATAGGTGTGGGATTTTGAGCCAGATATATGGATGGGGCACCACTGAGGACTAGCACCTGGTAGACTGGACTTTCTGTCAGCACCCTCCCTCTATATGGAATAGAGTCTACATACCGTTCAGATAGGGGGCTCTCGTTTTCCTCGGCCTCGAGCATGGATCATAATCATAAATAAATGTTGTCGGCTAAGTCATTCCCACCTTTACGGCATTCACCACTTCCTACTAGCTCACTACAGATCACACTCCCCATTTTCACTCCATTTTCCACATTTTGGTTGTCTCACCCGACATCGAGAAGTCGAGTGCACAAGAATACTGTGTCATTTTTCTTATGTATAGTGCCTTGTTTCTTTTTTGATAATAAAGCTACAACAATCTTGTCTATTTTTAACTTAGATTCGGTGACAGCTATTGCCATTATTAGATTATCCCAAGAGTGTGGCAAAGAACAAGGAATCAAAATGCACCTATCTTCATCCATCTTTATATCAGCAGGCAATAAGATAAGATAAGATAATTATATTAAATGTCCAACAAGTGACCACAAAAGTAGGTCAATGGGACTGCACCATACAAAGCAAAGTCGAAGCAACGGGGAAACCCAAAAAGGTCTCCGAGAACAACAAAAGAAGAGAAAAAAGAGTACAAAGAAGGTGAGGAGGTGGAGGGAAGACCTTGACACCAACCCTCACAACTGTCATCTAAGGCCAAAAAGAAACTAGTGATGTGTTGATGTCTGGTGTCAGGAACTAGAAGATGTCTGTGATGCCTAGGATCCGTGGAAAGTCGAGCTCTCGAGTGGGCCGGTGGACCGCTTCTTGTTTGAGGGGCCCTAGGCGGTGTCTCGAGTTTAGATACCTCTAATCAAAAGAAGCTCCTCTTATCTGACAGAGTCTAATCTAAGAATCTCTACAAGGGTCAGGTCCCCACTTGGTGCCCCTCTCACTAGGGAGCACAACAAAGAAAGATGTAATTCATCGAGAGGTAGTCTCCTAGAAGGGGATGGACGATCTCGCCTAAGACCTAAGAGCTTCTTGTAGATAGAGAGCGAGACATCTTTGATCATAATATCTGAAGAAGGTCGTGAACGTTGGGCGTTCACGGAACAGACAGTGAAACCTCCCTCTGATCTCATAGTAGATGGGGCACCGGAAAATAAAGTGTTCCTCTGTCTCAATCTCTTGGAGGGAGCAAAGCTGGCAAATCCTCTCGGACCGGTCCAACTGGTGATCACTCTCGACCCGAAGCCTGTGGGAGCCAACTCTGAACTGGCCCAGGGATATGCGAAGAGCATGTAGCCAATGGCGGGAGATATAGGTGGGCCTAGTGATGAGTCCATTGTTGACTTCGAGGAAGTGATTGGCATAGAAAGCCATCTTCGGGCGTAGCTCACCCCGGGGTTGGTCCAAGTACTCTAGATGAACTGTCGGTATATATCGTCTCTGATGATTCTGTGCAGGTCCTGCTTGCTCGGGAGGAGGTGTGCAAGAGCATCCATGGAGTAGCTGAAAGGTGGGAGATGGTCCATGTTGATCCCAAGGGATCCAAGGAGACAAGAGGCCCGGTGAAACCAAAGATCAAGCACCCACTACGATCGAGAGAGAACAATGGTCTCAGAAGAGCGGTAGGCAAGGTAGATATACTTGTCTCTTCCTGTGGAAGAATCAGAAAGTCTCTGGATGGGGTGCAAGAATGAGACTAGACCAAAGATGACCTCAAGTCTGAAAGAGCGAGCCCCAAACACAAGAAGGATGATATTGTGAGGAACAATCTCTTTACATCTGATGATTTGTTTGAGCATGAGTATCTAAACTCGCTCAATAGCAGCCCAATCCGACTCAAGCAAGGAGGGACCCCAAACCTCAAAACCATAGAGAACCGTGGGTCTCACAAGAGAGTCCGAAAGGGACATCTTAAACAACGTGTCCTGAAAATGGTGGCGGAAGCATTGTCTCTCCAGGATTGCTAAGGAACCATACCCCTTGTTGATGCGGAGTTAAATAGCCGGGCGTAAGCTGAAGCGAGGTCCAGAGAAGAGTACTCCCAGATAGGTGTAGGAGCTAGTGATCTCCAGCTCCTACCCCCGTAGAAGAAATGGAAGTTGGAGGTCTTCACCATTGAAAATCATAACCTTGGTTTTACCCAAGTTGATTGTAAGTTATCTATGATCACAGAAGAGGGCTAAAGCATCAAGTTGTCTTTGTAACCCTTCCGTGGAAGAAGCCAAAAGGACCACATCGTCCGCAAAGAGAAGAATGTAGATCAAAACCTAGTGAAGAAGACAACTGTCTTCGTCTTGAATGTGGTCCCGGAGAAATTCCTCCAACTCATCAATATAAATACCAAACAAAGTAGGAGAGAGAGGGCAGCCTGTTTGACCCCGATGGTGCTCCTGATGAAGTCGAAAAACCCAGCAGCAATATGAAGGCGACCCAAGACCTCCTCATACAACCAAGTGATGGCGGCAAGAAGGGTTTCGGAAATACTAATGTCTCTAAGTTTGCGGAAAAGAGCTTCCCAGTGACAGAGTCAAAGGCTTTCCAAAAGTCCACAAAGCAAAGAAGACTCTGGATGAACGGTGACGTGCTTCCTCAATGATAGCACGAAGGGTGAGAATGTGATCAATAGTCTGGTGCCCTGTCCTGAAACCTGCCTGTCCCCTAGCTCTGCACTGGTACTGCTCTAGAAACTCGGATAATCTGCAAGTGGAGAACAGTGGCGTACAACTTGGAGAAAGTGTGACCCACCATAATTGTCCTGTAATTATTAGGATCAAAAGTAGGACCGGATTTGTGAATAGGATGGATAATATGGTGGGACCAAGAATGTGGGAAACCAATACACACCACCTGATTGAAAAGGTCTACCAAATAACTGTTGATGGTGTTGATCCCATGCTTGAAAAACTCTACCTAAAAGCCTTCCTCATCTGTTGCTTTGCTGCAATTCATCACCAATATAGCCTTCTTAACATTTGTGTAGGTGAAGATGTGGTAGGTGGAGGGTGGGGACACAACCTGGGTCTGGGGCTGACCAGGGATATCATAAAGGGTGGAGGTGTGGGTAAACATAGTGTGGGGGTCAAGGTCCAGGGGTAAGGGTGAGTGTCGGGGGATAATGGTACGCCAAAAGCATTTGGGGGAATGCAAGAGTGAGGTGTGGAGATCCTTCCTCCTAAGGGCAATAAAGGTACACTTCTTGTGACGAAGGAGATGACGATAGGCAATTTTGAGGGAGGGGAAGGATGGGGGTCATGGGTAAAGGCCATGCGGAGCTGGCGGTGAAGTGTTTTGCAGTCGTCATCGTACCATTGGTTCATGGGGCAGGTCCTCGAACTTAGGGGCCTGGAGGTGGAGTGGGGGTAGGAAAGCGAGGCTGCCTCGTGGATAAGATAAGGGCAAGAAGGTTGTCAAATCTGTTAGTTGGGAACATAGTGAATAAGGATACGGGGGAGGAGCGACGGAGATGAAAATAAAAGATTATGGGGTCACCCTCATCAAGTCTCAGAGTGGTACGTGGAGGGCAAGTGAGGGGGGTTAAGGGCCGGGGGTAGTTTCCAAGGAGAAGGAGAGGGCCACATGGTCAACAAGGGGGATGGGGGAAAGAAAAGTGGTGAATAAAAGGAAGGAGGTCAGGGGTAGTCATAGATAATCAACCACACTAGCGCCACCACAGTGAGGTCTGCAAGTGAAGAACTGGGAATCGAGAAACAAGCTATGCCATTAAGGATCA
This sequence comes from Taxus wallichiana var. yunnanensis, assembly GCA_018340775.1. Taxonomy (NCBI): domain Eukaryota; kingdom Viridiplantae; phylum Streptophyta; class Pinopsida; order Cupressales; family Taxaceae; genus Taxus; species Taxus wallichiana. Next base: position 257,812,911 of record CM031233.1, read on the forward strand.
GTCAGGTCATGAGATTCCCCCATCTGTAAAAGGTGTCGACCATATGTTATCAAGGGCCCTGCCACATCATCAAACTCCCTCTGAAGACCAACTGAACCGGATCCACCTCTGAAGTACAAAGAGCATCATCAGTCTTGTCATGCAAGGGAACTTGGGAGTTTTTGGTTCGAGCATTGAAATCACCCAAAAGGATGACCTCACCAACTGCAGAGAACTGAGAGATGCCAGTAGAAAGGTCAAAGTAGGGGTCCCCATCCGGCCATTCTCAATGGCAAAAGGAGAAGAGACAGGAGGGAAGTAACAAACTGCAATATAAATGTCCCGAGTGAGGTGTGGGGTCCGCCTAACCTTGATCCACAGAAAACGGGCAAACTCGTCCTCGGCTGCCACAGAAATCCCGCTCGAAGAGTGTCCCTAACCAAACAAGCAACCCCGCCAGAACCTCTAACTCCACCAGAGCTCCTAGTATCCTGCCTACAAACAGAGAGCCAATAGTACCCTCTAATGTCTGGGAGAGGACGAACGGGGCTCTCATGAGTTTCCGTAACAAAAAGGAGATCTAAGTGACCCAAAGCATCCTGTAGGAGACCAGGTGATGACCAGTAAGACCCATTTCCATTCCAACATGAAATGGAAATGCCCCTATTATGATGCCTCTCCCAACGGGACTGTCATTTGGGCTCAGGAGCCCAACCAGGAGGGAAAGTGTCACGAATCACAAGCCTGAGGTTCCAAATCACCACCCATTTACCTACCTTCCTGGCTGCCATGACTATCTCCCGGGACTGTTTGAGTTTTGCCACCTAGGCTCTAGTGAGATCTTCATCAAGGAAGATCTTATCTGGAGTGAGAATAGTCTCCGTTTAGCCCTAAGAGCCCGAAGCCTATCTTCTGTTGATTTGAAGCGAAGGAAGAGGGTAGAATCAAGACCATGCCATGCTCTATCAATTTGCACCTCGGCAGCCCCAACTTGTTTGTGATGAAATTTGAAGCAATGGCTAAAGGATCAGAAGATGGAGGTGTGGGCAATCCTCTTACCTTGAGATTAAGCTCTCTTGCACATCTGTTTCTTTCTTCCACAAGTTTTGCCTATACAACTTCCTCTACAAATGATAGGAGAAGTGCTTTGGTCCTTACCTTTCACTATTTGTGCCCATGAATCCGATTGTTTCCTGAGATTTTCTGTTGGGTTTGAATCTCTTCTGTTTGTGCTTCAAATCTGAAATTTCAGCATGTAATTGGTCATTAGTACTGTGGGAATGGCCTGAGTCGTGATATCTATAAGTTCCCTGCGTAGAGAGATGTTGTCCGCTTCAGCTTTCTCCATTCGGGATGTCAGTTCAAATACCTTTGTTCGTAACGTTTTGTTAGATGATTCCACTATCTCAAGCCTGTGCAGTAATTCCGCTATGATGTTGGGTAAGCTGCCATCTTGCTGCCCCTATTCATTTCTTCCAGCGGAAGGGGTTACTGCGACGGCGGAAGTGGAAGGAGACATCAGTGAAGGATGAACTGCTTGTAATGGTGTCAAGACGAGGGGAGAGCTGAGGGAATCCCCCAAATTGTTCGTATTATTGGCTGAGTACCTATGCATAAGAGGCTTGGCTGTGGGAGAGGTAAAGTGTCCACGATTAAAACCAACGTGAGTACCAACAAACCCGGACCGATACAAACCCAAAAATCAAACCCCAAACTCTAAACCAAACTTGAATAGGGTTGCAAACACGAAGACAGTAGGCTTGGATTCACACAACAGGGCACAAACGATATGCTAGGGTAGGGAATACTGGTAGTAGAAGGGGAAACGACAAGGGGAGAAGGCGTGAGGGTACAATCAGCAGAGGAAACCCCACGACAATGCAAAGACGTGAGGTCACGAGCAAAAAGCCTCCACGATATTGCAAGGTAAGGGTTAGCAGTAGGTCGTGTTGTTGGAGGGATAAGTCTAGGAAGTTCAGAGGCAGGTTCGAGGCAAGGAAACGAACATATAGAAACCACCACGATTTTCCTGCGAAAATGGTCACGAATTCCTTGTGGGATAGGTCACAAATTGCAGATGGCTCTCGAACCGAGCTCGTGACAGTGATTCGAATGGATTGGAGGGCATGCAGATGAAAATCGAGGAGGGAACAATTAGACACAAACAGGAAAAGAGAGCAAGGTGGACATGGAAATGGAAGACGCGAGCAAGCTGGGCAGTCAGGGTGGACATGGACATGGTCGTCACGAACAAGCAGGGCAGTCATCCACATAGGAGTTCACGATTTTCTCAAGCCATCTTCATCATCAACTCACAAAGAAATTATTGTCCAGTGAGTGCCAAATTCCAAAAATAACAAAGAAATTAATGTCCAGTGAGTGCCAAATTCGAAAAAATATCATCTTTATGAAGACCAGTCAGCAACTTCACAAAGACTAGTTAGCAATCTAGTCACAGTGTTGAAGTCATCACGTGCTCTGTAACCGCGTTACAGTCATTCATTCACAATGGATACAACTTGTGTCGGAATTGTTTGTTGACCAGAGATATAGCCTAGTAAAATGTACTATCCCAAAGTTGTGTTTCCATGTTATCATCACATATTTTCAATAAAACTGAATCTGATAGATCTTTTAACTTTCTTATCAATTTTGTCCCACTCTTATTTAATTCCCACAGGTGTGGCTATTGGCACATTGACACACTGATCTCTATCTATCAAGATATCTTCCAAAAAAGTACGCCGTTAATCATACAAAAAAATGGTTGAAAGAATCGCACCCCAAAATGCATGTCACATTGAGCCAAGAAGGCCGCGAGAAAAGGCCATCTCACCTCAGGAGGGCATCCAAATACAATATAAATAACAAAAGTGTTTTTTAAACCAAAAAGGAACAAGAAATAAACAGTACTAGAGACAACAGAGGCCCAAAATAACTTAAGCCGCAGTAGTGAACATGGTGAGGAGGAGGCGGAGGCAAAGGACTATTCGGCTCGTCCCCCAGCCACTAGGAGCAGAGGGGTGGGTCGTGTCCAGAATGGGATCCCACAAGATCTTCCATTTTGAGTTTCCATAATTCAAAAATGTGTCCTTTTTTTTATTTTGAGCAAGTGATGCTCAGGGACAACGCATGTGCCGACTTATTCATCCTCTTCAGTTCGATCCTCAAACATTCAAGGGTTACCCCACACATGCGCTACTGCCATGGTTGCATTTTGGCTACTCACGACCCCGATGGCCAGGGAATGCATGGACAGTCACAGGGGGGACATCCTTACACCTAACACATATGCCCAATAACACCCAATTACTGTCACCTCTGCGAACCCAACAAGAGGGTTTTCCCTACCCGACTAAGTGTTAGCTCACTGGTTGTCAAGTAATCTCAAGGCCCCTATCCATCGAACTTGTCAATCCTATTTTTGTGCTTCCCGACATTTTCTAGCACACAAGACTCTCAGCGCAAGCTCGCACTCAACCAGACCACTTATCACAAGCAGAAACCAACTCTCACTGAGCTCTAATAACAGGTGTTGGGATAGGGGCCTTTGACAAACAGAAAAGAACTATGCTAAAACTGAAAGCTTGAGGTGCATAAGAAAATGGTACACATGACATAGACACATGATTCACCTTGGTAAACCCTTATAGGTAAAAAAATCCTGCACCAGTAACCTCGTTTCTATTGCATTAACTTAAAGCAGCATACAAATATGACAGACACCCTTCGAGGCTCTATAACTATCATACAGTAGTTCATGCACTAGACCGTGCAACTACAATACAATACATGCACAATCCATACATTACACCATATAGCTATATGCTTATGTATCCTACTAAAACACACACATGTTTAGATTTGAGCGTCTAACCATATCCAACAATCACTCAAATTGTTGCAACCATTTCCGATATTCACTCCTAAGAGTCTGCAAGCAATAAAGCTAGCTCATGACTTTGTAAACTCCACAAACCAGAGAACTGCAGATTCCTCCTGACCACAGAGCAGTGTCATTATTACATAACACTCCACCAACTGAGTCAAAGCATTATCAACACGTTGCCTATACACTTTTAGTCGACAAGCCCAATTAGACAAGTATTTGACAACGCATCATATACTTCTGTGTTGCATCCAATGTTGTGCAGCTTCACTACGCATCACAATGCAGCCAGCCTATGCACAAAACTCCTGCATGCAATCCCGTGCATAGCCAAGTATGCACACACTTTTTAAATCCACATTGCACAATCCCTGTGCAATGCCACTATGCTCAATTCCCTGCGCATAGGTCCCTTAGCAGACTTCTCTATGCAGCAGTGTTGCGCAAGCATGTGCAGCACACAAATACCTGTGCATATAACCCTGTGCAGATCTATGCAAAGTTGAGACATCTTTAACAAGGATGACATCACAGTCAAGTTTATTGTGGCAAGTTGATTGTATCAGTCCTTCCATCTCAAATGATGAATACACCTACAGTGCTCCAATTGAAATGAACTGGTCCAATTAACCTCACTACAAGATTTTCCTTTTCCAAATTGGAGGTGTGTATTTTAGAAGGACCGTGCATATTTTAATTTTTTCAAATCTTGTGGAACCATACCAACTACGAGCATCAAAACCTTGAATCATGTCTTGCCAATATGATCACCAGACAACATAAGGAGGAATCCTACATGCATAAAAGCAACGAGCAACATGGCCCCATAGATCTCTCTTTTGCCAATATAAAACGCTTTATCCAAGTGTACAATGATCAATCTTTTACAAATTTCATCACCTATTTAGAGGAAATTCTTGCGATATCCTTGTCGTTAGAGAGGCTTGGTGTTCCCCTTGCTCTTTTATCAATCTCATTTTATCCTTACTCATTTTAGATAAGATTTGAACTCCAAACCAGCTTTCGAGGTACATGAGCTCTCACTATAGAAGATTATCTTACAATATTTTATTTGAAAAAGTTAATTTCCTTTTGCAATGTCCATATTTTTCTCCTTTGGTTCAGTAAATTTCTCCACATGCTTCCATAGTGGATATTCATTTTGCTGCAAAGTCTTATTTTCATTTGGTTTTTGTTGGCCGCCACTTTTCCCCCGCCACTCCTTTCATTGCATCTATTTGACATACCAAATGAAGAAAATAAATGCATGGTGATCACAGAATAAGAGGGTTGCCTCTCCTACAATAGACTTGAATATTTTGTGCCCAGAACAGGGAAAAAAATGTTTCGCCGTGAGTCTGCAAATGAAATCTGCAAAAACTCTTCTTGCTTCAAACCTTATCGCTGCTGCCCTTCTTCCTCCAAAGCCTCTAGCTCCACTATGCTGTTCTAAAGGAATGGGAAGGATTTTTTTTCTAGTGTTTTGATGAGGTATGAGGGTTTAAGGTTGGGTTCCACGTTTGTTGAATGAGCATAAACACTTCTCCGTTCTTTTTTTTTTTAAGGTTTTTTAGCATTTTTGTACGACATCGTTTCTGGTGCAGGTGTGTTTCTGCATTACAGAAGAGTTTCCTGATCTACACAAAAATAATTCTGTGATGCACGAAAAATTTAATGCATTTTGTTTTTCCCCGGAAACATTTCCATATGCTGAAAAGGTGAAAACACTTCTGGAGAAAAATAATTTATCCCGAAATTGCCTAGAACTGCGTCCAGTGCGAATCCTGGCTTCAGCAGTTCCAAGTTGAATCCTAGGAGTGTGATTTTGGTAACTCCGAATAGAGGTATTGGTTCAGTGTTTTTACATCCAAAGCTCCATTGAGGGATACTTTTTAATCTTTGTGTTCTGTTAGCCTCTGTCACTCTTAAGTATAAGAATTAATATGGAAATGTAAAAATGCAAATTACTATCCATCTTGTCAAAGCTACACTATTATTGTGGGGATGAAAAGAATGATTACAAATCTCAATCATCTTGCTAGCCAGTTATGATGTATAATGATGATGTTGGGATACGTCTTTAAGCTATAAGTTGACATGTAACACTTTTTCCATATACTTTCATAAGGAATTATCAATTACCATCAGATTTTCACAGGCTATTAGACTCCAAAGTTTTCTATCTATACACTTAGTTTCATCTTCCTATGGCACAATTTTATGGTGTCAGGTAAATTGATAAGTATAGGGACCCTCCCATTTGCTATAACCTCATAGGAGATTACTCGTCCAGACTAAAATACCATATTTTAGATGTATGGAACCTTAAAGGCTTCATGTATGATTTTAGGATTACCATTTATATGCCATGGGAAAATCCTTGCACTCAGATTAATCTAGAAGTTCCTAATTCCAACTATAGGTTTGAAAATAACGCCAGATTTTCCACTAGACAAATATCATTGACTATAGAAACTCATATTCGGGAATTTATCCTTTTGACATTGTTGGTTGTAATTGTGCTCTTTTGGCTAAGACAAACACCCACATCCTATCCTTACTCAAGTACATCTTACTATCTCTCTCCCAACTTGTTTATTCCTACACACTGATGTGTCGTCACATTTTGAATATAAATGCATAAAATCAGTATTTAACCTTTGCTTGTCATGATGAAACTTCCAGATTTCACTCATTGTCTCCTGTCCAAAACCGTACAATACTGATGGGATGTAATTTCCAATGTTGGCCAACCTATACGATCTTGGACCAACACATCTTCCAACTCGCTTTCAATTGCATTATCTTTGTTGGGTCTTTTTATCCTCCTAGGTCAACCTTTACATAACAAATTACCTTTGGAGCCCTATATAAGCAAGTTTATATCACCTCATTCACTAACTGGAATAACCTAGCACTCTCATGAGCTCTCATTGCAAATACTAGCACAAAAGGCACCCAAGGCTCCCTAAATCTTCCCAAAGCTGATGCACATCCACTAGGGCAGCCACTACTACAGTTTTGAAGCACTCAACCAGGTCAAGGAGTTCATATTCCCTCATTTCCAAGCACTCAAAGATCCCAACTCAATGTCTTAAGCAAGAGCACAATCATCTCAAGCATGGTCAAAGTGGTTCAAGTTGCCAACTAGTTGCATTCATATAGATATTATATGCTAGGTGAATAACTATGTGTGGTTTAAGGCCTCTTCGGAGTAGTGCCGACATAGGTGGTGCATGGATTGCACTTCAACCCAAACACTAACCTTCTTGCAAGGTCTCCCACCCATGGTTAGGGTTTGAATTCGATTTAGTTGATTTCATATGGTTTCGAGGATTGTGCAAAACTTAGGGTTTGACAAATGACACGCATTTCCAAACCAACGAAGGGCACAGAAAGTTACAAAACCTCATTCTAAGTGGATTTAAGACTGCATAATAGGTCTAGAACCTTACGGTCGATCCAAGCATATCCGTACGATTTTGTACCAAAGCGATTTCAATCACTGTCTCAGAACGATGAATCTCTAGTTTGTCTACAAGTGCACCTAAATCTCTCTTGTATCACTTTGTATAGCTAAGTGCATCTTCCCTCTTATGTATTTGAGCTTATATCATATTGTAATCACTAGTTGCAAGTATTAATGTGTTATTATGATATTGTATGGTTAATGTTGGAAGTTGATTAATTAGAATAACCCCCGTAACGAACCTTACAATTCTTTTTATTGTTGTGCATCCCATACCAATCTATTAAACTTAAAAAGGGTGTAAACATTGACCAAAACATCATATGACTAGGTAAAGCTATAAACCACGGTTGTAGGGAGATGAATCTCCCATCACTTGGGATGTGTTTCCCGTCAAGCGTCTTCGATATAGAAGACGCGTATGGAAACGCATCGTGTACGCGGAGACTTTTGTTCAATGTCTCCTCGAATTTCCAATTGAAAACAAAAACGTGTCTGTTTAAAAATGCATCTCTTTTCGATTTCATGTGTTAAATACATTGCACATGCTTGCTTTAGTCATTCATTCGTTGTCAGGTTTGCATTTGCCATTGGAGGATATCTGCATTTGCCATCAAGGAGGTTGATTTATTGTTGATGTTGTGAAGCTAGGTATTTATCTATTCTCGCAAAATCAAAAAAAAAAAGTTTATTTAGCGCTAAGCCCTACTACCACTGTCACCTGTATACCTGCATTTTTACTATGGCAAAGCCCTGCCGCCACCGCCATATTCTTGTTAATGTTTGTATTAGGGAAAAGCCCTACTATAATCGCTGCATATGTTTGTGTGCCATGGAGGCAACGGTCAAAACCTTGCCTTGCCGTCCAAAGTGCCCGCACTTTACTTTTTTTTTTTTAAACATGTTCAAGCTTTCTTTTAGGTTTAACTTTTTAAGTTTTACTTTTAGATTTTAGATTTTAGTTTTATGTTTTTACATTTAGACTTCAGTTTTAGTTTTCTATTTTTTAATCAATAGATGAATTCATATTTTTAGTATTACTTTTAACTTTTAACTTTAACTTTTTAAGTTGAACTTTTAAGTTTTAATTTTTATTTGTATAAATTATAAAATTAGGTTTAGACTATTATTTCAAAGTTTTATTATTTTTTTAACTTTAATTATATAACTATGATATTTATTTTGCATTTTTAATTTCTTTCTTTGATATCTTTTACTAATAAATTGATATTATTTAGTTTTTAAATAATTTTTTTTTTAAATTTAAAATATCATTTCAATTTGATTTCTAATTTTTAATTTTGTTTTCATTCGGGATGTCAAGGGGAGGGAAAGGACTAAAACAACTTTGGAATTATTCAGTGAATGTGTTCAGTAAAGGGAATTGTCGTATCACGATATCACCTCTAATATTTGTGGGAAGTGCTTTCAAGGCACTTCCACAAGGGTTAAGGCCCATTTTTCCCATATACTAAGGAAAGGGTTGACCCTTGTTTGAATGAGGTAGAACAAAGTATGAAACTATAGGGTGCAAGAACGTGCTAATGGAAAAGTGACTTCTTAAGCTCTCACGCCTCGACCACAGATCGCACACGAGTCATCCTATCGAGAGGTTTGGTCGGAAAAGAATCAAAGCTAGATGTGTCTTCGGAGATGTCCTCATAAGAGACCACACATGGGTAGTTCAAACCCCATTGGAAACATGTTTGATGTGCATGGTCAAGATGCAATTAATGCAGCGATTGCACGCTTCTTCTATGCGAATGGAATACCATTCAATGTTGCTTGCTCACCTTATTATGAGGAGATGGTTTGTGCAATCAACAATGGGCCAACAGGGTATAAACCACCTAGATATGAGAAGCTTTCGCACAACTCTTGTTGATAAAGAGAAAACAAGGATAGAGCAACAAACTACGCTAGTCAAAAGAGTGTGGTCTACAAAAGGATGCAGCATTGTGATGGACAATTGGACTAATACTAGAAACCGTCCACTTCTAAACATTATGGTAACTTGCTCTAAAGGCCCTTATTTTTTTAAGGCAATCGATTGTTCAAGGCAAGACAAAAATGCAGAGTTCCTTGAGAAGAAACTATGTGATGCAATTGAGGAGGTGGGGGCATCACTTCTTGTCCAAGTTATTACAGACGTTGCCCCGGTTTGTAAAGCAGATGGCTTGTTGGTGTAAAAAAATATAAACATGTATTTTGGACACCATGATGTGTGCATGCATTGAACAATGCGCTCAAATACATTCGCGAGGTTTCAAAGTGGATTTTGAACTTATTGAAAAGGGTAGAAAAATACAAATGTTCATATGCAATCATCACCAAACGCAAACTACTTATCAAAGATATGCGAAGGTTGAGCTTCTCAAACTTGTAGACACACAATTTGCATTTTCTTCATTCTTCTTGATTGTATTTATGTTGTCAAAGAGGCCTTATGTTCCATTGTTGTTAGTGATGCATGGGCAGCTTGGAGACAGTCTACATCAAAGCATGTGGTTGAGGTGAGGAAAATGGTTCTTGATGACCTTTTTGGGCTGATGTGAAATTTGTTGTTGACTTTATTCAGCCCATTTGTGAGGTAATCCGTTTTGCTGATTCAGACAAGCCATGTTTGGGAGAAGTTTATAAAGAAATTGATTCCATGTGTGAAAGAATAAGAAAAATCACAGATTCAAAGGATCCTTCTCTATATCCTTTGATTAAGGAAAAGGTACATGGAAGATGGAACAAGCTTAACACACCTCTACATTGTGTTGCTTATGCTTTAAATCCAGAGTGGTACGATATAGAAGTCAACAATAAAAGGGCTCCATATGAGGATAGAGAAGTGATGAAAGAATTGTGGGTTGCAGTGAAAAAAATTTATGGTCGAGGAGAGGAGGCTTCTACTATTAGAACTCAATGGAATATGTTTTCACGTGGCCATGGTCAGTTTTCTACAATGGAAGCTCTCTATGATATGTGTGCGAAGAACCCAATAGAGTGGTGGTGGAACCATGGTAGTGAAGCACCTGAATTGCAATCATTTGCAATAAGATTACTCTCACAAGTAGCTAGTTCTTCATCTTGTGAGAGGAATTGGAGTACTTATGGTTTCATTCATTCATTGAAGAGGAACCAACTAGGGTCAAAGAAGGCAGAGAACCTAGTCTACATTCATAACACGCTTCGTCTTCTTACTCGTGTAGACCTAGGGTACAAAGAAGGTCCTTCAACAAAATGGGACCAAATTCCACTTGATGCAGCAGCAAACGTAGAGGATGATGTGCTTGAGGCAAATGGCCTCAATGATTTGCCCCTTGTTATATTGTGCGTAGAGGAGCCACAACTTGAGAGTGATGAGTATTTAGAGAGCATCTTAGCAGAGGATCTAGAGGACATAATTAATGCTGACAGTTGACCCCTTTGTATTATATGAGATATGATTCAGGTTCACATTTGTGATTTTTGTTTTTAGTGTCTATTTGTCGGCATTTTGGTGTTACAATGTACTCTTCCCTCAATATGTGAGATATCAAATATCAATATAATTACTCATCTTTTGTCGACATTTGATTTCCTTAGTTCAAATATATATATGAAAAGAATAGAAAAATATTATTATACATTATTAATTTATTTAGAATTAAAATGCACTAAAATTATATATATATATATATATATATATATATATATATATATATTGTCGTCTCCTGTACCCGTCTCCCAATTTTCGAAAAATGGTGTACCAAAGTACACATGTACCCATCTCCACATACCCATACCCGCCGCCTCCCGGCAACTATGCTATGAACCAAGTCTTGGCAAAAAGCGACAAGCCAGTTTTGTGGATTTTTCACACATGTTGAACAGTTGTTAGGATATGAGACACATAATGCAGCAGCATGAGACATGACATGCAAAGGAAGTTAAAGAAGGATCGAAAAGTTTTCTCCTTGTTGAATGGACGATTTTAGGTTGTGGCTCACTTATAATCAAGCCTTAAACAATGTCCATCCTCAATTTTTAAACACTTAAAAATTTAAAACCGAACCTACATTTTTGGCACTTAAAGAATTGTAATGTCCCCTCTCGGAATTAATTGATTTTGGATACCCGAAGCCTATTCTTTTTTATTTCCCATAGGCTAAGGGGAATTAATGAGAGAAATAAATTAATTTAAGTGATCTAAGGGTACTTTTATATTTTAATTGGAAAATGACACTTAAATTATATTTTAATAAGCGGGGCCACAAAGCAGAAGTGGAATAAAATATTATATTTCCAATATGGGGTGCCAAAAGGAGAAGTGAGTGCATGAGTAAAATAATAATAAAATAATGAAAGAGTGCATGAGGAATTAAATAATGAATTTCCAACATAGGGTACCAAAGATAGAAGTGTTTACATGGGCATCAAGCTTATATTTTTAGGATGGAGTGCAAACTTTGGATATGCCAATTAAATGATTTTTCATTTAGCATGCATGAAGTTCTAAAGGTGGCGCCACCCTTTGGGAGAAGACATTGAGATTATAAAAGCACATTTTGGGGTTTATTATTACAATATCTTGGAAATTTATCAACTACTTCATTATCTGCAAGTAGCTTTGGCTTCTACATCAGCAATAGAAGACGAAAACCCTCATTTGCACACAAATATGAGGAAGGAAACCCTTGTATCTCGAGCATGGCAATTTCATTCAAGGGCTGTAGTGATCATTCAAGGTACAGGTATTCATCTAGTTCAGATAAGGCATCATATTCAAGGTTGTTTTAGCATCTAGAACAGAAAGTACAGTTGGGGCGTCCCCCTCACAGGAATGAATTTCAGTATTGGCGCCACATCTAGAAGAAGTTGTTATCCATAGCAGTTTGCATGTTCTTATCTTCTGTGAGAGAAATTGTATTCAAACATTTTAGTGTTTTTATTCAAGTTGATTTGAAATAAATAAATAAAGTTTGTTTTTCCTATATATTGCAGTTTTTTTTAATTAAAAAATCATATTATTACAATTGTCATAGAAGTTGTATTTCATAATGTTGCCCTAGGGTTTCATGCAAATATCCAAATTTTTCTAAAGATTTTTGACAGGATGTTACCGTGGTATCGAGGCGAATTTCCTCCCAACTTGAGGAAAAGGAATTTAAAAATTGCCACTTTGAACTTCATGTAGGATAGTGACAGAGAAGTCACATATCACCAAAGGAGAAAAAGAAAGCTACAAAAGCAGACAAAAGTCACGAGCAACAAGAGACCCAAAAGATGTACGTTTTGACAGGCTTTGCAGTGCAGGATAGGAACATTTAGCAAATATGATAGCCAATTAGTCCACACCATGCAAAACATGAATGTGCAAAAAGCTCCAAATGGTGAGGGCGGTTCTTGAGGGTAAACCATAACCAGCACTATCAAAGGATAGCCATCAATCATCTTGTTAGGCCCTTCCAGCCTAACTTCCTACGTAGAGAGGAAGCAATTCGGGAGGCAAAAATTCAACCTACCATAGCAGATGATATTGTTGCTAGCTATGAGGAGTACAGGGTACTTCCCAGTGAGATTAGAGATGCCATATCCCTCACCAATTTTATTAATCTGAAGGAAAGCAAGGGTGGACCAAGAGTTGAACCTAGGCCACAAACTAATCAAAGAGACTTGCAACAGGCTTTAGGGAAGTTGTCACTCCCTACTTTTGATGGATCTAATAAGAGTTCTCCCTTAGTGATGAGGAGAGAGGAAGAAATCGTGGGGCATGAACCTGAAGAAAGAAAAATCAGATCTGCAAGAAGGTTTTGGGGTGGAGTTCCAAGAAGACCATGTTGAGGGGCATGAACATGAAAAAGGGCTTTACCGGTTGCTAATGTTGATTTTCAATTTGCTGGAATTTTCAAAACAGCAACCTATGGGAAGCAAATTGACTATGTTCATGACTTTAGCAAGAATCATGAAGATGTTTTATTGACTTCTAATGTTTGCATGTGTCAACAAGATTCACTTGTTGAATGTGAAGAGTTCAAGGTGAAGAAGAATGTTGATCCTAACCTAGAAGTTTTGAGTCACAAGGTTGGGGATGTTGAAGATATCTCAACCAAACTTCATTCGAGAAAAGGAAGGTGAACAAGTTGAGGACAGCCAAAGGTATGAAAGTGTTGTGGATTTGTTGCTTCCTACTAAGTCATTTTAGATGTGTGGTCATCATGGACAACATAGTGGAAATGGTGATAGAGTGAAGAACACTTTGAGTGGCAAAGGGCACATAGATCCGTTCATACAAGTTCCAAATTGTGTGAACATGAGAGTTTGGGATCTTGGTATTTGTAAAAGGGACTTGCAATTGCTTGAGGGCAAACAATTATGGGAAGGGCAGACTGTAATGTCCCATTTTCAGAATTAATTAATTATGGATACCTGAAGCTTGTACATTTTTTATTTCCCATAGGCTAAGGGGAATTAATGAGGAAAATAAATTAATTTAAGTGATCCAAGGTACTTTTATATTTTAATTGGAAAAGAACACTTAAATTATGTTTTAATAAGCGGGGCCACAAAGCAAAAGTGGAATAAAATATTATATTTCCAATATGGAGCACAAAAAGGAGAAGTGAGTGCATGAGTGAAATAATAATAACATAATGAATGAGTGTGAGGAATTAAATAATAATTAAATAACGAATTTCCAACATGGGGCGCCAAAGATAGACGTGTTTGCATGGGCATCAAGCTTATATTTTTAGAATGGAGTGCCAACTTTGGATATGCCAATTAAATGATTTTCAATTTAACATGCATGAAGCTCTAAAGGTGGCACCACCCTTTGGGAGAAGACACTAAGATTATATAAGCAGATTTTCGGGTTTATTATTACAATATCTTGAAAATTTATCGACTACTTCATTGTCTGCAAGTAGCTTCTGCTTTTTGCATCAGCAATAGAGAATGAAAACCCTCGTTTGCACACAGATATGAGGACGAAAAACCCTCATTTGCACACAGATATGAGGACAAAAAACCCTCGTATCTAAGTGTGGCAATTCCATTTAGGGGTTGCAATGATCATTCAGTGGTACAGGTATTCATCCAATTCAGCTAGGGCATCATATTCAGGGCTGTTTCACCATCTAGAACAGCAAGTATAGCTAGGACGTTCCCCTCTGGAAACAAATTTCAGTATTGGCGTCACATCTGGAAGCAATTTTCATTTAGGGTACAGGTATTCATCCAGTTCAGCTAGGGCATCATATTCAGGGCTGTTTCACCATCTAGAACAGTAAGTACAGCTAGGATGTTCCCCTCTGGGAACGAATTTCAGTACTGGCGCCACATCTGGAAGCAGTTTTCAGTCATAGCAGTTTGCATGTTCTTATCTTCTGTGAGAAAAATTGTATTCAGACATTCTAGTGTTTTTATTATCCCTCAATTGAAAATTCAGAATCACAAAAGCACTTCCATTTCAGCAGCAGAATGAGAGCATATCAAAATAGAATAGATCTAGTTTGGCAGTATAGGATCAAAACACAATTAGCAGTTGACAGAATCCTAGGTTTTTGTTATATCAACTTCAAATAATTTGAGCATTACAGCTCGGACAAAACAATTCAAGACAATCAAAATAAGTAGAAATGCCAAGAGAACGATGAGAATTTGTGTGACCCAACCCTTGCATTGATCAACAGCCCCAGCAAAAACTTTAACCCACTAAATTAATGAAAAGAAAACCATAAGACAAGAATCGGGATTTCAAACACCTGAAATGAGCCTATGACATGTGGCACGCATTGAAAAGCTGTTGAAGAGGAAGCCTGGCAACAGGGTTGAGCACTATCTTATTCAACATTTCATTATTCTTTAGAAACAATCCATCTTAAAGGGAATTGAGCGCATTCATTGTTCATTTTATGCTATATGAGTAGTTCATTCATTGCAAATTTGCGAGGAGGAAATATGTTCTAAGAAAGATCAGGTGACAGTAGGCTACCATCAATTCACGGGACTTTTCCTTACTTTTCAGGAATAGCCCGCTTCAGCTTTTAGCTTATTGGGACCGATTCAACCATTGAAGGAGTCTTGCAATTCTTGACTCCAAAGGAACCATCAGTTATCTCTATGTTGGTATAGAGACCTTTCCTTGTCAAGCTAAGTTGCACGAAACATGGGCAAAGGTATGGCTTCCAAAAGGGAAATGCCTAACTTAAAAATAAATTAGAATTTCAAAAATGACAAATGCACAAAAATACATTTATGCTTATGCAGGGCACGACCTTTTGAGTTTGGCATACGACTGTCTAAATACGAAAAGTCAAATTATCATATACAAGGTTCAGAGGGAATGTGTGTTTGAATATTTTTTAAGACAGGAGATTCAAGTGTCTGAAACTAAATCTTTCGTTTTTCCACATTATTATGAACTTCTTGTGACTACAGTGTGGACACAAATGCCAAAATAATGATTTACGGTGTGTTTTGTTGCTAAAATGCTTTCAATGCCATAGACAACCATCCCACAGAATTTCCTGCGACTTATTTGTCAAGAGATTGATCAGTAAATTTAACTGTTTGTTCAGTATGACCCCAACTCAATATTATCTAGAGTGTTTGTACAGCTAAAGTAGATATAGCAAGAATACTGTCTGCTTTTCTAATTCCATTTCTGCAAGATACAGCGGAAATTTATCATGAAAGCATGTTAGGAACCCTATATCGTTCTGCCTTAGGGTGGTGTGAGGATTAATCAGATACTACCTAGTGGTAAGCCTGCATTGAATTGGTCTTTCTAATATTTGATTAACTCTACCCTCTAGTATATTTAGAAGCCTCAGATGAGCAGGTATCCTCTGGATAGCTTTGATACTGATGCCAAGAGTAAGCTATATGGAATTCTTTAATGGCAACTATCATTTATTTTGTTATCATCTCCTGTACATCCTAAGAGAAGATCAAGGTTAATAGGAGACAGCTAGTTGTCTTATTCTAGTTTAAAAGGAGGCGTCTCCTGTTCTCTTACAAATGATGGCCTTGGTTAAAGAGGCGTGGATACCTACCTTACACTCTTCACATTTGGAGGGTGAAATCCAACTCACAGTTGTTTGATAAGGATGGGCAACCTTACTAACAGCTGATAAGGTTTAGGCATTGACAATAGTGTGGATGCCATTGGAGGTTTCTCAAGTAACCAAGGAAGTTTTTGCATTGGTTCTTAAAGGAGAAGCGTTAGAGGAGAATCATGTATGAGAGTCCCTTTTTTATCAGTAGAATCTTACCTGTATTGTAAATGACTAATGCATATCTATTTATATAATGTGTGAACTCTGATATGCTATGGAAGCATTTGTGTCAGGTGCAGGTTTACAAGTTGTCGCTTCTCACCTTGAAACTCCATAACATGGGCCTCAGATTTCTGTCCAATCGTGGGTGGTTCAGAATGCCATCTTTGCAAAAAAATTACTTACTTTCTTCTTTTAAAAATGGTTTAAATTGTCATTTAATATACTATATAGTATAACTTCGAAACATTTTTCTGCAGATCAATAGAACTTAAGACAAGACACCACCAGAAGTAACAAGCAAAGATCAAAGACACTAACAACTCCCACATATAAAAACAATGTACCTTACCTGAATAATAGTCTGTGTTTTTCAGTTAAATAAGCACTTCAAGAAATCTGAAATCGATTTATGCTTACCTCATCACCTGGCGAACAAACTGCTAAAACAGATTGCATGATGCATTGTTTTGCCCCATTACTGACCACGATCTGGTCAGGTGTGTATGAGAGACCATTTTCCTCTATATATCCAAGCAAGCAGCATCTTGTTAATTTTACTTTTAGAGGTAGCATATTTGTTAAAACTTAAACGAACATGCATACTTCTGTAGAAGGTCCAAAGGAAGCAATGTTGGTGGAGACAATTGAGAAGAGTGAGAAAATAACCTTTAAGCTTTTTACAGATTGCTGTTC
Source organism: Taxus wallichiana var. yunnanensis (assembly GCA_018340775.1). Taxonomy (NCBI): domain Eukaryota; kingdom Viridiplantae; phylum Streptophyta; class Pinopsida; order Cupressales; family Taxaceae; genus Taxus; species Taxus wallichiana. Next base: position 257,830,195 of record CM031233.1, read on the forward strand.
GAATCTCCATGGTTCCTGCATTAGGAGTATATCGAGTACTGCCCTCCTGAATTGCCTTAATACCTGCCTGAACACAAGGGTAAACTGATATCAAAATAGGAAATCTACGCATTTATCCAAAGTTGTTTTTATTAAATTGCATTCTAAGGTAGCGAAAATCATAAGCTTGATGTTAGCCAACCATTCTCACCTCAGATATTATGGCTGGCGTATTAAAATCAGGTTCACCAGCTGCTAATCTGATAATAGGAACTCCTGCTTGCACAAGTGCAGTTGCATGGTCTGATATAGCCATTGTTTTTGATGGTTTAAGGGATGCCACCCTCGGATTTAACGAGATATCAATTTGTGGTACACCATTTACACTGTCTGATTCAGCCATGGCTCTAATGCTGGATGAGTGAAAAGCCCCTTTTCTTTCGGGAGACATAGACATGTGGACAGAATCAATAATGAAATCATGTGTATGATAAAATAATTCTGCAATCACACTAAGGACAAAGTCTTATGCTCTAAGCTTTATCTAACAGAACGAGCAAGAGTAGTCCGATGACATTGAAAATTCAAGCTCACAACTCAGGCAATATATGACCTTGAAACAATATAATTCATGGTTTAGCCATATGCTGTAATGAGCTTTAGGTTTTAACATGTAAGAACAGAGACCTGCTCAGGTATAGAACATGGTAAGTCATACATTTTCCTTACAATTAACACATTATTTGACAGCTACTAAGATTGGCATGGTTATTGATGGGTAACATAGACTAATTGCTAAAAATATATTCATTCCCACTGCACTGATCACTTCAATAGGTTGTTAAAACTAAAGGTATAATTAGCAACTAAGAAAGATTAGCATGACAATTGGTAATTGGCACATACCAATCTGTTGGCATAAATCATGTTCCGTTGTATGACATTTCTTCCTTCAGCAAAAGTGAAACATACATATTTGCAGTTTCCGTACATCTTGACCCTATTACTAAGAGTTATCATGAATGTGATAATCTGGAGTGACTCGGAACTGGCAACTTTCAATATAACCTTAGGTTGATCCTTTTGTGTCATTAGTTGAGCTTGCTATGGTTCTCATGTGATCCTAAGATGTACTACAATACAGAGAAGGCTATGTACATCCATTCAAATTCCTCTGAACTTAAGGCCACTGTTATGAACATTATTAACTTCCAAACTGTTGATGTGCAGAAGTATCCAATCTAAATGCTGCTGGTACTTCAGGCACATCAGGGGACATTTTAAGAGTGTGGGAATGTGGTGAATGTAGAACAACCTCTGCAAAATGCCAGCTCTTTTTTACTCTAATGCATAAAATAAAAGCTTGCCAGGGAAAAGAGGAAAGAGAAAATTAAAAAAGTGGTGATACACCAGAATAGAATGAATTCTTCCTCTATCTGAATATAACACAGGGCAAATGAAATATACACACTAAAATATAATGGCACAATGCATCAACTATAACAAGAGGTAATATCTAACCCAGATATGGAAATGGAGCTAGAGAAGCAAGAAAAAAGCAAAAGAGCTTGAGCCACTATCACTTTTATCAATTGCAAGAAAATATACACAGTTGCTATTTGCCATAGAAAGGCACTGCTAACAATCTTTGCATAAAACATAAGCTGAGGCTAAAATTCTGTGCAAAAGAAAACAAATATCCGAGCAGATCCAAGGAAGAAGACTTTGCTCATAATGAGTTGATTACATGTATAGAGAAGAAGAAGAAGAGGAAGAATAATTGAATATTCCCAGCTGCCAAGTGCCAGAAGTAGAAGAGAATGTAATGCAAAAGCTTCTATATTGGTCATTTCTCTGTTCAGCTCCTATAGATTCGGTGGCTGGAGCAATTTTTTCAAATTTTCAATACCCATATTGCTTTGCTTGCAGTGTGATTGTAGCATTGTCAGTTTTATTTAAATCGGGTACTACATCAATGAAACTAAAAATAAATCGGGTATTACAGGTAAATCAGTCGCTTGAAAATAGCTCTCAAAACTAAAACTAAAACAAAAAATGAAATAAATGGGTACTGAGTCTAACAAATAAAACAATGCATATCGTAAAATAAATATCTAACAATAAAACAAAAAATTTAAAATGGGTATTAACCAATAAAACAAATAAATTAAAATAAAAACAGCACTAACCAGTATTTCAAAGAAAAATAAATAAAAAGGGCACGACTCTTTGGCCAAAAAAAAAAAAACTGTGAAATGGGGTATTAAACAGTAAAACAAAGAAAAGGAAGAGTATTTAATCAATTACCCGAAAAAACTTGACAAATGTTTCGAAGGTCCCTTTACGTACAAGATCCACTGACCGTAAAAGGTACACCAAAAATGGATGTTAAGGAAATCCTTCTGCATTATAATAACCACAAGCATTCCAAATTTTATGCAATGCAATCCAATCATACACAGCCAAAATCCTTTCGAAAAAATCTCTTCTGTTTCGAGCATTCATAAAATGGCTCATTTCAGCTTTAATTGCATAGAATTCCAGCTATTGTGATTGAGATCTGGTATGAAACAGACATGGTTGCTTATCTCGACTAATTAAACATACACCCAAACAAGAGCACGATTGAAAAAGGTATTCCCTTAAATAGCTCATATGTATGGATTTAGGCATATGAAACCTGAAAATAATTTTGTGGGCAGTAGGATGCCAACGTGTTGAGGAGCCTCCTGTCACCCAACTTCTGGAATTGGTACCCAATTGCCGATAAATAGTCTTGTGCTGATCAATGGAGTTGTGCAATGAATCAAATGTAGAGCATTTCCCAACTGGGCATTTGAAGGTTGCCATTGCTGGAAATTTTACGAGACCGAGACCCCTGCGTTCCAATGGCTATAATTACTCAGATGGAACCAATAACACAAACTCGACCATTTGCAATATAATATGTACTATTCTTAGCTGAATTGACTGCCAATAGTGGAATGGAGTTTCCTGATTTGATGGAAAATGTGCGATTTTTAAAGGGTTTTGAAGAGGTGAGGAATCCGGGAGTAGGTGCTTGTAGTTTGGTGAGAGTGTGGGGGTTGAGACGGCCTCCTCGACGAACATTTTGGGTTGGTGAGGAGGTATTTGACTGTAGGGTTAGGTGCCTATGAATCCACCTAATTCAAATATCATATCACTGTTTGCAAGTTGGTCTCTCGCAATAGCTTCAACTGGCAAGACTCAAAAAAACAAAAATAAAAACCCACTGTAATTTTCATGGTTATAAAAATAATAATAGATTTAGTACAATTTAGAGACTCCTATTCCACTTTTGTCACAAAACATAGGTGTGGAAAATGATACTTTTATATATATATATATATATATATATATATATATATATATATATATATTGATCTAATATAGATATGTTAGGTAGTTAGGTTGTTGTCTCATTGTGGGGCTATTATAAAAAACGAAATATTTTTCAACTTGCTACAACAACAAAAATGCACTCATATGTCTCACAAAATATTTTTCAACTCGGCACAAAAAAAAGGAATACTTCAGTAAAATAGGAGACCCAAAAAAATTGAATGTTAATTTTCTCGGGAATGGGGCTAGAAGTTTCCCCTATTGTTTAAGGTTTTTATCATGCAACACCTTAACTTATAGACTCTCCACTTGTGATTGATTGTTTCACTTTGCATTCTTATAATTCTCGCTTAAATATGTTTAACTATGCTCTTCTAAAAAGAATAATGTAGTGCATGAGTTCCTTGTATCTTAAAATTTTCCAAAAACACCTACTAGATAAAATCATGTACATATTTTATTAGGGTGTCGTCCCATTATGGGGCTTTTGTTTTTAAAAAATGGAGTCATAGGGCTCACGAAATAAGTTTCCCCTATTGTTAAAGGTTTTTTTATCATGCGACACCTTAACTTATAGACTCTCCACCTTTGTGATTGATTGTTTCACTTTGCATTCTTATAATTCTCGCTTAAATATGTTTAACTATGCTCTTCTAAAAAGAATAATGTAGTGCATGAGCTCCTTGTATCTTAAATTTTTCCAACAACACCTACTAGATAAAATCATGTACATATTTTATTAGGGTGTTGTCCCATTATGGGGCTTTTGTTTTTAAAAAAATGGAGTCATAGTGCTCACGAAATAAGTTTCCCCTATTGTTAAAGGTTTTTTTATCATGCGACACCTTAACTTATAGACTCTCCATTGTGATTGATTGTTTCATTTTGCATTCTTATAATTCTCACTTAAATATGTTTAACTATGCTCTTCTAAAAAGAATAATGTAGTGCATGAGCTCCTTGTATCTTAAAATTTTCCAACAACACCTACTCGATAAAATCATGTACATATTTTATTAGGGTGTCGTCCCATTATGGGGCTTTTGTTTTTAAAAATGGAGTCATAAGGGTCACGAAATATTTTTCAACTCGCTACAACAAAAAAATGAATCTTCCCTTGTAAAATAAGAGACCCAAAATTTTTGCATGTTAATTTTCAAAGATTGTTCACGAAAGGGGATAGAAGTTTTCCCTACTATTTAAGGTTTTTAATCATTTGGCACCTTAACTTGTAGACTCTTCCTAGTGATTAATTGTTTCACTTTGCATTCTTATAAATTCTCGTTTAACTATGTTTAGATATGCTCTTCTAAAAAGAATGATGAGTCCACGAGACTCCTTACATGAAAAAAGGCTCTTAAAATTTCCCTACAACACCCGCTAGAAAAATGCATGTAGCCCCCTCCCATGGAACTTCAACCTCAATACCTGCAAAGGCGTGTAGTTTTACTAAGATATTATTATTACATACTTTCAACCAATCGGAGATTCTACAATCATTTTTGTATGTTGGATTGCTTGTGTTAAAGTTTAAATTTGCTTTTTTTTCCAAGATTACTTTTAAATGTATATATTTATTTTCCTATTGGTTAACAAGTGAAGTATTCCTCTAAGTTTAATTGGAGAATATTTTGTTTAATTAGATATAATAATTATTCACTACTTTTTCAATATTAGTTTTAAATATATTTGTATTCACTTATTAATATTACAAAAAGACATCTTTAGTGTATTAATAGTTATGATGTGACATACAATATAGAATTTCTAAAACATGACATATCAACTCAAGACACCTCAACCTATATTATACTAGCGATTGCACTTAGAAAGGTGCAATAGATATGTCGAAGGCAACTCATGGGGATGGATGGAGGAGATTCGGGGTTTCACCTGTACAAATGGGTAGAAATTCATGCATATTCATAATTTGTGAGGCTGCATTAGAGGGAGGAAGAGTTGTGATGATGAAGAGGACCGATGAAGGAGAATTTCTAGGTTGGGCAATCTAGAGGAGGGAATGTATGCAACCCTTTTTTTTTTTCTTATACCAAGCCACATATGGACCACGTGTCACTTTTCCGTACTATCTTGGCATCGTCAACTAAATGCAATGTTTGTTGAATATTAAATTTGTCTTAATTGCTGCCAACTTGATAAACTCTACATTTTATTGGATCTGCAACTTTTAGGGATTATTGCAATCACATTGTTATGTGTTTTAATAATATAAGCATGGAAGGTAAGCAAAAAATAAAATGATAAACACAAATGAAAAGCATGTTATATTAAGAATATATTCTTTTCGCATATTCCAAGGCTCGCATCAAAATTGCCTATATATTTCATACATGGAACAAAAGTAACATGAAAGAAATTTGTGTTGAGTCACTTCCTTGTTGACAAAAGATTGCAAACAAGGTGCTTGAAATGAAAAAGCTTCTCCACAAGGTTGAACCTAAGAGTTCTCGACACACATTGGGATATCATTGTCATACTTACACATGGCAAACTATAGGCGATAAGTGGTGTAAATGGGAAGTGGGTAGAGACAATATCATGCATTAGCATGTGAGAGTTAAAACGAAGGACCATTACATTACATGTTTGGTTATGTCTTCTACTTTCAAGTGGTTGGGGTCTTAGTTATGCTTCCTAGTAGGAATGTTAGTGAGCAAGTAAGCCAAGGGAGAAGTTTGGTTTGAATATCACCTTTGCATTGGGACTCTAACTAGGGGGCTTAGACATGCAAAACTCCAATGACAACGTTGATTGATTTTGTTGACATTTTTTTGTCTCTTAACGGAGAGGATATGAACATCAAGAGTAGTGGCCCAAGGCCTACCCCCTTAGGCGCGGATCATTAGAGTTCTTGGTAGCTCATGAAGAGCTCAGATTTAGAATTAGGCTAGACATTTCAAATTTGTGTTGCCTCCTTTGTTAGGCTTGTGCATTGAGAAAACAATTATGCTTTATGGAAGAAATGTTTCACAAATATGATTTACGGTGGGAATGTCACGAACAATGTCGATGGAAGATGGGTTTTGCAAATGTAGCTACTGACAATAGAGGTGGTAGGACCCTATGTGTTAATCTTTTATTCGCACAAGGCACAAGGCTATAGAGGAGCAACTAGAGACATTGTTACTTGCCACTCACCACTTGTTGAGCAATCTTATGATATTATAAATCATTAGTTTTTAATTGAAAATTAATACCCAAAGCATGAAAAATTTATTTTCAATTTCTTCAAGGATTTTGGGTGTGTAGGTTAACATCAACAATAATATAGTATAGCGAGGGCATCCATTGCAATATTTTGGGGACAAGAGATGATGATCTAACTTTTACAACATAGTACTAGCGTTATTTTAGAAATTTATTAATGTAGTGTTTCATGAGATATCCACGTAGCACAAAATAGAGACAATGTGAAAATATAATGTTGGGTGTTACCTATTTCATGATAGCCAAATGGACTCATACTTCTCCAAAAAGGAAAGATGAACACGATGGCCTCTCCATGGTTTCTAAAGGGTTATTTATTTCCAATGCGAGATGGAAGTGTCACACTTTTTAATATTCTAACTTTGATCCATGGGTTGGTTTATTTTTATGAGTTTTATTTTTTATGTTATTTTTGGAGGTGACAAATTTAGGTTGATATTTTGACACATATCAAAGTCTATTTCATATAAAGGATAAAACAAAGAGAGAATTTATGATGATTTTTTTAGTAACATAAGTCCACTTAATCGAAAATAGTATGAAGTTTTAAAATTACATTTTACTACGTTTGTTTTTATCCATGTATGGAGGGGTTGCTCAAGTAACATCGTTAACTTATCTCTGTCCATTTCAAGGCACCGTAAGATAGCCCTTGCACAACTATAAGAAATGAGAAATTGTTTGCATGCCTTTGTTTGTTTCCAAATTTTGCATACATAAATGCCGGAGAACTTACAACAAAAACATATGATAAATGCCCCTTCTCCGTAATGTTGTAAATTTCATGTTTTGCGAGAGGCTCGGAATGTGCTTGAAAGGGATTAAAGTTTAGATGATTTCTCGGCTCACCCATGGTCCGTGTTTGAATCTCTCATGAAGAACATCAAAGACCCAATATATGAGCCTTTGCATTGTAGTGTGTTTGATTTGTTGTTCGTCAATCATTTATGTAAATAATAATAGAAGATGAACCAACTACAACCCAATATGACCTTCCCTTGGCAAAGTAGACATGGTGAAATGGGTGGCATGATCAAATATTTCATTAGCGAGAGGCATGCATGAACTTTAGGACTTCCTCACATGGTGATGCATTCAAACTCATGTGCATCACCATCATTGAAGGACATTGTGTCGAGGCTATTGAAAAATTGTCCACAATCTAAAAGCCTACACCACTAAAAAAATATTCCATCTTCTTGTCCCTAAGAACTTGCAAAAGGTATGGATGCGATAGGGAGCCATATATATGTATCATGTGTAGTGAATCTACACAACCTTGCCTAACAACATAAATGACAATTTTTCTTCATCAAATTTTATAATTACAATAAACCATGACTAGGTTTCATGTTATATTATGAGGAGATAAACAAAATACTATCAATTAGAGTCCCCATTGAGAGGGTTGAGTGGGTAGATGAGATGTGGAGGTGGTTGTTGTTAATGTTGAAGGGTTTGAGATTGAATGTTAGTGCTAGTAGAGATTGACACGCAATAGAGGAATTAATTCTCGGATAACGTCGAGATATTTAATGTTTGACATGCATGAGATTAGTGAAAATCTCAAGGATTCTTGAAATTACAAAAAGCGTGAAAAGACCTAAAACACATAAAACATTTTATTGAACATGCGAAAAGGTCCACATGTTCAAATTTGAGATGTCGAGGAGGAGAATTTTCGGGTATGAGAATCTGGTGGAGGAAACGTAGGCTATCATCTTTTTACCTCGACAAGTCACATACGGACTACACATCACTTTTCCATACCATTGTGGCATTACCTATTTAGTGTAGTTTTTATTGAATACTAAACACATAAAAAAGCAGTGTGAAAAGACCTAAAACACATAAAACATTTTATTGAACATGCGAAAAGGTTCACATGTTCAAATTTGAGATGTCGAGGAGGAGAATTTTTAGGTATGAGAATCTAGTGGAGGAAACGTAGGCTATCATCTTTTACCTCGACAAGTCACATACGGACCACACATCACTTTTCCGTACCATCGTGGCATTGCCTATTTAGTGTAGTTTTTATTGAATACTAAACCTACCTTACTTACCGTCAACTTGAAAATCCCCTCTGTTTCTCCAAAAAAGGAAACAAATACACAATGGGGTCTCTATAGTTTGTTATTTCTAATGTAGGTTAAACCGCCACACTTGTTAATATTCTAACTTTGATGAGTTGGTTTAGTTTTATAATTTTTATTTTTATTTGTGAGTGGTGACAAATTCATATTGATATTTTCAAAGGTCTCATTAAACTATTTTCCATATGGAGGAGAAAACAAAGTGAGAATATTTCAGGATGGATATGATGAAATAAATATCGAGTTACATGAATTCACTTAATAAAAATACTATTTTTTCATGTTTTGTCATTCAATTCTTGGGAGCTAACAACTAGCCCTTACACAACTTAATGAAACAAAAAATATGAGAAAATATGGGGAAAAGGGATTTTTATCTTTACCCCTACATGTAAGCTATCAAATTTTATGTCATTTCACAACGTTAAGGTTTTCCAAAGAGAGCGGCACAAGCTAATACAATTAAAGACGACAACCAATGAATAAACAATAAATGGATTTGACTCAATTACGCCTTGTACTATATTCTAACGAAACATTAATCACATTTGTTGATCATCACACATGTATTGTTCACATTTTCTATGAATAAACGATCACAATCAAAGCAATGGTCTTGCATTGCCTTCACATGAGATCGACCATCAATTTCATCTCTACCAACTGAATTCCCATAGTAAATAATGCCTTCAAAGTAATAATTATGATGTGGTATACAAAATTGAAGCTGCTAAACAATTACGAATAACTTACGTATTAATTTATATTTATAAATAAATAAAAACACCACCAAATGACACCTCGACTTATACAAATACTTGTGATGACATCTTTAATATTTAATTACTAAGATATTTAATACCACCACAAAACACATTTAATAGTTATGATGTGACATGGAATATTGTATTGCTAAATACTTTAATATAACATGACATATCAACCTATATTTTAAAAACACCAAATGACACCTCAACTTATATTACTAGTTGTGATGTTACTAAACAATTTAATACTACTACTAAGTCATGCTCTCAATATTTTTACAATTAATATTTTTAATTTATTTATTTATTTTGTGTGAGACCCCTTATAATAACATAGATTATATGTTGCTTGTTTTCATGTAGCATTATCTATAAGGCTACAAATGTGATTTATTATTTTATCCTAGAAAGATGTGAATTATATTTGTTATTCAATTAAATTTGTCTATATACATATATATATATATGTATGTATGTATAATTGATGTTCAAATAATTTTTCTTTAAGCTACGATAGAGACTAGTCACAATGTGATTCTTGTTTTTTTAATCATTTAACTTATTTTGTATGAGACCACCTTTAATGATGCAAATGCAGTTAGAGAGCCCAAGGAAGGGTCACCTTAGATAACGTAGCCCTCAAAATTAAGTGTGAAAAATATACAAAATATAGATGAACACGTATTTGATTTCAATGAAAAAATACAATAAGCTTTGTTCAATTAGTTAGAAGAATAACACACACATGTAGAATGATCGCCAACGATGCGGTCTTAACATATTATCACTAACCTACTTACACCTTCGGTTATTTTGTCATGATCTTTAAGCTCAAATCACACTCTATTTTAAGAGCTAAAATTGATCTCCCCAATCACTTCAATCCCTAGGGCGATTATGTTTTGTTTATACATGAATACAAGCCACCTAATAGACTCTTAAAATTACAAACTAACAAAAAGACAAGGCCATGAGAGCTTATTACATGACTTGAATCATAATCAATTAGCTTCTTTATGATCTTCATGGCGTCATCTTGAGCTCATACTTATTTGTGGCTTCCAAACAAACTTGTAGTATTCTACGGCTCTAAGTAGTACTTTGCAACTTCAAAAAAATGTGTAGTATTTTGTGACTCATATAATACTTCATGGATTCCAAACAAACTCATAGTATTTTGCATCTACATATAAGACTTTTGCAACTTTAATAGACTCACGTATTTTAGAGTAGTGTTTCACATCTTCACCTAGACTTATGCAACCCATTAATAACACAATGTTCCACAATGTGGTTAACAACAACACAAAACTAACTCAACTTGACACAACTATTTTGGGTTGATACATGATAGCTCGTGAACTTGGATGCTCTAACATCATACACCTCATGTAATTTTAAAAACTTGAGCTCCTGCTCAAGCAATTTGGTCTTCTAAAATTCCATGTCGAGTGATATATTTAACACTCAACCAAGTTGTATCTTTAATATATTTCTCTTCTATTTGACCGAGATACTCTTTTTTGCATTATTTCTTGATTCGGTGTCAATTACTCTTTTTGCCTTCTTTTGCACCTTTTATGGCAATTCTTGTCTCTAATCCACCCCGTTATCTTCCATATTTGAATCCTAAACATTTTTCTACCCTATACGATATGAATATAGATCTACCATATTGAATATATTTGAGATATTGATGCCTTCAAGAAATTCAATCTCATAAGTGTTACTGTGTAAACTTCCTCAAGACCTTATATGACCCTATTTTCTTCAATTTGAGCTTAATGTAAATACCCTTATAAAATTTTCCTTCTACAACACCTTTTTTATGTACATGATGTTTGTATTGTGTATTTATCTTCTCTAACTATTTTTGCACTTATTGATGTACTTATTCCATGTACTTTGTAAAATTCTCTACTTCTACAATCCTTTCTTCTTTGAGCAATAAGTCGCGTAATTCCATAATTCCTCATGGGTTACTATCATATACAATATGAAAATGGTGTTTTCCTATGCTCTAATTTATCGAGTTGTTATATGTAAATTTCACTTATGTCAATGTCAACTCCCATGTCCCCTACTTATCTCTTGCCAAACATCTAAGTAAATCTCCAAGACTCATATTCACAACCTTTGTTTGTCCATTAGTTTGTAGATGATACATAGAAGTAAATTACAACTTCATGTTCAACTTATTCCATAATGTCTTCCAAAAATGACCAAAAAATATGTATCCCTATCAAACACAATATTGCATGGTAATCCATGTAGCCTTACAATATCCATGAAGAAAATATTTGCGATATAAGTCGCATCACTAGTCCTCCTACAAATAATAAAATGTGTCATCTTCAAAAATTAGTCCACCACAACATAAATAGAATTAAATCCTCTTTGTGTCTAGGTATTGTTATGGTGAAATCACAACACCCTTGATTTCTTGCAAGTGAATGGTTGAGGCAATCAGTGTGATTCGTCAAACATGGAGTTATCCCAAAGTGTGGGACTTTGCAATCAGGATAACCCTCTAGATGAAGGTCGGTTCCTATTCCTCTATTTTGATGCACACATCCAAATTATAGAGGATCTACTCCAAAATCTACTCTATCTTGCCAAGGAGACATGGTTAAGAAGATTACAAGAAATTAAACCTAACTAACAGAGGTGATGCACCAAAAGGAATGTTGAACACTGTTTTGCATGGAAATGGAAACCACAATCAAATTAAGAAGGATGAAAATACACCACAGATCAATCCACTGATGAGAATCCACTAACCATTAAACACAAACCATTAAACATGTAATACAATAACCATACACAGATAACCAAGATTGCAATGAGAGATCAGAAGAAAACAATGAACACAAGAGAGGGTTGAAATTCATCCACAAACTTATATTATTGCTCCACATATTTGATACAGTGCATTACAATGGCCAAGAGGCACAAACTTGCATTACAACTTGAATGGGAGGTTTGAACTCCACAAATTCACTTACAAACAAGAGAAGAAGGGAGGGTGCAAAGAAAAATTATCCAACATTAGAACAATGCCCCTCCTTATAATATATATGAAGAATGAGAGAAGGGAGAGAGGGAAGAAACTTGAAATATTGCTTCAACCACCCTAAAATGCATTGAATTCACCTGTAACAATGATGGGTACCACTACAAAACCCATACCTCCATGTACTATGCCTTGTTGGGCAAGAAAGGAAGCCCATACCTTCATCATTTGGGTAGGTGAGAAATTTGGAAACACCCCCTAAAATTGTGGAATTTATTTCTTCATTTTGAATGCTTAGTTTCACTTAAATTAATAAAACTAGTTGTAGTTTTGTAGAGGATGTTGAGAGCTTTCCAAAAAGTCTAATTTTGTGCAAATTCGAGCTCCCAAGTCAAAATTTATGGCCATCTAAAGATGGAGGTGCCATTCTGCAATAAATGTGTGGTTGATCTTCTCTTTTCGGACTCGAAATTTCCTCGCAACCTCCGAAGTCCAAAATTTAGACTTTTGGGAATTTTGACTTCAGAGGTTGATGTTACTATTCATTTGGCTTGAGTCAACAAAACCTCTGAAACCCCAAAGTTTGAAATTCAGACTTCAGGTTTCAGACTTTGAGTTGTGATTTTGAATCGGGAGGTTGAAGGTTTCAAATTTGAAACCCTAAAGTCTAAAATTCAGACTTTGTGTTTCGGACCTTTGCATTTTTGAGGTTTCGAGACTTGGGGTTTGGGTTTTAGGACTTTGGGGTTTGGGTTTTCGAGACTTGGGGTTCGAGATTTTGGGATTTTAGGGATTTTTGTATTGTTTCATTGTTCGTGCTCTTTGAAACCTCTAAACCTCTAAAATCCTGAATTTCAAATTTCGAGACTTCGGGGTTTCAGAATTCAAGTGCTTCTTTGCACCCAATCCCTAAATTTTACCCTAACCTACCTCGAAATCTAAAATTTTAGAGCTTCAAAGTTTCTTCAATTCCCAAATTCCTCTCGTAATTTGCTCACTGCTTCAACCTATTCGGCCAACCTCAAAATGCAAGCTCCCATGATTGAATCAATCCCTCCATTTTCTTTGTGTGCAATGTCATGTTTGTTCAATTTCACCTGAGGGGAAAAATTGGATAACATGTGTACCCAAGACAAAATCCATGTTTTATATATTCCTAAGACTTCTCTGGTATGGGTAAAGGTTGATATAACTCCACATTCTAAGATCTCCCTTTAACTAATTAACATACATTGCAATCTTGCATGAGACTTGCACACATCTACAAACATTTGTGATCAAAAGTAACTATTTGCTACTTATGTTAATGTATTATCAAAACCATAATGGCCTACTAATCAACCATTTTCCTTCTCTTTCACTTTGAATTTTCCCCACATTAATCCTCTCGGGTAGCATAATTATGTGCTCTTGAACAATAGGCCTTCCTCTGCACATATAATCCAACCAACGTGTCTTATCAACACTTTAAAATGTTGTACAAACTTCCCATTCTCCCTTGAAACTTTCATCTTGTGCATAAAACTCCTTTACAAATTCAAAATCATAATTTTCATTCTCATCTTTGTTAATAAAAATTACGCCTACTCAATGCACCAACCTCCCAGTTAGATTTTCCACTTCTATGCTTCAACACAAAAGTGTCTCCTTATGGGTACTCTCCCACTTCATATGTATTTAGATCAACCTCCCCATCTCTTTATAAAATTTAACGCTTAATGATCACTAAATAACAAAAAGTCCTTTAGTGACAAGTAATGTTTATGTTTCTTAAGCGCTTGCATAATTACATAGAACTCGTGATTATACACACTATACTTCTTTTTCACACCATTCAATTTCTCACTAAAATATTTTTTGGACTTTCCTCTTGATTTATCACTGCATAAATGGTTATACTACCAAAATCACAATCAACCTAAAATACCTTTGAAAATTAGGCAATGAAATATTAGTTGTTCGAGTCACCTTCGTTTTAAATCTTGAAAATTAATTTTGTGCTTGGGCTCTAGAAAAAAATATTTTTATCTCTTTCGCATAGCCTCAGTAATTGGTGTGCACATTCTACTAAAATTCTTGATGAACTTGCAATAAAAACTAGCCATCACATGAAAATTATGTGCTTCAAAATTACTCCTTGGTGATGGCCACTCCACTATCGCATGAAACTCTAGATCCATTTTAAACCTTCGTAAGAAATACAAATCCCAATTATACTATCTATTGCCATATAAAAATGTAAATTTTAAAATTAATCAACAATTATCCTCACACAACCGTTGAAACACTAACCTTATATGTATTAAATGCTCTTCTTGTGACTTGTTAAATGATTACAAGTTTTTCCAAAAATCAACCTCATAAAATTATTCGATGAGTTTCTCAATTCAAACGACATTACAAGCCACACATACAATCATTATTGTGTCTTAAATGTATTCTTCCATTCATCACCTTCATTTAATGTGAATATGATGAAATCCACTCTTCAAATAAATCTTCTTGAAATACCTTGCACCACTTAGACAATCTATGATGTCATCCATGCATGACAATGGAAACTTATACTTGATGATGGTATTTTTATGGACATGGAATATGTACACATATGTCATTCACCACCCTTATTTAGAGCCAAAAATGTTAGTACTATGTGTGAGCTTAGACTCTCTTTGATAATTCCTCTATCCAATAGTTCATAAAATTGTCTTTATATCTCCATGTTCTCGTGTAGTATCATCTTGTATGGTGCCTTATTAAAAAAACTTAATCATAAAATAAAACCCATAGAGTAACTTATATTCCTCACAATTTATAACCCTTTAGGTAACTCACTCTTCTACAAACTCTTCTAACATGTTCACTTCTCGTGACATTGACTTGAATTTCTCCACCATTATAGTTGAGCTCTCTCTTAGTGTAGGTTTAACTATCAACAAAAACATGCATTGTTTTTCTTTGCCTCATTCATAAATTACTTCCTTGATAGAAATATACGATTATGTCCTTACTCTAATCCCTCACCGTTATCCTTCATTAAATTCAAAGTATATTATGCCTTGTCCTTCACCACTTTGTAGGTTTTGAATGTCCATCATGTTGTGCCTTATAATCAAACTACCACGACATTCCAAGTACCACATAACATGCCTCCATAAGCATTATGTCACACAAAAATTCATCTTCATATATCTTTATCTAGAAATTTTCTAGACATTTATCAGTCACCAAATTTTGGTGTCCCTTATGCAACCATGAAACCTTGTAGGGATGAGGATGTTTAATCCTCTTCGACCCCAACTGTGACTTGTCTACCATTTCTGTGTATCCAAATTATCGGTGTTTTCACTATCTACTATTAGTGTGATGCCCCAAAATTTTACTCGTAAAACAACTAAGTTAGAGGTAAAAATTATGGAATATTTTTTTGGATAGTTTTAGAAAGAATTAATGGGATGCAAGTTTTAAATTTACGTTCTTAGTTGAGTATTATGCATCATTGCACAACACCAATAGGTTTTCCACACTTTGTGTGTTCGAGCGAGCGATAGACGGTTAAATTGGAAAAGACAATAACCATGCGAATGTATTTTCCTAATTATTCAATGAACTGAAGGGTCTTAAACGATTTACTAAGTTCAAGGGGTTATTTATCCTTCATAGATCTCCATATTAAGATGCTATACAAGATGATAAGGTAACCCACATTTAAATTTAACACGAGGAGTAACATTTAAATTTAGGCTTAGTTGAGCCATTAATTATCCAAAATATAGTTATTAAAATTCACCTAAACAATTTATTTGGTTGGTGACTACCCTCTTATTTCCCTCATTAGTCCATTATATCTATGAAGGGTTAACAAAAGATGTATTAAGTTATAATAGCCTAATTATTTCACAAGGCCCTTGATACTTTGACATTACATTATAACGAAATGATTTAATCCACATTATATTTGAGACACTATGCTTCTAAATTATACACCCTCCTAGGTTAAGAAGATAACAACACTTGTAATAAATAGGGTCTATATCATAATTAAAACCTTAGATTTTAAAAGAATAAAAGGGGACACCTAATATAAAGAAAGTACCTATGACTAGTGTAGACACAAAATCGTGCACATATTACTATTTTATCATGTCATCAATATGTTTTTATAAGAATGAATTTTAATTAAGAAAAGTATTCATTGGTGACACTATCGTTGTCTGCATCATGTCCTTTGATTATTTTCTATTGTGACTCTCTTCCACATTTGTCATTTTTGCATCCACTTCTGGTTAGGTCACAGGGATCCCTATCTATCTGTCTTCTCACATTTTTGTCATTTATCCCAGACACTAGTGTCCAACTGGACACTAGTGCCTACGTGCTTGTGTCCATCATGGGCGCTCTTGTCTTGTTTATTTCTTTTTCTCATTTTGACATTTGATGTCAACCTTTTCACTTTTCTTATCCCTATCTTGTGTTCATAGTCGGCCTTTTGTGTCACTATTGTCAAAATTCAAACAAGAGACTCATATATATACACAACATACATTATTAATTTGGCTGGTAATTCTAAGAGACTATCTCATCTACATACTATCACTACTATCACAAGGGACTACATTTTTGGGTTGTATACACTGCATATGAAGGGGAAGTGTTGAATTCCATATCACACATTTAAATATAAGTTAGTTATAGCTCTCTATCTTGGTGTCTTTGGCATGAGGGAAACCTAAGGACACTATTTCACACACAAGCACACAAAACTACATGGAGTTTAGAATGTAGTGCAACACTCGGTACTAAGTTCACTCTACGGGTAACTATCGGGGTCAGTCCGACTTCACATATTGAATTTTTAATTTAGATCTAATGTATTTGTGAGCTTGTACAAATAGCTAGGGTTTGTTTTGTAGGTTACATGTGACATCAAAACCCTAACAACGAAGTCAGAGTGATAAATCAAACATTGGAGCGAAGAACTTAAACCCGAGAAAAGATAGATCTTGAATATTTGCACGTGCAGACACCAAAGCACCTAGATCACTAGACACTAGCCCAAGGCGCTCTGTTGACACAATATTGAGTCCTAGAACTTCTGTTAGCCACTGTAGCATCATTCCCAGTCATATCTAGTAGTTGGATAACCCCGATTGTCTCCGAGATCACACGAGAAAATCAACTAAGTTGTATATCCTTCTCATTTGCTTAGAGTTTTACATTGTTTGAGTACTTAGCCTTTGTATATTGTTGTACATCATTAATTACAAAAAGTTACTCAAGTCATATTTAAATCATATTTTTATTAAATCCTTTGGTGAACCCCACTCTTATTCGAACGCTTTTCCCTTGGATCCCAAACCCTCATATCTCAAAAGAGGTACCTATCTCCAAAGCACGATATGACCTATACACATACGCAAACTAGTATTTACTATGCGGCTAAAAAAGATGAATTTTGTAATATCATCTACCTTCCTCAATATGACAAAACTCTCCAACTACTCCTTGACCACCAAAACTCCCTTCCTGTTGGTTTCCAAAACTCTGATATTTGCATAGTTTCCCTTGGCCAAAATTTTACCAAATGTTACCCCTCATTTCCCATAACCATGCATAATCCTCCATCTTCCTCTCCTTTTCTATTGCAAATGATAGCATTAATATAGATTTTATGCACGATGAGGTTATTGCTTGTACAATCATGGATGTTAATGATTTTACTTATGATCTTGCAATTGTAAATATGAATAATGATGTTCCTGTTATTACTCAAGTTGTATGTAAATCTATTCCTCTGGCCATTCTTACTTCTGAAAATGTTTCCAATTATTATAATGATAGATCTAACACTAGCATTCCTACCACTTCTCGATATGCTAATGATAATCTTGATGAAATCTTTGCTTGCAAAGATATGACTGATAGTTACTTTAATTCGATAATGATACTACACATGTTAATAATGATGTTTATTCAGTTAAAATTGTTGAATGTGAATTTATACATCCTCTTCTTTCTACTTCTAAAGCTCCTTCATTTGATGGCCATGTTGACACCAATCCCACTCCTACTACACCTCTCATTATGTCTCATGATTATACACCTAACATCTTTGTAGAGACTCCACAGTCATATTTTCCTATCAAACCTCTATCCCCTCCTTCGACATCCACTCCCCCTTCTCAAGTTCATATGATTACTCACAATGGAAATATTCAACCCCTCAATGTGCCTCTCACTTCCCAAACCATCCCCTCAAAAGATATTATCTCTCTCATGCATGTTGTTGGTTCTTTGCAAACCCAATTTCATACCCTTACCCTCAATAGAGAGCTTATTATGCCTCGGGTGTGACAATTATTCCCTTCATGGCAATCCCATTCCTAAGAAGATTCAAAATTCTGCTTTCCCAAGGACTTTATTATGCCTAATTTATCATGTTTTGATGGTACCGCAATCCTTATTTACATCTAAAATATTACCGTTTAGCCATGACTTCTTATTCCAATTATCACTTATTACTAAAAGCCTTTCGACATAGCCTTGTTGATCATTCTCTCCAATGGTATACTCATTTTCCTTCGCACCCATTAGTACTTATTATGATATGGAGGATGCTTTTCTTAGAAGCTTTATCTCTAACAATGGTCCTGAGTTACATATGAACGCTTGCCTTCTTTGCATAAAGGAAAGAATGAACCAATTTTAGATTATATTTTATGCTTTAATTCTTACATGCTTCAGTTACTATTTCATCCTATTGATCTAGAAATGCAATTTATCTTTTGTCATGGCTTAATTCCTCCCTTAAAAGAAAAGATCTTATATGATACATGTGAATCATTTACTCTATTGTGCTATAAAGTTATTGATTTAGAGAAGGACTTAATTGAGGAACATGTTATAACACCACCTTCTACTTCTTCTATTCCTTCCTTACCTACTAAGTCTTCTCCTCCCCATATATTGACCTTTTTGCACGATCCCAATCTCCACCTCTCGCATAAGCATCTTCCTTCCCCACCACCACATCGGCATTCACCTAAGTCTTCTACATCTCCCACTCGTGAACCATTACACTTTCCACATAATGCTAAACCACATGATGTCTTGTGTACCTTACTTGATAAGTGGTTAATCTATTTACCTTCCACCCAACATCATCCCCCTCATTGGTTACAATGCCATCATGATTACCCTTTCTAAAATTTCCACCACATCAATGGCCACCGAGACAATGACTTGTTATGCTCTCCATGATAGAATAAAACAATTAGAAGATAAAGGTGTCATTGCTTTCTACCCCGCTCTTGTGAGCATTCTCACTCTCCTATTCCACATAGGCAAGCCTCCACCATAGTTAACTTGTCTCATTCACCTCCTCCTAAGCTCATTATCCATCCACCTCCTCAAGTCATCCTCCATCTGGCCCACCTATCGCCATGTCCACTCATCCTCCACACATCGCTAATGCATCTTATTGGATTACTAAGCGGCCTGTTTCCGCACTTCATACTGTCACATCCCCCATCATTGGAAACATTTCATCTGATTTCTAATTCGGCACCTATACTCACACTGCTATTGTTCCACATGATCCTATTGTGTGTAGCATACCTCTCCACCTTTGGTAGATGGTCTCCATTTCCACCTCATTACCCTATGATGCACTCTCGTGCTATGGTTCACACTTGACTGTTGAGGGCATACTACATCAATGAACCTTTGACTCGTGTTTCATGACATATAATTTCTAGCATCTACTTACATGTGATAGACCCATTTCCAGATGGTTCATTATTATTCAGAGAGGGGATTTTATAAATGAACCTCATTCTCACACTGGGGGGGAATTGCTCTTCTCCTCCCCCTCATTCAAATCACATATCATTGTGAACATTAGTTTACATTCCCTGATTATAAAAGTCACCATGCAATGTTAGTTCATTCTTTTATCTTATATCATGTTACCGTTTACATACCACATTAGATCACATACATACATTGTTATTTATCATATGCTATACTATTCACTCTTTTTCATTTACACATCTTATTTCACTCTATTCTTTCATAATCCTCTACACATCATTAAAATTTTCAATAATCAACAATATTTATTAAATCAACTATTCCAACAAATGCATATCGAATCCAACAAACTAAATAATCACTACCAAGTACAAATCATAATCATCACATCATATACAATGCACATCAACAACCAATACAATATCAACAACATGTATCTATATATATCTCGTCAAAATCATAGTTACAATATACAATCGCTGGGGGAAAGCCCCCATGCATCAATACATCATATACAATACATCATTTATCATCCTCACTATCACTATCTATAATTACGAGAGCTACAGAAGTCGAAGCTTCACCGCTAACTCTACACCACCGATCCAGGACTCTATATCTCTCAAGATGGATCCATAACACGCCCACCTCCACTTTCTAATCTACATACCAGCCCCGTAACTCCACATACCATGAAAATATATCCTGCGCTAGGCCTCCTTCTCTTCTGCAACCTCCCTCACTCACTCACTCGTCCTTTGCACGAGCCTCATCAAAATTTCTCAACAACATTATATGTGTGGTTGCTGCTTATAGCCATCGGCTAAAAAAATGGGCATGGTCACTGCAATCGCGTCTCTTGCTCTAGCATCCCTCCTCCCACAAGCACATCCAAGTACATGTTTCATGCCAACATAAGTATGGAAGTATCTACAATCAATAACCAATAGGCATCACCTGCGATCACACAACAAACATTATTTTTTCCACATCTCTAAATTCATACATTATATCAATCAAATAACAATTAACAAATGACACACAACAATAAACAATACTTACACTCTGCTCTCGCCATCGCTACATCATCCATCTCGGGGGTGAGTGCTAACCCTTCGCTCTTCCAATTTGTCACCCATCGATCGCATCCACCACCACTAGAAATAGTAATACCCATCGATTTGTTACCCACCACTGACTATATGCCTACATGCAACCAATGTCATCAACCCGTATAGGCCCCATGGCAGATCTCGACTCATCTCGGTCTTAGATGCACTAGTTGTGCTCCTGTTGGGCTTGGCTTTGACCCTAGTCGTATCGTGGCCCTAGTAGATTGACACCATATATATAGCTGTGATGGCACATCTTGAGCCATGTCAAAATGTATAGATACTCTCTCACCTTGAAACAACTCTTTTATCCCCGGGAATTGGCCCTCTAGCCATATGGTGTTCCTTATACACCACAAGTCAACATTATCCTCCACCCATCTACCATAGTCTCTATACAGTCTCCATATAATGACCATGTGCGCCGGAAAAGCGACAAGTAGCGTGAGAATCTACAAGTGACTCTTCCACATACCCGACCTCTCAAGGTCGTGCAAGAACAAATGGTGGGGTAGAATATGCGTGGGATCCAGACAAACTAGTTAGGCAGTCTAATGTCTTCGACACGCACTAGTGGAATTTGCGAATCTAAGGCAAAGAAGGCCCTTCTAACTTGGACTAGTGTGATGGATCGATCGGCAAGGATGACTGCTCGAAGGCTCCAATCAATATCAAGCTCTGGCGTGATTCGATCTATGGGTTGTGGAATACGTGGAAAATGACCTGGGATAGTTTCGTGTATGTCTCCTGATAAGGTCATATAGTGGATGGTGAATATAATTGACTCTACGGACGATTCTCTGGCCTAGTCCAGAATTCTCTAGCTTCGTTAGCTGCTATATCTAGTAAGGACAATTGTTCGATGATGATGGGTGGAAGTGGAGTGGATCTAAATACCAAGGTGCGTAGGCTAGTGTCTATATCTGATTGACTTGTGGACTCGTTGGGCTGTGGGATCTGTGGATCACAACCATAGACTCTTGGTTGTTGCGGTCCTGTTATGGTCATACGCGAAATCAAGTTCTAATCCCTAGTATCCAGTAATCGTATGCTTTCTCAGCTTCTATGTTTAGGACCAATAACTGTGTGATTTTCTCAAAATATCTCATAGGCGTTCATGCAACTTGGATCCTTAAACCGGTGTCTATGTCCGTGAGAGTGTCTCTCGCGCCTATTTGTGGGACAAAGGATCACAACCAAAGGTTTGTTCTCTTCGAACCCTTCTACGACTCATGTGAGTGCTTTACCTAGGGCAATCAGTAGTTTGGTTGGTTCGACCAAAACGTGTGTGCTTGGTCGTTTTCTATGTTTAACCCTCTTAATTGAGAACCGATCGGTTGTAAATGCTGTGGTTGTTTGGAATACTTGTATTACGAGATTTTGGTCTATGTCAACTATTCTTTGTGACGAGGTTTGGTTGAGGCACGATTGGCTCAAATATATATTCTCTGGGCTCCACGAGGCCCCGTGATTGTCATACAAAATGTAAATCTAACTGTAACGAAGCAAATTCTAACTACGTGGAATAAATCTAAAACATATATATAACTTCTATTCTTCTAAGAAACCTTTCAAGAATTTTAAGGAAAGCAAACTATTTTAAGCGTATCTAGGAATAACAACTAAACAATAATTTAAAACAGACAAAATAACCGAGTGTAGTTATCAGCCTGTGCAATTTGTAGATTTATTCTAAACAAATAAAATAGCTCGTCTAATCTATCTGCAAGATTCTCGATCCTACCTCAGAAGTGAGGAGTGAATCATAGTTTCTCAGAAACTATCAATCCTCACAGCTTCCCTGGCAATATCGAGAATAGAAGTTACTGAAATGAAGTAATTATCTACTCTATTTGATATGATTCTAACTAGAACTTTGAAAGTTAAAACCTAGATTCCGCAGAACAGTGGCGAATCCGATGGCGTGTGCGATCTTGTCCCCTCAGTGTGATCTCCTCGTTCTTTCGTGTTCACGTGGATCCAGAAAAGCGTGTAGTGCTAGCATCAACAGGAGTAGATATTGGGACAAGGACAGCTCAGAATGCAGACCGAAAATGCGAGTAGGAGAGGGATAGCGCAAGAGTACAGAGCTTGGCTTATGCGATTCCTAGCGGGATTTTACTGCGAGTCATGCAACACAAAGTGACCAGAACCTGAAACTATCCTGTTTGAAGAGCAAAACCTGCAACTTTAATGGCTTCCTAAGCTATTCTACTCCAATGGAATGGATAAAACAACGACACTGCCGCACAAGCTGGATATGTGGCTTACCAACAGCTGGACAAAGCTAAATGAGCATGCAAAAGAACTAAAACAAATACTCTAAGCAAAATAATGGCTAAACTCAATGCAAAGAGAAATTCAGGGATAAGCTTCAGACCGGATTGGATGAAATGACAGCACTGCCTGCACAAGATGAGTATGTGGCTTACCAACAGCTGAGCAATCTAACTAAAGATGCAAGTGAACTGAAACTATGGCTTCTAAACAAGATAACAAACTAAAATACTAAAAATGAGGAGATGAGAGCAAAGATCAGTCCTTCAAAATCCAGCCATTTGTTTGAGCACAAGCCATGCATTTATAGGAATTCAATCACCCAAAAATCAAAACCAAACCGAACTCCTAAACAATAAACAAAGGAAAAACACTATTCTAGGGGACCAAAAACATAAATGCATGCTCAAGTCGGCAAGGAAAGCTGGTGAAACGTGATATTTCACGTGAGTCGCGTCAAAAGAATGTTCGAAAAATGCACAGGACCGCCGCTCGAAAGGGGCGGCGGTTCACAGACCGCCGCCTGCGCAGGCGGCGATTTAAATCACTGAAGATCAAAAGGCCAAGGAAAGAAGAAAAAGGGGAAAACAAAGGGCGCGGGGGCTAGGCGGGGCATGCGGGATGTTAACGCATACTCGAGAGCTTTTCCGGATCCCGAACACCTTGCGAGGAGACCTGTATCATCATTGGGGCACTTGTTACACTGTTCCGGCAGTACAGTACCTTACAATTTTGGGTACGTACATATTGCCCCCTCGGAGAAGCGTTTTAGCCATGAAGAGGCATAAAACGGTGGGTCCGAGTATGGCAGTCCCAAAATGGGGAGTTAGAAGTTATACCTTACACGTCCGTGTGTTGAAATTACGCCATCCAAAATTCCCGCTACCTGCAAAATGAAAAGAGGATTCAAGTGCAGATAGATACAATAACTTTGGAAAACAAATGCTAAAAAGACAGGGAATGAGAACGTACCATTCGTGCGGGGATAGGAACTTACCTCCGTCGGCGCTCCAAAACTGTGAAAAGTCTTTAAAACGAATCGTGGCGCTATATATATATGAAAGTGGGCCCATTTTCCTATTCATTTGCGCGAGTTGATTTGATTGGTTTTGAGCTCTGGGACCCACGGTGACGGTTTCTTGCGTGAGTAGAGTCAAAACGTCCGCAGCGAGATCGTGATCATGCCTCCACGTGCGGAACACCGTCCTGCTAGATCACAGGTTGGTTTTCTTCGCTTTGTGTTTTTCCCCTTTAAATTTGAAATGCTAAATTTGTCGTAATGGGGGTTATTTTCGAAAATATTAGGTTCAAAAGGTCCACCTGGGGGCGTCATCGGGTAGGTTCCATTTTTAAGTCAAATGGTCAGTTTTTGCTAGTTTTAGGCTTTTTAGGATTAAAAACCCGCGTGGGTTTTCGGACCACGATCGCCGCCCGGCCAGTGGCGGCGGTTACACGACCGCCGCCCTTAAAGCGGCGGATTCAAAACCGCCTCCTGCTCGGGCGGTGGTTTTGCCTGAGTAATGCAAAAGGACTTAAATTTGAGATTACACTTGTATTTTTTTGCACTTATACACATTTTTATGACCTTCTTGGTATTGTTCAGATATTAACTTGCTCTGTTTTGTGTGTTTTTGGGTGTATGCAGGCGAGAGCGGAGTATATTAGATGGAGCAGGGAGAGAGAGTGTGATTGGCTCTCAGGGGTACTGGATGCCCTTTCACAGGACGAGGAGGACACACTATAGAGAGCCGACATACTGCGTATATCGCGTGTGCCTCATGTTGCACCATCTAGTCACATTCTTTGTGACTTATTCTCTTATTGGGATGTAGATCGGAACACCTTCCGACTGCCAGGGGTCCGTGGTGAGTGGACCATCACACTCGAGGATGTCTACCGTATTTTGGGAGTCCCGATCATCGGGCGGAGACTTACATTAGAGACAGCAGGCTCACAGGCACAGATTGCACAGTGGGCAGCATACATGGGAGATGCAGTTATCTCCACGGGGTCGAAGAAGGGGGTGAGAGTTCGATCCATTCCTTCTTTGCCCATCCCCGTACTTCGACAGGCCGTCATGGGGATCCTTGCCTCGAGACTGATCGGGGACAAGGGAGGGGATACATTGTTATACTGCTGGGCCCCCATCATCACATAGATAGAGGGGCATGGCCGGATTTACGCCTGGGGTGCAGATATTCTGGGGACCACCTACCATGATCTATACAGGGTGGTCCGATTTACAGGGACAGTCATTGAGCCACCCGACTTTAGTCATGAGTTGGGTGTACGAGCGTTTTATCCCTTATGGTAGGGGTGTGGAGGTAGCAGATCCTGGGGCTGTGAGGGCAACTAGATGGACAGATATGTCGGTGCTTAGAGCACCTCATCAGCCAATTGCCTCCCTTACTACTGCAGACATGGAGGCGACACCGTACCGGCTTATGGCCGGCATATGGGGAGAGGAGACTCTTACCTTGATCTCTTGCTCCACCACAGGGCAGCTCATTGATCGAGTGGGGCAAGTGGAGGTGCATCCTTTTGGTAGAGTTCCTCAGCAGTTTGGCCTACCATATATGGGCATGCTTCCCCAGGGCGCTAGTTTTGAGTCGGTTCGAGAGGCGAGGGGGCCAGAGGCCGTGGTTGGACAAGTGATCACTCCGGCATTCCTATTACAGCCCGGGAGGATAGTTCGTGCTAGAGGGAGAGCTGGTGTGCCTCGGGCACCTTTACTTCAAATTGCACGGGTCCTACTCATAGCAGCGATGACCCTATAGATATTGACTCAGGCTCGAGGAGCTCACGGAGGGAGGGACAAAGGAGGAGACCGAGGGACAGTGATCCTAAGTGGCATGACACTCGGGGATATTATACAGAGAGAGAGTGAGCAGAGCACGAGAGAAGGACACTCTAGTTTCAGAGGAGCCACTCTCGCAGGGCCGTGTTGGAGAGGATGAGTCGGTTGCAGGGCGACATGTTGCCCCTGCCACAGAGTAGCCCTCGCCGGCGGCATCTGCAGAGGTCCGCCGCCCTGGGCCGACCCATCTTGGATGCCTAGGGATCCGAGTAAGTTACCCTTCTCCCTTTTAATGTTTATTTGTAGGCTCTCCTTAGCTGTTATTTTGTATTTCTTTTTAGCTTTTCGCCTAGTTTCTAATTCGTTTTCTCCTTTATTTGCAGAGACTGTTGACGAGTGGCGGGATCTGATTCGCAGGGTATGTACTGATTCCCTGATGATCCCTATGGATAGGACCCGCGCGGAGCTATCCGTAGATGCTTTGGGAGCCCTCAAAGAATCGGTAGACATACCGATGTCTTCGCTCCGCTTGGCACGTGGCCAGGATGGTGTCGACCCTCCGCACTGAGTTAGCGGGCTACAGGACGGCTAAGCGCCTCATGAGGAGCCATTCTCGTGGTGAGACCGCGGGCGCCCTCGGGACCCTGAGCCCTCCGTACATTCAAAGCGCCGGCGTAGCTAGAGTCCTAGGCGTGGGCGCGCACCTTCGGAGGGGTCGCGTAGGGATTGAGAGGCCTCTTGGCCTTCGTGTACTTTGTACTATACATTCTTTGTATATCACGAGCTCTTTGAGCATTTTGACCATGCTTAGAGCATGATGGCATTGTATATAAACATTGATTATTTATATATATACATTTGTCTTTGGATCAAACGCCTGTCACTCATGTTTTCCTTTTTTTTTTCAGTTTCCTTGTGTATATTACGATGTATGGTTTATATGCTTTCTAGAATCTATGCAATGGAAAACAGATGATGCAAATGTTTGCTTTCTTTTTGTGTTTCATGATGCTGATACATGATGTGTAGATATATTGTGATTTTGAATCTTAGCTTCTGTGAGCGATTTGGATACCTCATGTTTGTTTTGGCAAAGTGATGAAAATAACCTAGTATGATGAACAGATTAACTTGCCCCACTCCTAACTCCATGCAACTAGTAAGATGCGAGGGCTCATCACCAAGAGCCAAGAAGGGCGCAGGTTATGAAATGTGGTGAAATGATAGTGATGAAAGACACACAAAGCTTTGGCGGAACCAAATTGGAAGCTACAAGCTTACTCTACCCGAAAGACTTCATAGTTTTGGATGCAACTTGCTTAGCGATTTATCTAGACTTAGACCCGTAGATGGCCGCATAGTAGACAAGATCGGGTTTTTAGGATTTTAACTCTTTTGTAATTTTGAACATCTGATTCATTCGTTTTTGACTCGAAGTTTGGATTGTTTGTTTATGACCTTTTAATGTTTGCGTTGTGTCAAGAGGACCCCCTATACTTTGCCCCATGCTACTAGTAAGAAGCGTGGGTTTATCACCATGGGCAAGGTATAGGCGAGTAAGGGCATTTCCATCCTTTCCCAACCCTACGTCACTAGTAAGAGACGTAAGCTCATCACCGAAGGTTGGTGGGGCAAGGAAATGTGTAAAAATAAAATTTTCTGTTTAATCACTTTTTGACTTGCTTATTCGAGTAAAATGTCAGTATGTGTTTATTTCCAAAGAGATGTATGTATGGGATAGATGTGACACCATGCAGCTTCTAGAACAGACCATAGGCAAGACACCTTATCCTAAGAAGAAATCAAAGCAAGAACAAACTTGCAGATCTTAGTATGGTTACTATTAAGACTTTGTCATGTCTGACTTTATAAAAGATTCCGAGATGATTTGATTATATCACGAAAATGGAGAGGTATGATTAAAGAGCTTTATGCCACCAATATCACAAGTTTGTAATGAATTGCTTTGAGAATAGATTCCTTGATCACAATTTATGTAAGAAACAAGTGGACAAAATGATCTAAATCTATATGAAGATGTAATGTAGATAATTGTACAAGCAATGCTAGTTGCTTATGCGTAGAATTGCTTGAGGTGCAGGGAATTGACTGTTTCACCAAATTCCTCACCTTCTAGCGTACATAAGAGGTAAGCACCATTTCCGTAGTCCTTCATGACTTGGTACGGGCCCAACCATTTGGGCCGGAATTTCCTTCCTTCACCGGTCTTCTTGTCGATCCGGTTGTCTAGTCTTAGAACTAGATCACCTTCGTATATATCACGTTCATAGACCTTCTTGTTATACTGCCGGCACATTCGGTCAGCATAAGCTCTGTGTTGTTGTTCAACATCTAACCTAGTTTCATCTAGGCTTTCTAGTTGGGAAAGACGTGCTTCTCTGTAAGCATCTTCATCTAGAATCCTTGTAATGAAATGCGGAGATCGGGTATTTCGACCTCAAGCGGGAGAACTACTTCTGCCCCAAATACTAGCGAGAAAGGAGTTTCTCCCGTTGGTGTTCTTATTGAGGTTCGGTGGGCCCACAAGGCCGGATATAACTTCAAATGCCAATCTCGTTTGTTTTCTTTCACCGTTTTAAGGAGAATGACTTTCAGTGTCTTATTTTTGCTTGACCTATCCATTGGCTTGGGGATAATACAAGGAAGCCATATGATGGCTTATCTTAAATTTACTGCATAGTTCGCGAACTTCTTCATTTTTAAAAGAAGTTCCATTATCGGAGATAATGATTTGTGGGATACCGTACCTGCAAATGATTTGGTTCAAAATGAACTTGGCAATCACAGAACTAGGTACAGTAGTAAGAGGCATGGCCTCCACCCATTTGGTAAAATATTCAGTGGCCGTGATTATAAAATTATGGCCGTCTGTGGATGAGGGAGAGAATTTCCCTATTAAGTCTAGACCCCATGTAGAAAAGGGCCATGGAGTTGCGATTGGTTGTAGAGCTTGTGCTGGCATGTGGATCTCGTGGGAGAATTCTTGGCACTTATGACACCTGCGTGTAAACTCTATCGCGTCATGTTCTAGAGTGGGCCAGAAATAGCCCATTCGATGTATTTTTCGAGCGGTGGCATGGCCACCGAAGTGGCCTCCACATATACCGCTGTGGGATTCATGGAGAATCCTCTTGGACTCTTCTGTGTCGACACACCTTAGGAGCATTCCATCGAATGCCTTTCGATAGAGAACCTGCTCTATAATGACGTATTTAGCTACGATTATGCGTAACCGTCTTCTTTGTTGTGGTGTAGCTCCTTCTGGATATGTATGGTCTATGATATAATTAATGATATCAGTGTACCAAGGACACTCAGAGATAGAGGGTCGGGTTTCGATGTAGTATACGCATTCATCTGGAAAGTCTAAATCTACTAGATCGCCCCCGTCTAATGGGTTGTCAGCTAACCAATCTGCGATGATTTGTCCCTTAACTGACTTCTGGTTTACAAATGTTAATTCGAATTCTCCCATTAAGGTTATAAAACGTCCAGCCTTTTTAGACAATGACCCTTGCGTGAGGAAAGTCCGTAGATGGTCCGTTTTTACCATGACCTTCATTTCTTGATTCAGCATATAATGTCTTAGGCATTTAGTAGCAAAGACTATGGCAAGGCATTCTCGTTCTGCCTGTGTATAGCGTGTTTCATAGTCGAGCAGCATTCGGCTAATGAAATAAATCACACGTTCTCTTTTGTTATCATCTTCTTGGGCCAACATACAGGCCAGCGAGACATTGGTAGCTCGTGAATATAGAATTAACGGGTGATCTAGCTTAGGTGGCGTTAGCGTAGGTGGTGATAAAAGGAAATGCTTAATCGTCAAAAGCTTCATTGCAATCTTCACCCAATCAATGCTTTGTAGTATTTTTGAGTAAATTGTTGATTGGATGAACGGCGAAGCTTAAGTCTGGGATAAATCTCCGGATTGCACCCAGCTTTCCGAGAAATGATCTGATTCCAGATTCACTCGAAGGTGGGACCATTTCGAGGATAGCCCGAATTTTGGTTGGATCAACATCAATCCCTCGTGATGATATGATGTAACCTAAGAGCTTCCTCCCGTTACACCGAGATGCATTTCTCGGGATTTAGCGTGACTCGTATTCTATTAGACGTGAAAGAATGATGCGGAGTACTTCGGGATGGTCACAATGCTTCTTGGCTTTAGCCAATAAGTCATCTATGTAAGATTCCACAATTTTATGAATTAGATCGTGAAATATGTATGTCATGGCCCATGGCCGTGTCACGGTATGGTACCGGCGTTCTTGAGACCGAATGGCATAACAGCGTAGCAATAGGTTCCCAAGGAGTTATAAACGTAGTTTTAGCTTGATCTTGCTCAAATATTCGATTTGATTGTATCCCGAGAATCCATCCATGAGAGACAAAAGTTCAAAACCAGCTGTTGCATCAACAATAACATCTATGGATGGTAATGGGAAGTCATCCTTAGGACATGCTTTGTTGATATCTCGGAAATCTATGCAGATGCGTATCTTTCCATTCTTCTTGAGAACGGGAACGATGTTCGATACCCATTGGTAGTAGTCGACTGGTTTGATGAACCCTACCTGGAGGAGTTTTATTACCTCCTCTTTACCATGAGAGCTACTTTGGGCTTCATGGGTCTTGATTTTTGTTTAATTGGCTTTGCATCTGATTTAGTGACGAGGTTGTGTACCGCAATGTGGGGTGCGACTCTTGTCATCTCCTTATAGTTAAATGCAAATGCCTTCTGATGTTTTTTGAGAATCTGAGTATGTATTTCCACTTCTTCAGGGTTAAGGATGATCCTAATTTCAATATTCTTGGTTCGTCTTGTCCGATGTTGACATCGATTGTTTCTTCGATCAAAGAGGTGTTACCCTCTTCAAACTCAAGGTGGTCTTTGGAGGTAAATCCAAACCCTCCCCATTGTCTACTGTGTATATGCCAGGTTCCATTTATGAGGGAAATCCATCATGGGATTCCCGAAATAGGAAGACGAATGTGGAATTAAAGATAAATCTAGCATATGATAGAGAGATGTAATGCCGCATAGGCGTTTAAGTATTCCAAAGTGGCCATATTATTATCGACGTGGTCCGGGGTGGTAGATTGGCCCACTTGACAGGATTTGTCATTATTTTTATCAATGGCTCATCACGAATGGACACCGTGAACTGGGCATCTTCTAACTCATTACTTGGAGTAAAACGTGATGCTAAAGTTCTTTATTGAATCGGCGAGAAGATTTTTCTCTCGTGGGATTGCTTCAATGGATATGAAATTAAATGCCTTGCTTAAATTTAATATGGCTTCTTTGTAAAGCTGCAAGTGTTCGGCTTTGGTTCGTATACTTCAGAAACTTGATTTGCCACTAATTGTGAGTCTCCTAAGACTCTGATGTTATCAACACCAATTCTCTTGGCCAAGGTGAGGCCAAGGAGGAGGGCTTCGTACTCGGCGCCGTTGTTTGTGCATTCAAAGTTTAACTTAAAGGCGAATGGGAGGACTTTCTCCTCGGGCAAAGTAAGAATTATACCTGCCCCCGCTCCATAACGGCATTTAGCTCCATCGAAATGGAGAGTCCAATACTTAGCCGGGAGTATGGATGTTGGGGCATTTACTGCGTTTGCGCACTCTACTTCTACCATACAAAGGTCCTCTGCTGGAAGGGAACCAACACCTAGGGAAAATCCTATGCCTACTGAATCAAATGGTAAGAACATAGGTGAATCTTGTTCTATCAACTCAACGATTTTCGCAGTAGTCCCTAATGATACTGTTTCTTTAGTTTTATCTTTGGGGGTTGGGATTGTTTTGGCTATGCTGATAGTTTCAAGATCCGTCGTAGGTACCAACTTTTCCTCTGGTTTTGGGTTAGTGGGTTTATTAAGTTGGTTGGTTGGAAGTTCAAATTCCGAATGCACACCTGGTCTTTTCTTTAAATCAGCTAGGTGCAAATCGAAAGGTTTTGGATCGCCTTTGGCTACAAACACCTTTCCTAGATGCAAGAATCTTACTTCTTGAAATAGCGTGGAAGGGATTGCCTTCATGCGGTGTATCCATGGTCGGCCGAGGATCATATTATAGTTAGTTTCCCGATTTATAATATAAAACTCGGTCAAGGTGACCGGCAAGATAATAGTTCTATCGAAGTGGCTTTAAGGCTATCATAGCCTCTCAATGTATTTCGAGTAGTGGGCAGTTTGTTTCCCATATCCAAGTTTTGGAGGAAAGAGAAAGGGACTATGTTCACCGGCAGCCCCATCGTCAACCATTGCCCGCTTTACATAGTTATTATAAACCCATACTTGTAAGTGCAAAGCTGGATCACCTCGGCGTGCGATCTCAACATCTCGTGGGCATTTTACTTATTTCGAATATGAATTCGACATCCTTGTCCGGCTGCCGGAGGGTGGATATCAAAATCTACGTGATTTACTTGTGTTTCAGAGGTGGAGTGATGTTAATTAGATGACCTAGACCTAATGCTTCTAAAAGAGCAGCTACGTGAGGAGGAGAGTTCTTTAGTAAATCTAAAAATGAGATGTGCGAGAAGGTCTTTGTTAGGTCATTAATTAAATCATAGGCACCTACGGGTTTTTCTACTATTTCCGACTCTTATCTCATTTTGCAGATGGCTTGGGCTTGGTTGAGAGAAATACTCTCGTGTTCTTGTTATAGCTTTGATAGGTAGTTGGCGTCTAATTCTACCAAACTGACTATCTTGGGTCTCAGTTGAGCTCCTAATCGTGGTGCAATCGATGGATTTAATGAAGTCGAGGCTTCATGATCATTGTTTCCGTCATTGCACCTTTGTTTGTTCCAGTTGGATTTAGCCTATTGCTATCATGATTTGGGAGTGGATCGTTAAAGATCTTGAGTGGAGCATTCTGAGGGGAAACTGCCCCTGTGAGCGTATTTGGTGATGATGAGACGGGATCTACCAAAAACAAATCTGTGAAGAACTGTCTTTGTTCTTCTGGCAAACGTTGCATAGATTTATTGTAGTCACGACACGTTCTAGTATCGTGACCTCGAATTTTGTGGAAACCACAATAAGAATTGGGGTTGTAATTCTGTTTTGTGGGTTTGGTGTGTATTGTGGCCTAAAATTTGATCAAACTGTTGCCTATTAGGATTAAAGTTTTGTATTTGTTGTTTTTGGCTTTGACTTTGGTTTTGATAACCAAATGAGTTTTGGCAGCCCTTGTATGGGATTTCACCGTTGTTGTTGTTGTTGTGGATGGTTAAAATCCACTTTGTATTGATTGTCGGGGTAAAGTTGTTGTTTCGTTGGTTGTTTGTTTGTGACGGAGTATTAATAGCATTTACCCTCTTGGGCTGGTCGGTTACCCCATCCGTTTTTACCCCACGATTTTTGTTAAGGATTTTGGGTCCTTGATTGATATTTGTGATAGCTGTAGTGTTCTGAGTGGAGGTGATTAACCTCCCGTTTGTTCCATATGTCTTACGACCATTATCTATCGCCGCTTGATCTATTCGAAGAGCGCTCTCAAGTACTTCATCGTAAGTTCTTAGCGGGAACTTCGGACTTCTTCCTTCACTTCTTTCTTTGAGAGAATGAAGGAATAAATCACATAGTTCCATTTGATCCATGTTTGGAGCACTTGCTGAAGAATAAAGAACTGTACGCCACCTCTGGATGAAATGGGCGACAGATTCATTGTGTTCTTGTTTGATGTGCAAGAATTCCCTGATTCCTGTTCTCAACAGTTTGTTCATGTCGAAGGCTTTGATGAACTCTGACACGAGTTGTTTAAATGAATGGATGGAGGCTTCAGGTATCCTGTAATACTAGTCGAGAGCAATGCCTTCCAAGGTTTTGGGAAATATTTTAGCAACAACCCCATCCCAAGGGAGTAATTCTCGTATGGCTGTAGCGTAAGCTTTGATATGTGCGTTTGGATCTCCCTCACCCTTGAACTTGGGTAAATCAGGAAGAGGTCTTGGAAGCATGACGCTTCGTATGGTGAAGTCTAAGGGTTCCTTTAGATATTTTGAATAAGTCCCTATTGCATAGCTTTCGACCATTGATGGTGGTTGCTGAGGGAGTGGTGGTGGGATAGGTTGTTGATACGACGCAGCGTATGTGTTAGCAGGGGCATAAGGAGGTCCCTGTGTTTGAGCAAATATGCCAGGAGAGGAAAACATATCTCCTTGTGGTGATTTGGAGTACATGTTTAAGTATGACGGGGTATTGTCAAGGAATGGATTGTTTGATACTAGACCGGGAGGAATAGTGTTAGAGATGATGGGCCTTGTTGGCGTTTGTTGTGGATAGTGAGGCGGCATGCCTAACGTGCTTACTCCTGTGAGGAGATCTACTTGGCTAGAGTGGTATGGAGGATTGGAACTTCTTGTTTGTATGAACGGAGAATTTTGACTTGCTTGAGCCAGTTCTAACCCTCTCACCTTTTCTACTAATGTTGAAATGACTTCATTTGGTGAGGTCACGGTGTTTTGCCTGAGCGGTGTTTGTTGTATACCCTGGTGTTGTATAGGTACGTGATATCCTATCATAAACTGATCGCTATCTTGCCAAGTTTCTCCGAGAGTATTTCCTATATGCAGTGGTATAGAGGTATTTTCTTGAAAAGAGATCTCGGGTTGTATTTGTAAACCTCCTATAGGTGGGTACATACCCTAAGAACGTTGTTCACTCCTAGGATAATGTATTGACTGTCCATCATCTAAAACCAGGTATGGATCTGATTGCCTACTAATTCGTGGTCTGAGTAGCATTTGAGGAGACGAACCAGATTCTCCGGTAAACGTCATATTGTTTGAACCTGAAGGCTCTGTTTGTTGGGTTCGAGGGGGTTGATCTAACTCCTCAGTTTGAAAAGATGAATTATATCTTATTCTTGGGGTTTGTGTTGACAATCGATTAGTTGAATAGTTTTCGCCCCATACCGAGAGCGAGGGTGATGATTGCTATTCTGTTGGGCGTAGTATGCCTCAAGACCCAAGAGGGTCTCGCCATATGCATGCATCGAATCTCGACATATTCGGGGTATATGAATACCCATAGAATAATGGGAAGGAGCGAAGGTGATTTGTGAAAGGAAACGTGATATTATGACTCCGAACGAGAAAGTAGGAAGTTTTACGTCAGCTTCACTAATTTCGTTTGTTTCACGTCAGGTTCACCAATTTTGTTGGTGAAACTGATGTGAATGCTAATGAGGTATAGAAGGTGAAACAGTTGTTTGTTTCATGTTGGGTTCACCAATTTTGTGCGCCGGAAAAGCGAAAGGCGAGCGTGAGAATCTACAAGTGACTCTTCCGCGTACCCGACCTCTCGAGGTCGTGTCGAGACAGCCGGTGGGGGTAGAATATGCATGGGATACAGACAAACTAGTTAGGCAGTCTAATGTCTTCGACACGCACTAGTGGAATTTGTGAATCTAAGGCAAAGAAGGCCCTTCTAACTTGGACTGGTGTGATAGATCGATCGGCAAGGATGACTGCTCGAAGGCTCCAATCAATATCGAGCTCTAGCGTGATTCGATCTATGGGTTGTGGAATAAGTGGAAAATGACCTGGGATAGTTTTGTGTATGTCTCCGATAAGGTCATATAGTGGATGGTGAATATAATTGACTCTACGGACGATTCTCCGGCCTAGTCCGAGAATTCTCTAGCGTTAGCCGCTATATCTAGTAAGGAAAATTGTTCGATGATGATGGGTGGACGTGGAGTGGATCTAAATACCAAGGTGCGTAGGGTAGTGTCTATATTTGATTGACTTGTGGACTCGTTGGGTCATGGGATCTGTGGATCACAACCATAGACTCTTGGTTGTTGCGGTCTGTTATGGTCATACGCGAAATCAAGTTCTAATCCCTAGTATCCAAGAATCGTATGCTTTTCGCCTTCTATGTTTAGGACCAATAAGCGTGTGATTTTCTCGAATATCTCACAAAGCGTTCGTGCAACTTGGATCCTTAAACCGGTGTCTATGTCCTGTGAGAGTGTCTCCTGCACCTTTGTGGGGGACAAAGGATCACAACCAAAGGTTTGTTCTCTTCGAACCCTTCTACGGTCATGTGAGTGCTTTACCTAGGCAATCAGTAGTTTGGTTGGTTCGACCAAAACGTGTGTGCTTGGTCGTTTTCTATGTTTAACCCTCTTAATTGAGAAGCGATCGGTTGTAAATGCGTGGTTGTTCGGAATACTTGTATTCGAGATTTTGGTCTATGTCAACTATTCTTTGTGACGAGGTTTGGTTGAGGCACGATTGGCTCAAATATATATTCTCTGGGCTCCCGAGGTCCCGTGATTGTCATACAAAATGTAAATCTAAGCATGTGAAGCAAATTCTAACCACGTGGAATAAAACATATATATATATATATGTATATATATATATATATATATATATATATATATATATATATATATATATATATAACTTCTATTCTTCTAAGAAACCTTTCAAGAATTTTAAGGAAAGCAAACTATTTTAAGCGTATCTAGGAATAATAACCAAACAATATTTTAAAACAGACAAAAAAAACTCGAGTGTAGTTATCACTGCAATTTGTAGATTTATTCTAAACAAATAAAATAGCTCATCTAATCTATCTGCAAGATTCTCGATCCTACCTCGAAGTGAGGAGTGAATCATAGTTTCTCGAAACTATCAATCCTCATGACTTCCTCGACAATATCGAGAAAAGAAATTACGAAATGAAGCAATTATCTACTCTATTTGATATGATTCTAACTAGAACTTTGAAAGTCAAAACACGGATTCCGCAGAAGCAGTGGCGAATCGATGGCGTGTGCGATCCTGTCCCCTTAGTGTGGTCTCCTCGTTCTTTCGTGTTCACGTGGATCCAGATTGGATGAAATGAGAAATTTAGGGATAAGCTTCGATAGGATTGGATGAAATGACAGCACTGCCTGCACAAGATGAGTATGTGGCTTACCAACAGCTGAGCAATCTAACTAAAGATGCAAGTGAACTGAAACTATGGCTTCTAAACAAGATAACAAACTAAAATACTAAAAAATGAGGAGATGAGAGCAAAGATCAGTCCTTCAAAATCCAACCATTTGTTTGAGCACAAGCCATGCATTTATAGGAATTCAATCACCCAAAAATCAAAACCAAACTCAACTCCTAAACAATAAACAAAGGAAAACGCTATTCAGGGGACCAAAAACATAAATGCATGCTCAAGTCGGCAAGGAAAGCTGGTGAAACGTGATATTTCACACGAGTCGTGTCAAAAGAACGTTCTGGAAAATGCGCACGGGATCATGCGCCTGAAAGCGGGCGGCGGTTCTGAGGACCCGCCGCCCGATCAGCGGAGGTTTCACATCAAGATCAAAAGGCCAAGGAAAGAAGAAAAAAGGGGAAAACAAAGGGTGCGGGGGCTAGGCGGGGCATGTGGGATGTTAACGCATACTCCGAGAGCTTTTCGGATCCCGAACACCTTGCAAGGAGACCTGTATCATCATTGGGGCACTTGTTACCTGAAACGATAATACCTTACAATTTTGGGTACGCACTGACCCCAACGCCCATCCGATCTAGCATCGACCTATACGCATCATGTCCATCCTCCTGCTACAAGAACCCACCCACCTAGCCGCAAATATATTTGGTCAAGGCCAATCGACTGCAGCCCACTAAGTGGCCTCAATATAGTTCTATGCTAATAGGTCCATACATGTAACAAAGTAGTTGCTCATATGCCACCACCATGATCCTCTGAGTAAACCTATACGGTCCCTATATAAGTGGGCTATCACACAACGTGCCCATGTAAATATGGCACCATGTTCCTCTATATTACGCACAAATATAATACATCCGGTACAAAATTCCAACTCCTCCACCCTCATGGTCACCGATGAAGCTAATATCACTCCAATATAAATTTCTGCAATCACAGAACCCCTGATCTCACAAATATCCAAGTTAATATGGGTCTTGGCATGTACTCGAGACCCTGTGAAATACCATTGTGTTGCCTTCATATGACTACATGCATCTAATATGGGCATGATCTGTACTCTCTCTCCCACTATAGGTAACCACAATATCCTATGTATATCCTCTAATGTCACCATCTTCTCACTCGTAGGTAACCATAATGTACAAGTATTCATGTACCATCTCTCCCACAAAGTAGTCAACATAGGCATATTATGGGGTATCTCCCCCAATATAAAAATATGCCACAAGTCGGCATGACCCAATGTATCCCACTTAGCATCTAACAACCCCAAAGTAAGTAGTGTACTCAAGTGACATCTTGCCAGGAACTTTCTAGAGTGTATATCTCTTCGCATAACACCAAAAAAAAATCAAATCACACTATTAACATGTTATACATAGTACAAAATTAATCATACATGACTTCAAATTCATCAAAATACATTCATTTCACAAAAACAATACCAAAACCCTTCCTCTAGACATTAGTGTCAAAGAAGAGGTCACTAGCACCTGAGGCTGGATGCTAGTGTCCCAAAGGACAAATATTCCTTGTCCGCTCCTGTCTAAGTTAGGAATGCCAAAAATTACAAAAATTCAAATTTTACTAAAATTCATCAAATTACATAATTTGGTCAAAATTTCCCAAAAACAATCACACATACCGGCTCCTTAGTCATTTGAAACCATGACCGCTTCCACTCTTTCAAATCTCGTCAAACTAACCGCTCTAATGCGTGGCATCTTCATAGCTCAGAGCTCAAATTTCAAACACTCTCAGTACAAATAAAATTACTATTCACTTTTCCATATTACTATTTATAGTAATTCCACTTTATGATATATTATAGTTACTATTTACTACTATTCTTACAATTAATACATGACACACGGTTTTGCTCATATCTTGAGCCATTTTATTCTCGCTTTTCTTCTCGTTTTCGTCATACGGATCAAGGTTTCCTCTATCACCGTACTTTACATTTTTCATTATTCCATATTCACACCTAGCACATGTACTATGTGATACATACACATTCTTTAGAAAACACTACTATCTCTCCTAAAGCTATCTCTCATTTTCTATTACAACATTGTTTTGGCATCCTAACTTGGAAGCCATCAAGCACTATTCAAATCATAAAACCCGTTACTATAGGAGTGCAGACAATGAGACATCATTGCCTTTCCTTTACTACTCCTACATGGGTTCTTCAATCAGGAACTAAAAACGAAACTATATTTACTTTCTATCCATCTACAACAAAAGAGGAATTTTTGGGGATGTAGTCATGGAAGGAGAGAAAAATAGACCTCTCTCCCCAACACTCTTTCTCTGGCAGCAGGACTCCCAACTCCTTCAATTATTCACAAAATCAAGTTGGGAATTGATCACTCCCTACCCCTCTCTATCACCTTTTGCAA
Organism: Taxus wallichiana var. yunnanensis; assembly: GCA_018340775.1. Classification (NCBI taxonomy): domain Eukaryota; kingdom Viridiplantae; phylum Streptophyta; class Pinopsida; order Cupressales; family Taxaceae; genus Taxus; species Taxus wallichiana. The sequence continues at coordinate 257,870,049 of CM031233.1, forward strand.
ACAATCCAACATCTCCAATGACATTACAACTATTTATCCAAGTTGCTCCTTACGATGGTCTTTACCTCCTTATGCCACATGGACCAAAATGTTGATCCATGATTCGCCGTGCTATAAGTTTCTAAACTCTATGCGTACTCTACAATATGGCTTCTCCGGACTCTATATAGGTATGTTCCTTACTTCCTTTACACTACTTGAATTTCATTCAAATAGCATAAAGGGGGAAAATGTAGACACAAAATCATACACATATTACTATTTTACTATGTCGTTAGTATGTTTTTATATGCATGAATCTTAAGTAAGAAAAGTATTCACCGGTGACAATGTCTCTTGTCTGTCCATGTCCTTTGATTATTTTCTATTGCGACTCTCTTCCACATTTGTCATTTCTACATCCACTTCTGGTTAGGTCACATGGATCCCTATTTGTCTGTCTTATCACATTTTTCATCATTTATCCTAGGACACTAACGCCTAGACGCTTCGTCTTGTTTATTTATTTATCTCATTTTGACATTTGTGGTCAGCCTTTTCACTTTTCTTATCCTTATCCCATGTTCATAGTTGGCATTTTGTGTCACTAGTGTCAAAATTCAAACAAGAGACTCACACACACACACACACAACATACACACTATTATTATGGCTAACAATTCTAAGGGACTATCTCATCTACATATTATCACTACTATCATAAGGGACTGCATTTTTGGGTGTATACATTGCATAGGAAGGGGAAGTGTTGAATTCCATATCACACATTTGCATATAAGCTAGTTATAGCACTGTTATCTTGGCATCATTGGCACGAGGGCAACATAAGGACACTATTTCACACACAAGCACACAAAACTACATGGAGTCTAGAATGTAGTGTAGTGCTCAGGACCAAGTTCACTCTACGGGTGACAACCGGGGTCAGTTTGACTTCACATATTGCATTTTTATTTCAAATCTAATGTGTTTGTGAGCTTATGCAGATAGCTAGGGTTTGTTTTGTAGGTTACAGGTGACATTGAAACCCTAACAATGAATTCAGAGTGACAAATCAGACATTGGAGTGAAGACCCTCAAACCCGGAAAAGGTAGATCCACGAATATTTGTGCGAGATGCCATCGCCCAGATTATACATTAGTGACCAAACATTCTTGTCATCCCGTGGGAACTCCTTTCTGGCACAATCTTGAGTCCCATAACTTCTTGTCACCACTGTAACATAATTCCAAGTTAGATCTAAGCAGCTACACAACCCCGATTGTCTCCGGATCACATAGAAAATCATCCAAGTCATCTATCCTTCTCATTTGCTTATATTTCTACATTGTTTGAGTAAATAGCCTTTGTATATTGATGTATATCATCATTTTTATATCATTAGTTACAAAATTTAGTCCGAAATCATATTTAAATTCTATTTTTATTAAATCAACTAGACCCAGTGGATGGCAGGATTCATTTTAAGCCCTTATATTGGGCCAATCCTCATCCTAGGATTTAGGCAACTAGAAAACCCTAAGTATTCTAACTTAACTTTTATCTATCTCCTTTTTCAAATTCCTCTCTATTCTATTTTTTTCCAATTTTCCTTCTATCTTTTTATTCGTGCGAGTCTAATGGAATATCAACAACAATGTGGAGTGTTATACATTGTGTGGGAAGTACTTATATATATATATATATATATAAACACAATTTTATTTATTTTTATGTCTATTTTTTCTTTATGCTAAGCAACCAAGGAAGGTTGCATGGTCGCTCGGGAAGGAGTGAGGTCATAAGGTCGTGCGCAGGGTTGGATAGGTCATGGGGCCGGGAGGGAGCAGGGAATAAGGAAAGTAAAGGATTACGGGGATTGGAGTAGGGTGAGAGGAGGTTCGTAGGGGTTAGGCAAATGATAGGCCACGGGGAGATGATATGCGACATGGGGAGTGGGGAGTGAGGAGTGAGGAGTGAGGGAGGTTGGGGGAAGTTAGTAGTGAAGGAGATAGGAGTACGGGGTGGGTCGGTCACTTGTCGCTCATGGTAGGAATAGGTTAAGGGGGTCGCGGTCGTGTGGGTGTGGCCCCAATACATTTTTTAAATTTTTTTATCTATATATATATTATAATGTGTGTGTGTGCCACCCCCTACCTTTGCAAACCGAACTTCGACGGTTTGTGAAAGGCAACCCCGGAGCATCGGGGTGGGGTGCTTGATTGGGATGAATTTGATGATTTGGGTATTGTTGGTTCCTTTCTATTGAAGGATGGGTTGTGTAATGAGGCAGAAGTTCGGGCCCTTCTTGAAGGGGTCAAAATTGTTGTGAACATTAGGTGTTCGCTTTTTAGCTATTAAAGGTGATTCACATGTGATTATTAGTGGGGTGCGGAGAGGTAAAGCCTTAGCTTGGAATTTGGAATTTTATCTTTAAAATATATTATTTTGGCTTAGTAAAATTCCTTTGGATCATCTCCCATGTGTTTAGGAGGTAATTTCAGCATGGAATTCTTAGCTAACCAAGGAATTAATAGATGTGACAACATTATTATTTCCGAGGCATGTTGATGCATGTGAAGGGTTAACAACTATCCTTTTAAATGACGGTAGAGGCATTTAATTATTTTCATTCTACCTCCCTTCTTTTAATTTTTGCTTGTTCGCGTGTTGTGGGAGTTGGATTCAAGTCTCTTCCATGGATTCTCCTCCCCTTTTGGGATTGTTTCTCCACCTTTGTGATCGTAGGGAAATGGCCTTTGTTGGCGGTATCCCTAATGTCCGCCTCAATTCTATTTTTTGGGTGGACTGTGAAGCAATGGGTGACACCATTAAAAGAATCATTGGTGAAGAGTATTTGGGTGCTTCGTTAGGTAAAGAGTGAATGGTGGGGTCTCTTCTTGGTTTGTCACTCACCTTTTGTTGGTTCAGGGCAATAAGGAGGATTCACCGCTTATTGCTAAGCACTTCATCAAGATGCGAGTTTTGGGTTAGGTTGGAAGAGGCGCTAGATTTTGTGAATTTCGTTCCTCCTATTTAGGCTACTAGGGAAAATGGTCTCTCATTGGAGGAGGCTCATTGGGTAAATCTTTGCGCTCTTGGAAAGGAATGTTGAGCTTATAAAATTCATTTCAAAGGTGCATGATGCTTATGTGGTTGGATTTTGGAAGGGTTTAGGTTCAAAAGGTTGGATGTTCTGGCTTATCGGCTCTTGTGTTGGTGGATGTGGAGGTGACTGGTATTTTTAGGAAATGAGTTGAATTTACCTACAATTATCCACTCCCGTCGGGCTCGGGAAGGTGTGGTGGTTAGTAGGCTTCGGCGGTCGACTCCCTGCGGGTCCGGGCTTCGGGTCTCGTCCTCTCTTAGGGCTCGTTAGTTGTTTCTATGGGTCTTCTTGCTAGTGGTTTGTTTTATCGGTTCTATGCTTTGCAGTGTCTCTTCTCGGTTCTCTCGATTGGATCCATATTTTTGGTTTCATGCTTGCATACGAGTTGTGTGCTTGCACATTTTTGTCCATGGTTGTTATTTGGTCTGGTTTCTTCTCTTGATGTATTCAAACAATAGAAAAAATAATTTACATACATATAAGTTATACATACATACATACATACATACATACATACATACATACATACATACATATATATACATACATACATACATACATGCATACATACATACATGCATACATACATACATACATACATACATACATACATACATACATATATACATACATACATACATACATACATACATACATACATACATACATACATACATACATACATACATACATATATATATATATATATATATATATATATATATATATATATATATATATATATATATATATATATATATATATATGCATACTTATACACACACACACACACGATATATATTTATATATTGGCCCCCAAATTTCCCAACTAAACTACAATTAATTTTGTATAAATATATCATGATATAACACATCTAATTTTTCATTTCACGTATATCTATTTACATATACAAAATATAAAGGTCTTGTATAATAATATTTTAGTATATGTAACCCTTATACGTTTGCGTTTTAAATTGATATGTTTATAATATTTATAACTTGTAACTATTATAAAGCAACATACTTATTACAAATACTTTTGAACAACTCAATACAAAAGGAAATAATGATTTCAAGTTTATTAACTTCAACCATTTTTATTCAACCTTCCTCTATATATCAAACATGTTATCTTAATTCTAAGTAAATAAGAGTGAATAAGAGAGTTTTAAACAACGTTCAAATTTTAATTGTTTCCTTTCCATATAGGAACAACCATTTTTACAAATATTCTTCTTCAACATTTAGGTATGGATAAATAATGTAACAAATTTCCAATGATATTAAAATAGAACAATTGTATCCTCATTTCGCAAGGAATATAACAATTTAATAATATACAAGTCCCATAATGCAAAAATAAAATATTTTATTTCTTTTCAATACAATGTCGACACTTGTATAAATAACTCTTTCAAGAAAGGAGAGAGAGAGATAAATTGAAATTTCATTTTGATTCATTAACCATTTGCAAATATAACTTTCAAAAAAAAATTTTGTTGGCATAAAGAGTTTGAATGCAAAAATCCAAAACATACTTTTCCACTTACATTACAATGCTCTAAACATTCACAAGAACATAACCAATACAACACCTAATCAAGTTCCCAAATGGCTCAAGGGTGTAAGTTTCTCAACCCCATTATCAAAATTCTATACACAACTTCCTTCATCTTCATACACTTCATCAAATCACTCCCATGTCAACAAAAATGAGGAATCCGATGACACTTACCGCCCAACCATGCAATGGGGAATGATATCATCCCCATTGCCCCACAAGTTCCCTAACTCACACACGACTCAAGAACTAACAACCAAACTATAGAATGAGTACAACAACCATGACGCACACAACCAAACAAGCAAATTTCACACCAACCAAGTAAGCAAAGGGGGCAAGCAATAAGGTATGCAAACCACACAACAAGAAACAACACACGCACTCAAACCAACTATGGTTTGAAGAGGGGAAGGAAATACCAACCTATACTACTTATTACTCCACTAGGAGAGGGTGGTTAGCTCTTGGTTCCTCCATAAGAAAGAAAACAAGTTTTGAATCCAAACTTATACCTCCCATGCCCACAACTACTTATCGTTCCACTAGGACTAGCTGCCCCTCCCCTTTGTTCTGTAAAATCAATACCTAAAAGAGGGAACATATTCCTCACTTTGAACACTACTTATCCCTCCAGTGATAAGTCACATTCCCAATACACAATACCACTTGCATGCCCACATTGGAATCATGCAAGCTTCAACACAACACTTATTAAGAAAAACAACACATACCCAAGTGGGTAACCAAAACCATAATTTTTAAATTAAGAAAGAGATAGAATGAACATAACATATAGGAAAAAATTTCAGGAGAGACATACTTATGGGTTATTTGTCCCAAAATACTTCAAGCATTCACTTCAATCAATCCAACAATCCCTCGAAGTAATCCTCATACCGAAACACCTTCATAAGACTAAGTGATCTCTGCCAAACAAGGCAATTATAGGAAAAACTCAAAGTGAAGCATCCCTTAGGATCATGCAATGTGGCATACTCCATCCCCCAAAAAAACAACTCTAATCCCTGAGTATGAAAAGAAATCCCTTACACATCTACATGAGTACTCCTTACAAACATCACTTCACATCTTACATGACTTGACCCATACCCAACCTTTAAACCAAAACATTCTCATAAAAATAAATAAAGAAAATGAAAATAAGATAAATGGATCACATCCACAATAATTAATTTGTAAGTAAACTCAAAATGTCAATTCATAAAATTATAATAAATAAACCCATATCCTAAGTGTCCTACAAAACTCAAAAAGTAAGAAAATTACTTACACAATCTCATTTAGAAAGGAGAACAAGATCACAAGTAATTTAATTGAGGTACAAAGGAGCCCTCAAGTGGTCGAGTGGCCTAAAAGGTACTCTTACCCGATGGGTAGGTGTATAGAAAGTTTTGGAGTATGAGACAAGGTTTACTTGTCCCGTAAACCTTCCACATTTTCCTCAATCCCAAATTCGAGTTTTCTATAAATGAAAAACTTCCCAACCACAAAACATAAGGCCAAACATCCAAAAATAGAAAGAGAATAAGTTTATAACCCAATTTAGAATCTAATTAAATTAGAATATCAATATAATCAAGTCAATACAAAGGTTAAAATGAAGGGAAAATAAATTTCAACAAGAAAAGAGACAACATTAGAAACTAAGGTCACTTTACATATTTACACCAACCTAAACAAATTTTGAGCTTGAGTGACTCATTGTTGGCCAATGTGCCCCGTGTGAGTTAGTCCCCCTTCATCCTCTTTTTTTTGTTTTATTTTGTTAGTCCCTTTATGGTACTAGTCTTCCGAACACCTGTTCGTCATCATCGCACACTCAACATACAAATCATAAATGCTCAAAATGATATGCAAATCAATTCTAATTATTGCACAAAAACACACACACACACACATATCAAACAATTTATACACAATCCAAATATATAATTTTCAAGATCAACTTCTCAACATCAATCAATTTTATCACAATTTTCCATAACTATTATTTCATCAACACAAACAAAAGATCTTATATCGACTAATCGATTGTATTATCTAACACATGGTTATTATTATACCATTCATCATTTTGACTCAATGGGACACATACACATATACACATACAAAGAAATCAAACAATTAAATTCTTTTAATAAATTTATAAGGCTTACTTAATCACACACATCTAATTGTTTATAGTTTCTAGTTTCATTTCTAACCTTCTAAGTTGATCCCTCATTTGGATCGTAGTTTTAATTACAATGTTCATTTTCATATTCTCAAGCGATCAAGGGTCAACAAGGTTATAACCAAATTATTTCACACACCACTCTTTAAAAACAACCAAGCCTATATATATACATATACATATACATATATACATAATACATACATACATACATACATATATATATTTACAATCGTAAAACCAACGAGTCTTATCATCTCCTAGAAAATTTACAAGTTACAAGATATTAGGTACCTTGTGTCGAAACAACCAAGTCAACCAAAACACCACTAGATCCACAAATTTGGCTTACTTATCATCCAATAATGTCATAAGAAAATGGGAATTACATTCTCCTCCCCTTAAACACAACTTCCTCCTGGAAGCCATGAGGAGGGTTTCCAAAATCCTTAGCAAAACAAATAGCTCAAAAACATGATGGTCCAACCGTCTCTCATTGTGTGGCTTGCCACACTACTCCTTTGAAGATATCCATCCACCACATGATCGGTTCCATCCTGTAACCAAGGAGGAAATGTTAGAACACCTAGCTAGACTGTGACCTCTACCAAGGTGATACTCATACCCTATATGATCACACAATAGGGTTAGGTTGTTACACTATAAATATCCTCCTATTTTAGGGTTATCACATGGTCTTTTTATCACAGAATGATTCTAATCATATATAAACCATGGCTTGTAGTTTGACTCAATTTGTAACTCGGGATGTCTGGAGGAGAGAATCAAGTTAAACACTAGTTTCCAAGTTCAATATTTTCTACTAACAAGGCCACCACCACACGCCGACATGAAAAGGTAAAAAGAGTCAATTTACCAAGTTTTATGAAGATTGGTAGTTCCTTCTTCACTAAGATTTTACTTTTAGTGTTTTGATGGGGATTTTAGCGTACTTAGGTACACTTTGAATTATTGATTTATTCTCTTCATTGGTCATATTCCCTTTTATACTTGCTTATAAGCTATCTCTTTCATTAGCCTTGCCTAGGAATTTACTTTGTCATTTAACTTACTATGTTTCAATTTTCATACTAGTGTTTTAATAAAAACCTAATTAAATTTAATTGTAGGGTAACCAATATAATAAAATACAAGTAAATACATAAATGCTAAACACTCTAGCAATGCAAGACTATAAGTAAATGAGAGAGATAGATGACTTGGTCTAGTCTTGCACAACTGAACCGGGTCCAGTGCAAGGTGAAGTTTTAAACTAGATTGAAACAATATCACAACTATTCCCTATAAATTTTAGGACCTAAGAATGACATTGGACACAAGCACTGGTGCTAGACAAGGGTGCTTAGGCAACCTTTGGTGACTGTAAAAGCTTGGAATCTACTTTTTCTTGTGTCGCTAGGGTTTCCTCTTGTTACTTTCCATCAGTCACCTATTGTTTTCTCCTTGATCACCGAGGGTACTTGTAACCTACATAATAAACCCTAAATACATGCAAAATCTCACAAACACATAAAATTGGAATGAAATATACAAAATGTGAAGTCGGATTGACCCGACGATCACCCGATGAGTGATATTATGACCTAGACCGCACTACATTCCAAAATCCATGTATTTATTTGTGCTTGTGTGTGAAATAGTGTCCTTAGGTTTCCCTCGTGCTAATGACACCAAGATAGTGGGATATATGCTAGATAAGATGCAAATGTGTGGTATGAAATTCAACACTTCCCCTTCCTATGTAGTGTATGCAACCCAAAATAATGTAGTCCCTTTGATGATAGTGATAGTATGTAGATATGATTTCCCCTTAGAATTGCTAGCCAACATAATAGAGTGTATGTTGTGTATATATATGGATCTCTTGTTTGAATTTTGACACTAGTGACCCGAAAGGTTGACTATGAGTTCGGGATAAGGATAAGAAAAATAAAAAGGACGACCACAAATGTCAAAAATGTGAAAAAAATAGAGAGGAAAAGAGCGCCCAAAATTGATAGGAGCGCCAGTGCTAGTGTCTCAGAGTGGGCATTGGTGTCCTTAGATATATGGTGACAAAAGTGACATCACAGATAGACAGGATCCCCGTGACTTGACTAGAACTAAGTACATAAATGACATATGAGAGAGAGAGAGAGAGAGACAATAGAAATAATCAAAGCAAGTGGACAGACAAGGGGTTATGTCACCAATGAATACTTTTATTGCTTAAGATCCATGCATATAACAACATACTTTATGGCATAATAAAATAATATATATTTGTGTCTACATTTGCCCCCTCTTTTTCTATTTGAATGAAATTCAAGTAGTGTAAAGGAAGTAAGGAACATACTTGCAAAGAGTCTAAAGAATCCATGTTGTAAAGTACACGTGTTATCCCAAATTCCCCCTCGACAAATTTGGTCAAGACAAGTCCTGTACATAAGGAAATTATGAAGGAAATCACTCATACCCACAAGCTCCCATTTCAAGATGAAAAACAAGGTTACAGAGGGACTTTACAATGGAGTGGCGGGGCCTGCGAAAGATCAAACGACCCGTGTAAGAAGAAATTCAAGAAACGGCTCTGTCGAGCTGAATCCGTGCCTCAAATCCAACAAACAAATTACAGGCGGGCTCGGAAATGGAATGGAATGGTGGGGAAGGAGGTCGAGCGGTGTCAAAGGAACCAGAGACTCAAAGGAAAATAAATGGTGAAGATTCAAAGTCTTCGGGCTCTAAAATAGTTCAAGACGGACCTCGAAATCGACTAAGTATGGAGGAGACAGCGGAAGATGCCAAGTTTCCAAACAACACACCTCAAAAATTTAAAACCAAAGGGGCATGCTCAAACAAGCGCCAAGCCTCCACGCATCCAGGGCTCCAAAATTTGTACCGGCCATTGAAAAGTCATCGACTTGACAAAAGGTGCAAAGTGTCGGCTCAGCGCAATTCCAAATGGGAGCCTAAGGTGGAGACTCAAACTTGTGCCAACCCTTCACATAGCCAATGGTCAATAGAGGTCAAAATGAGAATGGGCCCAAAATGGCTAAGTAATGAATGCAGGTGGAAGGCGTCAGGTGTCCAAACAATGCACATTCAAAAGTGGGACCCTGAGCAAGTTGTCAAATGAGCACGAGCCTTCCACGTGTCCCAGAGCCCGAAAAGGTGAGGGCGACAGATGAAAAGTTCAAAGGTCCATGGAGGTCTTCACGTGTCATATCCATGCTGCTCCAAAAGGTAAAGGGTGGGGAAATTTCTAAACATGCGTAAAGCCTCCATGTGTCTTGGGTCGGATACAGTGCCTCCGCCTCGCGGAAAAGACTCAGGAAGAATACAAAGGAAATAGGGAAACCTACGGATGCCGCCACATGTCACATGGGCACTATTCCAAGAGAAAAGGAAGGAGTCAAATATCAAACGAGTGCAGAGTTGCCATGTGGACCTGGTACAGATAGACTCATTTAAATATTACATGCCCACGACCCAAAAATTCAAATGGCCATATCTTTTGATTGAGAACTCAGATTTGGGCGGGAGAAGATTTTTTGGAAATGTCTCGATGCCCTCTATGCCTTGGAAACATAAAATATCATTTTTGTAGGTGTTGGTGGGTGAAAAATGGGAAAATATCTTCCAGGCCATTAATACAGAGCTCGATTTCTCCAACTACCAGATCTGATTCGATTCGATCCACCGTTCTTCTTCAATACGCCAGACAGATAGAGGGAGCCAGAATTGACATATTTGGGGGATTTGAAAGGGGCATTGATTGATAGTGGTTGAGTCTTTAAGGTAGGATTCAATGCATATCTCGTGGTAGTTGAAGTAGGATTCGACTTTTCCCTCTTCTCTCTCTTATTCTTTCTATATATTGTAACACTTCTCGTTTGAGAAGAGAGATTATTCTGGGCATAGGGAAACTCTGTAAAATTTGTTTCCGACTCCATTTTGAGTTGAAAACCTTCTCCTACACCTGCAAGCATTTTTGTGCCTCTAAGCAGAAACGTAATGGTCTGTGCACCCATATAGAGCAATAAAACATGTTTTGTGGTGTTTCTTCAACCCTTTGCATTGTTTTGTTGTCTCTCTATGCCTCTTCCTTTAAAATCTGTTTTCTGTGCATTTATTTCACATTTGCGGGTGCGAGGGAATTGTGTTTCATGAATTTTTGAACATGGATTAGGATCTAGGTTTGTGTCACTTCGCTTTTGACCTTCCCATCTTCCTTTCTCCTCTGTTTCATCCTTCCTCAACAAAGCATCTCACCCCTTTCCTTCTCTGGTGTATCACCACTTTAGTGTAGGATTTTCTTTCACCCTCTCTTTCTCTTTGGTTCCTTGGAATGATTAGATTAGGATAGAATAGGTTACTCGCCTGCTTTGGAGTAGCTTGTGGCAGGTAGATTAGGAAGCAAGAACCGGCTTTCTCCGGAGGTCCATCTCAAGTTTTGTAAGTCCCACAACTTGAGAGATGATCCAATGTTATGCAATCATCCATTTTAACCACTTCACATCTTTGGCCATTGGGGGTGCTGTGATTTTGCACTAACAGTTTTGGCACACCTGTGGGACAAGAGGTCTTCACTTTATTTCATCAAGTTGATGTGTTCTTGGTGGGATTCAGCCTTTTGAGGCACATGTAAGCACATCTGGTGACTCCATCTAGGTCAAAACCCATTCTCTGAGTTGCAGACCTTTTCCATCCATTTCCACTCATTTTCATCCATTTTCTTCTTCCATCTCTTTCATTTTCTCCCATTCCATGAGGTTGTGCAATCATGACTTCATTCCCTTCATGGAACTCACACTTACAACAATGCAATCCACCTCCAATGCATTTCCCAACTCCTCCAAATCAGCATTATAATCAGATCTAGGACCATTATGCTTACCCATATGAGCAGGGTCAAAGTCAGTTTGGCCATGGAGCTTATCAAGAATAGGGGGCACATACAATGGTGACAACTAAGTGGAGAACGTTGGTTTATTGGAGAAAATTAAAAAAATGGAGGCTGACATGGTTTAGTTAAGGGGCATAGCACAAATGAATGCATTCAAGATTGGTTGCAGGAAACCTTGTCCATGGGAAGGCCCTTTTCCAAGACATTTCAGCCCTCAGGAGAAACTAGACTTCATGGTTGAAATGATGCCCCAACTTACACAATGGACTAAGGAGATCGAGGGTTATGAGTTGGAGTCAAGACAACCTTTTCAATGGGTAAGTCCACCATCTCATAGCTTTTCTTTTTCTCTTTCTCAAAGCAAAGCACCATCTCAACCCAAGATCCAATTTCCAAGCTTCCCAATTGTTGCCCCAAGTGTTGATTCCATTTCTCCATTCCCTAGTCTTCCACCCCATTTAAATTCCTCTCCCCATTTCCCTTCCAAACAGTCATCCCCTCCAAAAAAAAAAATTTCCACCTCCCTCCCCACCACAAACAATTTCAAAGCTGGTTGAACCCCAACCTATCACTCCTCTTACTTTCCCAAGTCCATGTTGGGAAGATACTTAAGAATCTAGTCAAGAAAAACAACAAGAAGGGGATCCCAAAAGAGAAGAAATGATAGACAATTTGAAGATTTGGGCTACCAAATTTGGGTTTATAAAGATCCTTTTGATGGTCAAGCCAATAGAGGAGGTCAAATTTGAAGAGCCAGTGGTGATTGAGATTGAGTTTGTAGTAGAGAAGGAACAAAAACAACAAGAAGAAGATCAGTAGTATGGCTGATTCGGATGTAGTGTCCATGATGGATCTTTGTGTCGAAGAGGATCTTTGAGTGATCCAAGCTACATAACCAGTGTAAGAGGAAGAACAACTAGCTCCAAGTCCCATTGAAGAGGAGCAGCCAATGGGAGATATCAAATCGAGTTGTGCTTTCATTTCAAGGGCCTGATTTGATTGATGAACCCATGATGGAGGAGGACCATACAATTTCAGAGGTTCCAAGTGTGGATCAGGCTACAGGAGAACCTTTAGTTCTTCCTTCCACTTCATCCCCTTCAAGCTTTGATGTTGAAGAAGAGTTTGAGCTTGCAAACTTCATGTTTGAGGATGAAGGGATCCATGGTGATCAAGTTGTAGATCAAGAGGACACCATGGAGGAGGTTGAGCACATGCAACAAGACAACAATGAGGCATATTATCTATGACTTGGAGGATTGCTTTGATGGAGAAAATCCCATGGAGATCACATCATTTTCTCTTCCATCATCCATCTTCCAAGCACATGAGCCTACTGCCATAAAGGAGGGCACTCAAAGACAACAACTTGTGTCTCACAACATCCCTCTAGAACCAGGGTTGGAAGATCATGGTCTTCCATGTTCTTCACAAGAGAAAAAAAGAAAGGAGATGTCATCATCTCTCTCTCACCATCCATCTAAGAAGGTCCACAAAAAGACTCCATTTTTGGAGTTAGAGTTCAAAACCATGGGCAGATTCAAAGGACCATACCTTGCCCAATCAGATATTTGGCTTCATTGGAGCCAAGGGAGAAGCCAAAACTAGTCATGCCTACTTCAGGGCATGAGGATGAGCATCAAAGTACCAAGGGTCATCATCAACACCTCCAGGAGTCTAATGCCAATCAACTTGAGGAGGTATTTTTGGTTAATGTAGATACCTTGATGATTTGGGTGGAGGACAGGCTTAAAGTCAATTTTTTATTCATCCAGCAACCATATTCAGTATGAAATCATTTGCATGGCTGCCCCTTTTAAGAAAGGGAAGTTATTTCTCCCTACATGTAGCGGGCTTTGTTTAAGCTTTTCTTTCTTTCTGGTTAGTATAGGAGTAGGAGTAGATTTTGTTTTCAGTAGAAGAAGTGCTTGTGCACACTCTGCATGTCTCATTTGAGGCATGTATGATTTGATTCTTTGTACATAGCATTGTTGTTGTGTTTTGTTGCTCCAAGGTTATGTCATTGTGAAGTTCAATGTGCCCTGGGTAAACATTGTAACAGTCCATTCTCGGGATAGACCAAGGCTAGGCTCTTCAAATATTCATGACAGAAAGATCCATAGCTATTCTGTAGTAGTTGCTAGTTCCAAAAAATGAAACAAATGCAGAGCAACCAAAGGACGTTTTTAAGTCAGTCCATTTAGGGACAAATGAAAGCCCCTAGGTCAATACAATTTTGTACTCTCAGAAACTCCATTTCAAGATTTTCTTATGAAAATTGAGAGTGCAGATGCATGGCAAGCTCAGGGACAGGTAGAACATAGAAAGTGCAGGCAGTCAGGGAGTCCATTTTGAAGGAAGGGTCAGTACCAAGCCATTAATTGTGACTCCATGCCCAATGGATGCTTCAAGGCTACTGGTCTCTTCATCTAGCAGGTAGATGTCCCCGTGAGTCGCCAAATTGTTATCCCAAATTCGCCCCCCACGAAAATTTGGTCAAGAAAAGTCTTGCACATAAGGAAATTATGAAGGAAATGACTCAAACCCGTGAGCTCACATTCTAGGATGACAAACAAGGTTACAAAGGGACTTTACAATGGAGTGGTGGGGCCTACGAAAGATCAAACGACCCCATGTAAGAATAAATTCAAGAAACGGATTTGTCGAGCGAATCCGTGCCTCAAATCCAACAAAAAAATTACAGGTGGGCTCGGAAATGGAATGGCAGGGTTGGGGAAGGAGGCCGAGTGGTGTCAAAGGAACCAAAGACTCAAAGGAAAAGAAACGACAAAGATTCAAAGTCTTCGGGCTCTAAAATAGTTCAGACGAACCCGAAATCGACTAAGTATGGAGGAGATAGCAAAAGCTACCAAGTGTCCAAATGGCACACCTCTAAAAGTTAAAACCAAAGGGGTAGGCTCAAACAAGCACCAAGCCTCCATGTGTCCAGAGCTCCAAAAGTTGCACCAGCCATTGAAAAGTCTTCGACTTGACGGAAGGTGCCAAGTGTCGGCTCAGTGCAATTCCAAATGGGAGCCCAAGGTGGAGACTCAAACTTGCGCCAACCCTCCACATAGCCAATGGTCAATAGAGGTCAAAAGGAGAATGGGCCCAAAATGGCTAAGTAATGAATGCAGTGGAAGGCATCAGGTGTCCAAACAATGCACATTCAAAAGTGGGACCCTGAGCAAGTTGTCAAATGAGCGCGAGGCCTTCCACGTGTCCTAGAGCCCGAAAAGGTGAAGGTGACAACTAAAAGTTCAAAGGCCCGCGGAGATATCCACGTGTCGTATCTCGTGTTGCTCTAAAGGTAAAGTGTGGGGGAAATTTCTAAACATGCATAAAGCCTCCATGTGTCATGGGTCAGATACAATGCCTCCGCCTGCAGAAAAGACTCGGGAAGAATATAAAGGAAATAGGGAAACCTACGGACGCCACCACATGTCACATGGGTGCTATTCCAAGAGAAAAGGAAGGAGTCAAATATCAAATGAGTGCAGAGCTGCCATGTGGACTGGTACAGACAAACTCATTTAAATATTACACGCCGCGACCCAAAAAATTCAAATGGCCATATCTTTTGACTGAGAACTCAGATTTGGGCGGGAGAAGATTTTTTGGAAATGTCTCGACGCCCTCTATGCCTTGGAAACATAAAATATCATTTTTGTAGGTGTTGGTGGGTGAAAAATGGGAAAATGTCTTCCTAGGCCATTAATACAGAGCCTAATTTCTCCAACTACCAGATCTGATTCGATTCGATCCACTGTTCTTCTTCAATACACCGCAGATAGATAGGGATCCAAAATCGACAGATTTGGGGTGGATTTGAAATGGGCATTGATTGATAGCGGTTGAGTCTTCAAGGTAGGATTCAATGCATATCCCGTGGTAGTTGAAACAAGATTCGACTTTTCCCTCTTCTCTCTCTTATTCTTTCTATATATTGTAACACTTCTCATTTGAGAAGAGAGATTATTCTGGGCATAGGGAAACTCTGTCAAATTTGTTTCCCGACTCCATTTTGAGTTGAAAACCTTCTCCTACGCCTGCAAGAATTTTTGTGCCTTTAAGTAGAAACATAATGGTCTGTGCACCCATATAGAGCAATAAAACGTGTTTTGTGGTGTTTCTTCAACCCTTTGCATTGTTTTGTTGTCTCTTCATGCCTCTCCCTTTCAAATCTATTTTATGTGCATGTATTTCACATTTGTAGGTGTAGGGTATTGTGTTTCATGGAGTTTTGATCATGGATTAGGATTTGGGTTTGTGTCACTTCTGTTTGACCTTCCCATCTTCCTTTCTCCTCTGTTTCATCCTTCCTCAATAGAGCATCTCACCCCTTTCCTTCTCTGGTGTATCACCACTTTAGTGTAGGATTTTCTTTCACCCTCTCTTTCTCTCTGGTTCCTTGGAATAGTTAGATTAGGATAGAATAGGTTTTTCCTGCACTAGAGTAGCTTATGGCAGGTAGATTAGGAAGCAAGAACCAACTTTCTTCGGAGCTCCATCTAAAGTTTTACAAGTCCCATAACTTGAGAGATGATCCAATGTTATGCAATCATACCGAATGCCCCATTTTAACCACTTCACATCTTTGGCCATTCGGGGGTGTTGTGATTTTGCACTAATAACACGTAAAGTTTAGAAACTTGTAATAAGATGAACTATGGATCAACATTTTGATCCATATGGCATAAGTGGAGATAACAAACCCGTAAGGAGCACTTAGAGAAATAGTTGAAATGATTTGGAGATTTTGGAGATTTCGAATTGTTTCCAAATGAGATTGAAGAGGTAGAGAGTGATTAATTCCTAACCCATTTTTGTTTGTAAATGGGAGGATTTGGGTGTCTTGTCGCCAAAGGAAGAGTGTTGAAGAGAGAGGTCTAGTTTTATCCTCCATCCATGACTACAACCCTAAAATGTCCAACTGTTACATACGGATAGAGACCAAATTTAGTTCTAATTGAAGAACCCACACAAGATCAAGATAGAAAGGAAAATCATCTTATTTCCCCACTCCTACGATAATGGGTGTTCTGATTGAATAATATTAGATGGATTCCAAGTTAGGTCATCTGGAAGTGATAATAATACAATGCAGCTCCCAAGTGAGGTCATCTGGGAGAGATAGTCAATACACTTGTACCGATTTATTTATTTGATTTGAGTGATATGAGATTGCTTGTAATAAGATGTACTTAGTAGATTACTCATAGAGAGGTTTTTGATTTGCCCCCAGATTAGGTCATTTGGGGGAATATATTTGAACTAGTATAAAGTATTGGTTATAATATAAAATGATTATACCTTGTTCAAATGAGATCAGAGCAAGTATGGTAGTAATATGCTAGGAGTGTTTATTGATTGTATTGTATCCTGAGAGGGATTATAAGATGATCCCGATTGTATGACCCTCTTTTAGAAAAAGGAAGAGGGGTGGAGAAATGAGCACTAATATGAAATCAAGATGTGTAAGATGTTCGTAATGTTAAATGAGAAATACTATATGATAGCTCTCCCAAAGTATGAGTAGGTATTAATTAGTACATGTGCTAGATGTGAATATGAGATGTTGAAATTTGTATGTTACAGTGCTAGAAGAAATAATGATCCATATGGCTCAAACGGTCAAACAAACGGAGTTACGAAGCCCATGATATGAGTGAAACTATGCAACATGTATTAGTTGTAAAAGTAAGTACAAATAGTGATTATAATATATGGTATATGGTAAATAGGATATATATATATATATATATATATATATATATATTAATAGTGAAAAGGGAATAGTATTTTCATTTGTACCATGATCGAGTGATATTTAGAGTTATGAGATGTGAGGATGCCTTGTGTTGTGTAGAGGGATATACACTTGAGAGAGTTTTGAACGGGCCCTCATTTGAGTACTTTACTTACTTTGGGCTTGTCAAATGCAAAGTGGGATATATTCGACCATGCCGGCCTATGAAACATTGCTAGATTAGGGGAAGTACCCCATAATATTCCTATGTTGACTGCTTTGTGTGATAGATAGTGTGCAGATACATGTGTATTTTGGTTACCTACAAGTGAGATGACAATGACCCTAAAGGATGTGTACTTGGATATTATAGTTGCGTATTGTAGGAGAGAGGGTACATGTGATGACTATAATGGATACCCATAATCAGATGAGAGTAGTGAGGTGGTATTTCACAAGGAGATGAGTACAGGCAGAGACTCATATCGTCTAGATGAGATATTGAGACCCGGTGTTCCTTGGTTGCAGAATTTTATTGTAGTGATTCTAGCATCATCAGTGATAGTGGAGGGTAGAAGAGTTAGGATATTTTATTTAAGATGCATGATATTTGTTGCAGGATAGAGGAGCATGGGATGAGATATGTATGGGCATGGTGTTTATTGGCCCACTTGCACGAGAGACTGTATAGATTCACGCGGGAGGATCATGGAGGTGGACTGGGAGCTACTACATTGTTATGTGTGTGGGCATATGAGCACATTGTGATATTGAGGCCATTTAGTGGGCCATGGGCTGATTGGGCTAGACCCGACATATTTGCAGCGAGGTGGGGGTACCGTAGAGCAGGATGATGGAAATGAACAACTACATGTCGATGCTAGATCGGATGGGTCCTAGGGCCATTATATGGAGGCCATATAGAGATTATGGAGGTTGGTTGGGGGATGGTGTGGAGCTATGGTGCATTCGACACACCATGTGGTTAGAGGATTGCTTCCTAAGGGTGACAGAGTTATTATATGGTGAGTGAGTATCAAGACATTTTGACATGGTCTAGGATGTTCCATCATATCCATATATGGTTGAGATATACTAGAGCAACAAGACGACAATGGTGAGGCAGAGGCTTGAGCCCAACCGGGAGCAGAGCTATTGCATCTAGGTCCGGATGAGGTGGATACAACTATAGATCCTATAGAGGTTAATGAGGTGGGGTGCACCTAGGCTTAGAGTGAGTGGTGGGTGACACACCTAGATGGGTGTTATTATTTCCAGTAGTGGTGGATGTGGCCAGTGGACTAGAAATTGGAGGAGTAGAGGGACATGCACATGCCCCTCGATGTAGATGACGCAACAACAATATCGGTAGAGTGTAAGTATTGTTCCTATTGATGTATTATCTTGTTTTGTTGTTTAGTTACTATTGTGGATGAATGTGAAGATGTGTAATGACTAAGGTGTTATCATATGACCGCATGTGACACCTATTTGTCTTTATTGTGGACACTTTGATACATAGGTTGACTCATGCAACATGCCCTCAATGTGCTCGTGGGAGGTGGAATACTAGAGTGGGATGATGTTATTATGGGTGAACATACCCATTTGTTCGAGCAAAGTGGTTATAACAATAGCTACGTGTACTATATTATTGAGTGAGCGTGATGAGGCTCATGTTGAGGTAGAAAAAGCAAGAGAGGACATATATGGAGGAGGCACAATGCGGGATATTTTTACATGATATGTGGAGCTACATGGTCGATATATGCGGAGAAAAGCAGAGAGCTTGTTGTGTTACAAAGTTAGCTAGAGAGGCATAGAGGAAATTTGAGATAGGTGGCGTAGAGTGAGCGGCGAAGCTTCTAGTTCTAGAGCTCCCACGATTGAGAAAGTAATACCGAGGGTGATATGTGATGCATTGTAGATGATGTAGTGATGCATGGGGACTTTCCCCTAGCAATTTTATTTTGAAACTTATGATTTTTGATGATATATATGGATGTTGATGTTATATGTGTTGTCGATGTGCATTGTATTATATGTGATGATTATGATTTGCGTTGTGTAAATTTATAAATTGTGTGTGCATTTTTGAAATGGATGTTTTTGATTGATGAATGTGGGAATGTAGAATTATTTGGAAAGAGTAGGAAAATAGATAAAAACGTGGGTGATAATGAGTGGTAGATCATATGAGAGATATAAATGAATGTATGTGATGTAATGTGATAGATAAGTAAAATTAGTAAGAATGATGTGTTGAGAAATGAATAATGATGAGGTGTGAAATAATGTTCATAATTACGTGTGATGAGGATGAAGGGGGTAAGAAGAGTGATTGCCCCCAATATGAGAATGAGGTTCATTTATAAAAGCCCCCTCAAAGATCAAGAATGAACCATAAAACAAGAGCACGTCATTGAGAAATGAGTTTATCATGTGTAAGGAGTGGCTATAAAAGATATGTCATTAAGCATAGAGCATGAGTTATGAAAGGAGAGGTTCATGGATGTAGTATTCCCTCAACAGTCAAGTGTGAACCGTAGCATGAGAGTGCATCATAGGGTAATGAAATGGATGTCATCTACCATATATTAAGAGGCATGTAAGGCATGGATGGAACATATGAAGTAGCAATGGTATGTGGTTAAGTGCCAAATTGGATGTCAGATGGAATGGAACCAAGAATATAAGGTGTAGTGGGAGGAAGTGCGGAAGCAAGGGGATTAGGAAGCCAATGAGGTACTATAGCAATGTGAGAGGAATGAGAGTATGCAACCATAGGTGGATTAAATGAAGGATGCAGATGGATAATGACCTTAGGGGAGGAGGGTGAATGACTACTTTAGATTGAGGTGAAGGAGAAAATGAACAATGGGGAAGAACGCTTATGGGGAATGGGAGAGAGAGTGCTCGCGAGAGTGCTAGAGTGAAAAGCAATGACACCTTTGTCTTCTAACTATCAGAATCGGTCATGGAGAGCATATCAATCATTATCACGATGGCCATTGATGTGATTAAAATTTTCATGCTAACGTTGTAAGTGGTGAGGTGGATGATGCTGAGTAGAAGGTAAAAAATGAGTTGCTTATCAAGTAAAGCTCGTGAGAGCATCATGTAGTTTTGCATTATGTGATAAGTGCAATGGTTTATGGGTAGGAGACGAAGAATACTTAGGTGAATGTTGACATAGTGGAGGGGAAGGAAGACACTTATGCGGAGGAAGAGATGGGGATCGTGTAGGAGGGTCAATAGATGGAAGAGGGGAAGACTTAGAAGGCATAGGAGGGGTAGAAGAAGTAAGAGAAGATACAAGTAGTAGAAGAAGTAGAAGGGGGTGATATAACGTGTGCAAAGTAATTAAATCTTGTTCTAAATCAATGACTTTATAACATAAGAGAGTAAAATATTCACATGTATCGTATAATAGTTTTTCTTTCAATGCAAAAATTAAGCTACGAAAAAAGATAAATTAATTTTCTAAATCAATAGGCTGAAATAATAACTGATGCACGCAAGAATTGAAGCATAAGATATAGTCTAAAATATGTTCATTTTTTCCTTGATGCAAATAAGGAAAGAGTTCATATGTGACTTTAGGACCATTGTTAGAAATAATTTGTCTAAGAAAATCATCCTTCATATCATAAAAAGTACTAATGGATCCATAATTCAAATGACTATACCATTGGAGAGCATGATTAACAAGACTATGAGGAAATGATTTAAGTAACAAGTGATCATTGGAATAGCCAGACATGGCTAAACAATAATGCTTGAGATGTAAATAAGGATTACCAATCCATCGAAACAAGATAAAGTAGGCATGATGAAGTCTTTTTGGAAAGCAGAATTGTGAATCTTTTTAGGGTTAGGATTGCCATGCAAAGAATTATTATCAATGGAAGCATAATAAGATTTACTTTTGAGGGTGAGTGTATGAACTTGAGATTGAAAAGTTCCAACAACATGCATGAGGGATAAAATATCCTGTGAAGGAATGGTTGGTGAGGTGAGAGTTATATTTAGGGGTTGGATCTTTCCGTTATGAGTGATCATGGGGATATGAGAAGGAGGAGTGAATGTGGAAGGTGGAGGAGAGGAACATGGAGGCTCTATGGGAATGATAGATGTAGGCTCGTGGAGAGACAATAAGAGGTGTGCTAATAATAGAGTGGAATCATCATGAGAAATAAATTCAGAAGTAGAAGTAAGAGGAGTGGTAAATTCACATTCATTAGTCTTAAGAGAAGTAATATCATCACTAACATTTTCATGATGAGAAGTATAATCGTCATCATTATCAATCATATTGTCACAAACAATTCTTTCATCAAGACTATCGTAATCATATAAAGAAGTGGTAGGAATACTAATATCAGATTTATCATTGCAATTGTTAGAATCATTTTTAGAAGTAGAAAGAGTATGAGATATAACTTTACATTTATCTTGACTAGTAATAGAAATGACATCATGCACATTTACATTTTCAACATTAGGAGTAGTATTATTGGTATCCATATTATCATAAACAAGAACATGATCAATCAAAGAATTTACAGTAATACTATCATGTGCTATAAGAGGAGGAGAAGGTACAACAACATGAGTGACTATGGAAGGTGAGGGAGAACATGAAGCAAATATTTTTTCGGAGGAGACTATGTACATGTTAGGGGTGTCAAAGCTAACAGGAAGGGTACCTTGGAAAATAAGAAGCTTTTGGAGGACATTGAAATCACAATGAGGATTGCGGTAGAGGTCACAAAATTCAGATTCTATAGAAGCATCATCAAAAATAGGTTGCACGCATGTATTTGGCGTAGTATACTTAGGGGATGAGGACCTCTTCTTGGCCATGAGGTTTTTTTTTGGAATCCTAGGCCAAGAAGTTCAAAGAAGGTTGGGTTCATCAAATGATTTAATAAAAACCTAATTAAATCTAATTACAGAGTAACTAATATCATAAAATATAGTAAATACACAGATGTTAAGAACTCTAGCAATGCAAGAATGTATGTAAATGAGAGATATAGATGGCTTAGTTGGGTCCTATGCAATTTGGAACCTGGTTTGGCCAGTGTGAAGTGTTGAACCGGATTGAACAATGTCATTATCGTTCCTGTAAATTTTGGGACCCGAGAATGATGTTGGACACAAAGCTTCGGTGTTGGACAAGAGCGCCTAGGCATTGATGACTATTCTTGGGTGCCGGTGACTATGTAGAAGCCCATAATCTACTTTTTCCTATGTCACTAGGGTTTTGTTGTTAATTTCATTAATCACCTATTATTCGCTCCTTGATCGCCGAGGGTACCTGTAACCTAAAAAATAAACCCTAGTTGCATGAAAAAGCTCATAAACACATAAAATTGGAATTAAATATGCAAAATGTGAAGTTGAATCGACTTCTGGCGATCACTCGATGAGTGAACTTATGACCGAGTGTTGCACTACATTCTAGAACCCATGTAGTTCTCGTGCTTGTGTGTGAAATAGTGTCCTTAGGATGCCCTCATGCCAATCATGCCAAGATAGCAAGCTATATGCTAGATAAGATGCAAATGTGTGGTATGATATTCAAAACTTCCCCTTCCTATATAGTGTATATGCAACCCAAAAATGCAGTCCTTTTGATGATAGTGATAGTATGTAGATGTGATTGCCCCTTAGAATCACCGAACAACATAATAGAGTGTATGTTGTGTATGTATATGGATCTCTTGTTTCAATTTCAAAACTAGTGACCGAAAGGCATGACTATGAGTTCGGGATAAGGATAAGAAAACTAAAAAGGCTGACCACAAATGTCAAAAATGTAAACACAAACAGAGAGGAAAAGAGCACCCGTAATGGAAAAGAGTGCCTGAGTGCTAGTGTCAGAGTGGGAATTGGTGTCTGAGATATATGAAAACATATGTGACATCATAGATAAATATAGATCCTCTGTTACTTGACCAGAACTAAGTATAAAAATGACAAATGTGCGAGAGAGATAGAGAAAGACAATAGAAACAATCAAAGAAAGTAGATGGACAAGGGATTGTGTCACTAGTGAATACTTTTCTTGCTTAAGATCCATGCATATAATAACATACTTGACGGCATAGTAAAATAGTAATATGTGTTTGATTTTGTGTCTACAACTAGTTATCTTTCTTATACATATGCATATCCCCAACTATCCATATTGCTCATCTCTTATTTCAGTTTTAACTTCTTTGACTATATCTCGATTAATTCATTCTAGCTTGATTCGTGTTACAAACCATTAATATTTATCATGTTATAAATTTATAGTTCAATACCATTTACTTTATTTTCCCTTGTTACTACTATTTGATGGTTTCAAATCATACACCACATCTCTCTTTATCCTATCGTTTTGAGAGTGGTTTTGCTTACTACTCCCCTAATTGTTACTTAGTTCTAGTTTTAACTTCTTAACACTTACCACTTATTAATGGGTAAATTATAATTTCTTCTTAAACGGTTTATTACTATCAGGACTCTTATCCTTACTTCCTTTTATGTTGAACTATTAAGGGTCATTTAGATAATCTCCTTTTAGCTTGCAAATTCATATCCTAAGTCTCATTCTTAGTTATTATATTTTCAAACCCCTAGATTAAAACTATGTTGTTGAAAACATAAAAATATTATATAGCTCCTTGTTAGGGCTTACTATTAGTTTTTTGATTTATTCCCTCTTTTCTCTAGCATCTTACCTTGATACTTGATTAAGTTAGAATTACTTTTGTTATAGTCCTCTTATTGTATTACAACAATGTTTGATTCTCACTTTAGACTACACTCCCATTTGTTAATTTTGCCTCTTATTTTACTTATTCTCATCATTATTGTTCAAAATATTCAATTTCTTCCTACTCGTTTTATTTAACATAGATTATTCTTAATCCCTTATAAGTTTACCATTTACACGAATGCAAAACACTATTCTATATACTTGTTAAAATGTCTTGTTGATTCATTTATAACCATTTACCCTTTTATTATTTTCCAAGCTACGACAATATTATTTGGTTTGTTTAGAAGGATCTTTTAGCCTATTTTGGTTTAGTCTTTGTTTGGTCATTTACACAATGTTTTCAATTTTTTTCTTCTACTTCTTAGCCTATAATTTCTTGTTGTTTGCATGATGTCTCATTATTATTCAATTATATTTATTCATTATTCCATAAATCATAGTTTAGAGCATAACCTTGTCATGAATCAAAATGGATCATTACACATTTCTAAGAGTATTGAAACAATAGTTTACAAGATTGCACAAAACACACGTACACACAATTTATACGATACACTTTCGTACTACACTTCTTCCAAAACAAGTTATAGAATAACGTCATTTATCACCCAAAACAACAATGACTAAAATGAATCACAATGCTTTACCCTCCAAGAGGGTTTCAGAGGACCATTTTCCATGGTGGTACAACCAATCGATATCGGAAACATCGTATATAATGATCATGTGACTCGTAGAAGAAACAACATCTAAGGAGGTATCCTCCTCTCGCTAAGACTTTGCATGTTGTACCACCGACCCTTATGGGATCTACATGTACATAGAGTGGATCTTGGTTCACTTGTTATTGTCATCTCATGGTGGTACACTCCGTCTCCGGAAAGATCGCAATATATCTACATATGCGGAAGGAGGTACCTGTGTACCTTCATACATCTTTGTATTTGTTTGCGTGGCTCATGGTAAAGATGTGTGCATTGTTGAGGTCCATTTTACTTATTATGAGGATGTATGGTGTGATCCAAAGGGTTGCACGATATGGGTGATTTATTCTAACGAATTCTCAATTGGCGACACTATTCGAGACTAAGGACTTGTTGAGTTGATGACACAAAAATCATTTTCTTAGTTCATATCTAAACTCCTACAATGTCTAGAGGATTTGCATGCTCAAATCTATTGGATTAGGCTATTCTAGGACTATTTCATTTCTCAAACTCTCCTCACTCGCCATATTACAATATAATTAAACTCGGTTAATTATGGAAACTAAAACAACTATCCTAGAGATCCAAGCATTCTAAACCTTCACTCTAATACCAAGTGTGACACCTCAAAATTTTACTCACAAAATAACTAAATTAGAGGTAAAATTATGGAATATTTTTTTTACAATTTTAGAAAGAATTAATGGGAAATCAAGTTTCGAGTTCACGTTATTAATAAAGTACTATGCATTGTTGCGTGACGGCATTAGGATTTACACATTGTGCATTCGAGTGATAAATGGTTAAATTGGAAAATTTAATAACCATGTGAATGTATTTTCCCAATTATCCAAATGAACCAAAGGGTCTTAAATGATTTACTAAGTTCAAGGGATATTTATCCTTCATAGCTCTCCATATTAATATGTTATACAAGATGACAAGGTAACCCACATTTAAATTTAACACTAGAAGTAACATTTAAATTTAGGCTTAGTTGAGCCATTAATTATCTAAAAGTATAGTTATTAAAACTCACCTTAATAATTTATCCGATTGGCGGCTACCCTCTTATTTCATTCGTTAGTCTATTATATCTTTGAAGGGTTAAAAAGATTTATTGAGTTATAATAGGATAATTATTTCATGAGGCCCTCAATACTTTGACATTACACTATAAGGAAATAATTTAATCCACATTATATAAATGAGATACTAGGCTTCTAAATTATACACCCTCCTAGGTTAAAAATATAATAAAACTTATAATATATAGGGTCTATATCATAATTAAAACCTTAGATTTTAAAATAATAAAAGGGGACACCAAATATAAAGAAAGTGCCTATGACTAGACTTGGTCAACTTGATCTAAGTGGAGGGAGGATTCATTGGAAGCCCTTAGATTGGGTCAATCCTCACCCTAGGATCTAAGCACCTATAAAACCCTAAGTCTTCTAACTTAACTTTTTATTTTTTTCATTTTCTCATTTCCTCTCTATTCCATTTTATTTTCCAATTTTCCGTCTATTTTTTTATTTGTGCAGGTCTAATGGGATTTCAACAACAATGTGGAAAGCTACACATTGTGTGGGAATTACTTACACACACACAAACACCCAATTAAAACAATTTTATTTATTTCTATGTCTATTGATTCTTTATGCCAAGCGTCCAGGAGAAGGCGGAATGGTCGCTCAAGAGGGAGTGAGGCTGTAAGGCTGTGCACAGGGTAGGAGTGGCCATGGGGAGGGTAAGTGAAGGATCACAGGGGACATGACAGGTTCGCAAGGGTCGGGTGGATGACAGGCCGCAGGGGAGGCAACACACGGCGTGAGGGAGGTCGAGGGGAAGTGGGTAGTGAAGGGGGTCGTAGCTTGCGCAGCCGTGGCCCTAATACAATTTTTTAAATTTTATTATATATATATATATATATATATATATCTTAAATATTATTTCTTAACTAATCTAAAATAGCTTAATTTATATTATATAAATATAAGTTATAGTATCCATATATTATATTATTAAAAAGGAACTTATATCATAATTATTCTTTAAAATGATTTCTTATATATAGTTTAAAAAATAGAAAATTTACAATATAAGTTATTATATATATTTATATTATTATATATTTAAATATAATATATACAATATATATTTATATACTAGCCCCCAAATTTCCCAACTCAACTATAATTAATTTTGTATAAAGATATCATGATATAATAACACATCTAAATTTCCATTTCTACGTATATCTATCTACATATACAAAATATAAAGGTCTTGTATAATAAGAGTTTAGTATATGTAACCCTTATACATTTCGTTTTAAATTGATATGTCTATAATATTTATAACTTGTAACTATTATGGTAACATACTTATTAAAAACACTTTTGAACAACTCAATACAAGAAGGAGATAATGATTTCAACTTTTTAACTTCAACCATTTTTATTCAATCTTCTTCCATATATCAAACAAGTTATCTTAATTCTAAATAAATAAGAGTGAGCAAGAGAATTTTACATGATGTTCAAATTTCATTTGTTTCCTTTTATATATAACAACCATTTATACAAATATCTTCTTCAACATTTAGATATGAATAAATAATGTAACAATTTTCCAATGATATTAAAATAGAACAATCGTATCCTCATTTACAAGGAATATAACAATTTACAATACATACAAGTCCTATAATGCAAAAATTAAATATTTTATTTATTTTCAATACAATTTCACACAGTTATGTACATAACTCTTTCAAGAAAATAAAGAGAGATAAAAGAAAATTTCATTTTGATTTATTAACCATTTGCAAATACAACTTTCAACACAAATTTTTTTCGCATAAAGATTTCGAATACAACAATCCAAAACATACTTTTCCACTTGCATTACAATGCTCCAAACATTCACAAGAACATAACCCATACAACACTTAACAAGTTCCCAAATGGCTCAAGGGTGTAAGTTGCTCAACCCCATTATTAAATTTCTATACACAATGTAACAAACCGTTACACCAAAACCTCAAGGCATTAGTGAAATCCGCACATGAGGATCATAACATCCCACCATGCTTCCGTAGAACCCGACTCGGGCTGGGTTTGCACCCGCACTCCCATACATATGAGCCCCACTTCACCGACGTTTAGGCACCCCATGGGCCTTGATACACGACGTAACCAACCGAGTGGGATTCAAACACGGTGGTTGCTCTGATACCAAATGTAATGAACCGTTACACCAAAACCTCGAGGCATTAGTGAAATCCGCACATGAGGATCATAACACACAACTTCCTTCATCTTTATCCACTTAATCAAATCACTCACATGTCAATAAAAATGAGGAATCAACATCACTTACCACCCATCCACCATGCAATGGGGAATGATCTCATCCCCATTTCCCCACAAGTTCCCTAACTCACACATGACTCAAGAACCAATAACCAAACTATGGAATGAGTACAATAACCATGACACACATACCAAGAAACCAAATTTCACACCAACCAAGTAAGAAAAGGGGACAAACAATAAGGTATTTCAACCACACAAAAGAAATAACACACACATTCAAACTAACTATGGTTTGAATAGGGGAAGGAAATACCACCCTATACCACTTATCGCTCCACTACGAAAGGGTAAATAACTCTTGGTTCCTTCGTAAGAAAGAAAACAAGTTTTGAATCCACACTTATACTTCCCATGCCCATAACCACTTATCACTCCACTAGGACTAGTTGTCCTCTCCCATTGGTTCTGCAAAATAAGACCTAAAAGAGGGAACATATCCCTCACTTCGAACATTACTTATCCCTCCAGTGATAAGTCACATTCCCTAACACACAACACCACTTGCATGCCCATAGTGGAATCATGCAAGATTCAACACAACATTTAGTAAGAAAAACAACACATACCCAAGTGGGTAACCAAAACCACAATTTGAAATTAGGTAAGAGATAAAATGAACATAACATATAGGAAAACAATTTCGGGTGAGGCATACCTATTGGTTATTTGTCCCAAAATCCTTCAAGCATGCATTTTAATCAATCAAAAATCCCTCCAAGCAATCCTCATACCGCCAACATCTTACTAAGGCCAAGTGAGCTCCCCCAAACAAGGCAAAATAATCTTATTTATAGGAAAAAATCAAAGTGGAGCATCCCTTAGGATCATGTCATGTGGCATGCTCTATCCCCAAAAACAAATCCAATCCCCAAGCATGAAAAGAAAGCCCTTACACATCCACATGGGTCCTCTCAAATATCACTTCACATCTTACATGACTTGACCCATACTTAACCTTTAAACCAAAATCTTCACATAAAAATAAATAAAGAAATTAAAAATAAGATAAATGACTCACATCCACATGACTTAATTTACAAATAAGCTCAAAATGCCAATTCATCAAATCATATAAAATAAACCCATATCCCAAGTGTCCTACAAAAGTCAAAAAGTAAGAGAAGTACTTACACAATCTCATTTAGAAAAGAGAGAAAGATCACAAGCAATAAATGAGGTACAAATGATCCCTCAAGTGGCCAAAGTGGCCTAAAAGGTACACCTACCCTATGGGTAGGTGTATGGAAAGTTTTTGGAGTATGGGACAAGGTTTACTTGTCCCATACACCTTCCAAAATTTCCCTCCAAGCCTAAATTTCTATAAATGGAAAACTTCTCAACCACAAAACATAAGCCCAAACATCTAAAAATAGAAAGGGAATAAGTTTATAACCCAACTTAGAATCTAGTTAAATTAAAATATCAAAATAATCAAGTAAGTCAATACAAAGGTTAAAATGAAGGGACAATAAATTTCAACAAGAAAAGGGACAACATCGAAACTAAGGTCACTTTACATATTTACATTAACCTAAACAAATTTTGAGTTTGAGTGACCCATTGTTGGCTAATGAGCCCCGTGTGAGTTAGTCCCCCTTCATCCTCTTTTGTTTTGTTTTGTTTTATTTATTTCATGGTACTAGTCTTCCGAACACTTGTTCGTCATCTGCACACTCAACACACAAATCATACATGCTTGAAATGATATGTAAATCAATTCTAACTATTGTGCACAAACACACACACACACACATTAAATAATTTATACACAATTAAAATATATAATTTTCAAGATCAACTTCTCAACATCAATAAATTTTATCACAATTTTTGATAACTATTATTTCATCAACACTAACAAAATATCTCATATAGACTAATCAGATTGTATTATCTAACACATGCTTATCATTATACCATTCATCATTTAAAATCAATGTGATACATGCACATATACACATACCAAAAACTCAAACAATTAGATTCTTTCAATAAATTTCCAAGGCTTATTTAATCACACACATCTAATTATTTATAGTTTATAGTTTCATTTCTATCCTTGTAAGTTGATCCCTCATTTAGATCATAGTTTTAATTACAAAGTTGATTTTCATATTCTCAAGCAATCAAGGATCAACAAGGTTTATATATATATATATATATATATATATATATATATAAAAATAATGAGTCTTATCATCTCCTAGAAAATTTTCCGGGTTAAAAGAAGTTAGGTAGATTGTCTCAAAACAACCAAGTCTACCAAAACATCACTAGATCCACGTATTTGGCTTAAATATAGCCAAACAATGTCATGAGAAAATGGGCATTACATTTAATTTTTAGAATTCACCTCCTAATTTACACATCATTCTAGAAAAACTCTTCCTCTGCTCAAGACCAACTTCTTCTTTTATGGTTTAAAAACTATGCACTTAAACATTACCATCTCCCATATCTCTAAGTATTCTCCATGACTTACGACATCATTATCATCACCTTACGCTTAATATGCACATTCACATTGTTACCCTTACCATTACCCCCGCACATGTGAGCACTCAAAAGCTCTATGCCCTGTCTCTCCACACATCTTTAACATGTGTCATGAATCCATGTCTAAAGGATCATCTTCCCTATATGTATTTTCTCCTCTAGTGTTCCTTTGTTGTGTAACTTTGAACTAGCCTTACTTTCATGATGCACAAAGTTTCCCTTTCCACCACCTTGTCCATGGCCTCGCACAACCATTCCTTTTCCTTGCACAACACTATATTAATTACACACTCGAGGTTTTTATTCCTTTAACACATATTAATAGGTATCCTCTACTAACCATACTTAGATCATTCCAAATTCATCTTGGACCAAAATCCACAACACATTCATATATTTGTATATCTTCTCTAGATTATCCTTTTGTGTCTCACTCGAATGGTGAGTTGTATAATACTCAAATGTATTCCTTCACACTAATCTCTCTCTATCTCGGGTTCTACAACTTCTTAAAAAATAAGCTATTAATTTGTAAGAAATAATTTCACCTTCACCTTTGCAATCAACCTATCCCATGTCTTACTCTTTGACTTGCCTCTTTTAATCTATACATTTGGACATGCTCTCACTAAAGAGATACACGACTTTTGAAATTTTCTTAGGAAAAATTTAATTTCATAGGATCTTTCATCTATTTGTACTCAAAATACTTCTTGACCTTTATTATCCAATTAATGAGCTTTATTGGTTTTAAAATTCCATATTAGCTTAGGGTATCTAATCTAGGTTTACTCCAGATCTTACCAATTGTAGTAAAAGCCTATATTTTGGTCCTTCGACTTGCCCATCCTATTATTCCTCATCCATGACTTGAAATATTTGTCGATAATATTCTACTCCATTATCATTATGATCCTCCATAACAACAATTTGTCATCACGTGGCTCCCATGGCCTCCAAATGGGCTCACATAGTCTGCATCAATTTGACCAAATCCTCAACTCTTGTACATTGGTCTCTATGAACCTTTATGACATTCCTCCCTGTGTCATTTTGTTTCCTCAAATAATGTAATATTCATAACCTTTACAACTTATACTAATAATCTCTTTGTTAGAAGATGTTCATAATGATTTTCTACCCACACTTATAAATGTGGAAAATTATCAATGTTTGTTATGTCATATTCACACCTTCTCGATAGTCACATCATTTGGAAGATGTCTACAAGGATTTTCTACCCACACTTGAAAATGTGAAAAACCATCAATATCCATCATGCCTTAATTCCCAAAGAAAGAAAACTTTGATCGATATCAAATAATGGAGACACAATTAAGGGTTCCGATGAAGAGCCACCTTAGACCACACAACCCTCAAACTTACGCAAGGAAAACATACAAAATGAAATATGAATGCAAATTTTAATTCAACGAAACATGGAAACAAGATTTACTCAATTAATTAGAGGAATAACACACACATAGACTGATCACCAATGATGTAGTCTTGACATATTATTATTAACATTTTAACCCTAAAATCTATTAGAGATTTATTAAGTGAGGATGTAAGGTATGTTGTAGGTTGAATATTATGAATACGTTAATACACATTAATCATACAATTGGAAATAAAGTTTTAATACAATTCACTATGATAAATAGTATAAAAATTTCTTAAAACATAATAAAGGATAAGTAATTAGCTACATATAATGATACAAATTTGTCTAGGTGTGTGAACGGGTAAACATGTTGTTTTGAATCTAGAAATACTTCATCTTTGGATATGGAATTGGAAAATTCTCTAGGAACTTGAACATACATCTTGGTCTAGGGTGTAATACAATATTGGATTATTTTGTATGGTTTTGAACCTATACATAATGGGGTTTTACAAATTCACTTTCCCTTACCTATCCTAGAAATGATTGCGTTATCCGTCACTAGGGATCACACAACTTTGACACCACATGTAATGATCTACAATAAATAAAAACCCTAGATGCCTATATAAAAATTCATAAAACTATTGGATAAAAATGATAAATCCTTACATGGATGAGGATCGAGTAACCCTAGTGCTCAACCCCTTTTGAACTAATCCAATTATTACACTACATCCTCAAGTGGGATAAATTCTCATGTAGTTCTCATAGTGTAAGTGCATGTTGTGCCTTGTGTCTCTTGACAAAAATATAGTGGGATAACTATAGAGTGGAAAATGTACCTAGCATGGTAGTGATTGATGTGAGAGAAATCTACACCATACCAAAACTTAACAATAAACAAGTTAGAGCCAAATTTAAAACCAAAACCATGCAAAAATATTCACAAACTTCATAATCAAATGCTAAGAAGAATGATCAATTCTTCACATTTTCTTGTGTTTCTAATCATTCACCAAACTTCCTATGTGATTTTACCTCCTTCAGCTTTATCACCTTCTTGGTCAATTAAAACACTTCTCTCTCGCTAGGTGCTCTCCAAACGTTCTTTGTCACCTCTTGCATATCAACCTTCTTTGTTCCACTCTTCCTCCTAGATTTAAGTTATGGGTACCTAGATTATTTTTATCAATTATCGAGCTTATTATTTCTCTCCTCCTTTCCTTTTAGATTATCACCTCCGAGTCTTTAATGCTCTTCTTCATCCACTTTATACTCCTTTCAGACCCTGTCCTGCAATACTTCCACTTACTCATTAGTTACAATCACCAATAGAGATCTTAAACTCCAAATTACTCTAAAATATTTGACCATACCTTTATTAACTAATATAAATATAATCTTCAAGGGATTCATACACAACCTACATCATTTATTTTAACTTACCCTTACAAATATGCTTGACTCCTCTTAAGATCAGTATTGGCACTATTTGGTCTAGAACACTAAACCGAGCCTTGACTCAATAAATATTTTGAAAATGCTTAGGGACAATAACTAACTATCAAATAACATGCTAAAATGCCTTAATAGCTCCCATTTTCTTGAAAACATAAGAAATTTCAAAGAAAGACTTTATCTCCTCCATTAACCTATTGCACTTACCTTAGCCTGTAAACATTGAATATTGAGGATAAAAACCACTAAAAAAATTTCTTCACGAGCTCTTAGGGGTTTCAAATTCTCATTTGGCTTGCTCAAATTTTGGTCAAAAAATTCATGGAGTTTCCTATGAGAACATGTATGGGTTCATTTATGCTTATGCTCTAATTAGGTCTCCAAACATGCCTAAATATGAGTGTCATTAATAAATTTGTCCATACACCTCAAAACACCATGAAACCAAGAAAATATGTTATGTCATCTCCATCATTAATTTTCTATAAAATTTGAGGTTATTCTATTAAGAAACATGCAAGATAGAGAAAATTTTCTCCTAAAACACAAACTTTCTTAGCACCTACAAGTCCGAAGTCTAAGTTTTTGAGTTTTGTATGAAAAAAACACATACAAATGACTTGAATTTTTTTATTTAATCTTATTATGTCCACAATAACATGATCACAAAAATTTCATAACGTGTCCATTACTACAATTCAAGTTATTTCATTTTCTCTGTTGTAGTCCTAGGTCACAATAGGACACCAAGAAAAGAAAAATCAATATCTTGAGAAAATTAACACCTCATGAGCTCAAAAAAACTTTTAAAGTTTTATAATAATATGAAGAAAGTTTATCCTCTTCAAATTTTATGCTATTATACACCCATTAGCCAAATCTACAAGCTTTGCATTCAAATGACCATATAAAATAGGGATTTTAGAGGTTTACTAGTTTTAACCTTTCTATCAACTAAGAACGTTATGAAATATTCCTAAGTAAAAACTTACACAAATTTCAAATCATTAATTATTCGTTAAGTCTATATAATCATTCCATATATACTAAGTCATTAATCTTACAAGAAAACTCATAGTAAGATCTTACTTGTAACTTTCAACTCCTATGAGTTTACACTTATTCTAGGGCTTACTAAACATTCGTCCTCATTAAAAATGCTTTGACATATCATACGAAACCTAAAAAAAATTCATGATTCCTCATAATTGTAGTCTTTTATTTCTCTTAAATGCTATGTTCCTGGCACTTCATTCGATGTATTGAATGCTCACCAAGTGCGCGTGCAACTATTAGGTCCCTCCTTGTTATTGCTTGTAAAAATGTTAGCATCTATATTCATGATGATACTTAACCAAGAACATATTCAAACACACTAAACCATTGCATACATTCACTTGGAAACACATGTAATAAGGAAACATAACATATCAAACAATTACCAATATTAATTGTACCATGAAATCTCCATACTCAGACATATCAATGATCATAATCCATCCACCATATTCCATTATAACAAAAGTATTACATCACAAAAGTTGAATACATAACAAGTCTTAGACCAAAGTGCTAGACCATGCACGCAAGTATCAACCCTAAGCTGAACAACATACTAATCTCCAATATTATACTATAGACTCCCTTTGTACAAAAAAATGGTTTACATCAGATATATATAGGAGTGGGGACTTTCCCTTCACCGCTTATGCACACTCTTAATAATATATGTGTCCAAAATAGACTCCATGCATGCTTTATTACAACAAATATTAATAGATTATCCTATAAATATGTCTACTTTAATCCTAAGAATAGCCTCCATGCGTGTGCTTGATCTCGCATGTCCATTCATCAAAAATAGCCTTTAGTTGGCTGCTAAGTTATCATGCTTTATCTCTTTGCTTGGTCTATACTCTAGCATGCTTTTCTATTTTTAGCCCGTGAACCGGAAAATGGCTAAGCCCCGAGTTTGGTCTACCTAGGTGCGAATCCCCTGTGTGCCAATTCAACTCATCCATACATGCACATATGTGCCTCTCTTATGTACCACATTTCTCCATGCACTCTTCATACTTAGCCATTTTATCTTTCCAACATTACTCCACACTAATGTCATTGCCATCCTCGGCAATGGGGTTTCTTGACTTATCTCTCCAAGAATACAAAGAATAAAGAATGAAAATACAAAGAATAAGGTAGAAGATTATAAGAGTCCTTATTGTGTGCCAATTTCTTGCTCCTCGATCAACTCTACAATAATTTGGGGAACTCGTTATTAAGGGCACTCTCCAACTCATTCCACTCTACTAAACAATTGGTTACCATTTTTTGAATTAAACCTATTTGCTCCACCATCTCCTCAGGGGTCATGTTCTCTCCCTTATGCTTCAATTCCCTTACTGAGACTCCCATGAGAACCCAACTCCTTAAGATGTTTTCCCTTTTTCTTTAGTCATCCAATCTCAGCTAGGAACTCCTCTCACCTAAGCTTCCCTTCTTGTGCACTCGCTAAATCCACCTCCTCCTAAGTAGTGTATGCTTTGAGGACGAGGGCAAGGTCTTTACTATGTTCAAAGTCCCATCTTGCCTTCTTCAAAGTATCTTTTATCGTTTGTAACAAATCTTCGAGCTCCACAATCTTTCACACTACAATATTCTTATTCTTCTCCTTTTCTATTGTTATGTCTCCTTGCGTTTCCCCTTGCACTGATCAACTTTTCTTGGAGTAACATATGAACTAAATCCTATAAGAAATACAAAGCCAACGGGTACCTCTCCTTGGTTCTTTCATCAAATTTTGGGCGCGCTTCCAAAATCTCATCTCCAATATTGGTTGTCGTATCTAAGATAGCCTTTCTACATTTCTCTACATTGTCCATGGCTAAACCAATTGGTGTACCTCCTATTCCTTATTCTTCATATCTCGAATCATTGTCTTGAGGGTGGCTCCCTTATCTAGATTTCTACAAGCCACTACTGTCACTATCTTTGTTAAGTCATTACTAGCCTACTCATCAGTTAGCTTGATGGGCTTTTTATTACATGGGTCACGTGAGGTTCCTTCTTCATTCTACACCTTATGCATGTTTCCTGGCTAACATCAAACTCAGGTTCATCCATATGTGTGTCTGTATACTCTAGCTCAAACATATTTTTGGTGCGCATATTCATGCCCTTCGGGTAAATTGTCTCGCACCCATATAATTATTTGGTAGTGAGTGTGCTTTAGAATCTTGCATGTATAATATTTTTGGGTCATTGACATACCCAAGGTTTGTGGTGCATAATATTTCTTCTCCCCTTCGGCGACCATTCCATCTACCTATGGGTATGTGAGTCTTAGCACTTGAGAACATACCTTCTCCTTTTTCCCGAAGCTTCTCCATGCTCCTTGGATGGCTTGCCCTCACTCCTTGCCTTTTCTTCATCTCCTCCAGTGGGACCTTATTCTTCACATTCGCTAGGTATTTTTACATCACGATGGGTATCCTTATCCTTAGGATCTTCTTCATCTTCCACATTATGAATTGGGGATTTGTTGTTGCACATAGCCCCATTCTAAAACCATTCTTCATCACTTTGTCACTCTATGTCACAAGCTTGTGCCTTCATTTATTTTTATTTTACGGGCTCGACTTGAGTGGTATTGTCCTTGGTGACATTCTAACTACTTCGAGGTCCCCGCACCACCACTATGCTCCTTATGTTTTCTCCTCAACTTTCTTTTGTGGATTTTGTCAAGTGCGTCACCGTCTTCCTTCTCTGTCTCTTTAGCCTCAAGATCAATTTTTATTTCTTCCTCTTCTTGCCTCATAGGAGTATCCTCATGGTCCTCTTAGTGCATACAGTCTGCTTTCCTTTGGGAGGATTTGGAAGTTTCAAATCTTCTCCAGAAACACACTTCTCATCTTAAAATTTGGGCTTGAGGTAAACATATATACACGTAGCTTCTTTATTTCTAACTGCCATGGACTTAGGAGTGATGTGAATATTATTTGACTCCATCATTTCTTCATAAGCCATCTTGTTAGGTAGACTTAGGTCTTCGCAGAATATGATAATCTGCATCCACCTTATCTGCATCAAATTTCAGCTTCTTCGCATTATACAATCATTAAGAGATTCCTTGAAGTATTGCATGGTAAACATGAACAAAAATTTACACCATGGGCTTATCTTCTTGTCCTTCATATAAAACCTACCCAAACAAAAGTGTTAGTAGGCCGTAAATTCTACTTGTCCATCCAAAATCAAGGGCAATTCTCTCGGTATGCGTCATTCTCCTTCAAATGCTTTGCGCATCCTTTTGCACCATTTATCTACACACTACTTATAGGTGTCTGAAATATTACCTTCACAAGTAAATTGAGTGAACCTTGGGATGGAGACTTATGTTCCAAAGGGTACACCCACATCTTTTCTCTAGGCCCATCTAGTACCCCAATCTCACAAAATACCAATAGAAGCAATATTGCACCCCATGTAATTTTCTCACCTTTATCTGCCTGTACACACACTTCCTCAATGATTCCTTTGACAATTTCTTTGTGTGATGTTATAGTAAGATTTGTTTGAAATTTTGTGCACAATATAAGCCAATGCTTATTCACCTCTTTCCATATTTTAGATGCACCTAACTTACATCTCACCAAGTACGCGACCACTCTTGTTGCAGGGTCCTCGATGCCTAACAAATCCATCATTCAACCTCTCTTAAGCGAAAATGTAGAAGATTCTATACCTACCTCATCCTCCAAGTCTAGCTCTATCTCTTATCCCAAGCTTCGTAACCTGTCACTCTTCCTATCTATTACCCCTGTGAGGCGCATTCTCCTACTTACAAAGTAAAAATAGACCTCACGGACTCATGATATTAACCACTGATATAAGCGTTCTGGTTTTCTGAAGAAGGGAAACTCATAGAGCTATAAAGCACCCACATGCTCTCTAGAGTCTTTGTGACTCGAGTCATCATAAATTATTTTCCCTAACTTTGTCCTCTCATTTGTCTTGATGACCATGTCCTTCTCCATATCGATCTCAAAGTATTCTCCGAGTGATGATTAAAATTGTTGATCTTGCACTTTGTCAACTATGACTTCCATGATTTCCCCTCTATGACCTCGACTAGAAATTACATCTCTACAAACCATTCCTATGACGCTTCCTCAGTCATAGGTTTATTTCCCTTGTTCATGGCTTTCCTCGGTGCCATTGCTAACTATTGTCCCAACAATAAACTCTTTTTCACTTATAATGTACCCTAGATGTCAAGTTACTCACCACTACCTACTCTTGCAATGTTTCAACTTCTCGCCACCTTTGGTTCTTTGAGTTTGCATGCCCTAAGCTGCGAATCAAGTTCCTCCAAACCCTAGCTCTAAAATTCAACCCTTGAACCTCATATTCTCTTTTCCTCATGCCTTTTCCTCTCTTTGACACTTCCCACAAAGGAGCTCTACTTCAAGCCATGCCAAATTTTCTTTAGGGTCGATGAATTCCTCTTTTGCACTCACAGTTCACACTCATTCACACTTGTTACTCTTCAAGGCTCAAATACGCTATCATGCAAGGTAATAATGAAGTTACTTGCATCCTTTTATAGATTTTTCATGTTTTTTTACATTAATTGCTCTTCACATACCAACGTACTCAAATTTAATTATACTTTTTACTTTTTTATGCTTTTCACTGATTTATTACGCACACTACAAGTCATAACCTTCTAGCGTGCCCACTATTTTCCAAGCCAAAACCTCCTTACACGCCCCCTTGTGCCTGATACATAATCCTTTGCACCATATGCAAAGTAGTTCATCTTGATGCCTGCCTCGCGTTACACTATGCGGCCTTTTTCCACATGTGGAAAAACCTACATCCTGAGCAATTTCTTTACTATCACCATCCTTCTCATTTCTAATGACACCTTTTTCCTCTTTTCCCTGTGTGCATCCTGTAATTGGCATACCATTCTACGCGCATATATTCATCCATCCAAGCTCACCTTTAAAGTAATCGACAAGGTCTCATTTCTCGCACTTGTACACTGGTTTACCCCACACTAAAAGTATGCATAGTCCTTTGCACATGAACTCAATAGATAGTAATAAAATTCCTATGTGCAAACACACTTTTACAAAAAAAAGAAAAAAAAAAAAAAAAAAATCAACTGGAAAGAATAGCATGATAGGGAAACCTAATCTAAATGGAAATGTTTCCTTATTATAAACACCAAGAAGCTTTATTTATAGTAGGGCTTAACCTACTTCCATTGAAGTAACTAGGCAACATGGTGCCATCCAACGCTGTAATTGACATGTGCTTGATTCAAGTATTGGTTACTACAAAAGGTCCCAACCAATGCACCTTTAACTTCCCTAGGTGGCACACAAACTTGGAGTCATAGAGAAGGACCATCTTGCCAATTGTAAATATTTTTTTCTTGATATACCTGTCATCCCATGCCTTCTATCGTGCCTTCTCGGTCTTGGATCTAACGTGTAATAACGTACCACTCTGTCTAATTGTATGAATTTGTTAATGCGCTCCTAAATTAATTTTTCATCATCTAATCCACCTACACACACAATACAAAGGGATGGTAACACAAATTCAAGCTGGGAGAACAACCTCCACGCTAAACACCAATTGAAAAGTTGTGGCCTTATTTAATCTCTTATAAATAGTCCTATAAGCCCAAAAGAACTATGACACTTTATCATCCCAATATTTTCTTCCAAAATCACAAATCTTGGTCATAGTTTTTCCCAAAATATTGTTAAAAGATTTTGTAGTACCATTAGCTTGAGGGTGATAAGGGGTGATTTTATGGTGAGCCACTATAAATTCTACCAATAAAATTCTGATTGTCTCATTTAAGAAATGAGTTCCTCTATCAATAGTCAAGTTCAATGGAAAACCGTACATGCTAATAATGTTCTCCCATAGGAACCTTTTATTCTATCTATGTACAATCCTTTGTAGGCCTAGCCTCTGCCCACCTTGTAAGATAGTCTAGGAAAGTAATAATATAGCGCTACTATAGTTATGTGCACGGGTGGTGCATTAGGTCCTACAATGTTAATAACCCACTTCTCAAAAGGTTCTTCACTTGTAATAGGTCACAATGGCATCTCATCTCTATGTCCAAGTTTTCCAAGGCGCTAAAAATGATCACATGCTTTTACATACTCCTTTGTATCCTTATACAAAGTTTCCCACCAAAGTCCAACCATAAGAATCTTGCACATTATAGCATCACCTGCATAATTTCCTCTTACCATACCACCATGATCCTCTTCCATAATAGCTTCACACTCATGCTTGAGAACAGATTGATGCAAGACCTCATCTCTACCCATCCTGTATAAATCACCACCAATCAACTGATAAGGCACAACTCGAATAACAAGCTATTTTTTTCTCTAATGTCTTCATCCCCTATGGCGCCCAATCAGAGCGTAAAAACATGATTATATCCTACAAATATGAGGGTGTGTGGTTCAACCCGAATAATTGTGCATCATGCATAATATCTTCAATTCTTTGCATGTCTTCACCTGAATTTATCCTTGAAAGATGATTAGGACCCAAATTTCTCTTGCCTAGTTTGACAAAAATGGTGAAGTCATACTCTTGAAAGAGAAGTATCCACATGCAGATGTGCCCTTGTAAAACTAGCTTATTGACTAAGTACTTCAACACCATATGATCTGTATAGAAATAAATGGAGTAGCCAAGTAAGTACTGTCTAAATTTGTGAAGTGCATAGATCATAGACAAGGCTTTGCGCTTTGTTATTGTATAATTCTTCTCTATGAGTGTCAACTTCCTACTTGTAAAGCAAATAGGATGGTCCATAATTCCTTCTCTTGGTTACACCAAGACTACGCCAATTTCCATGCCAGAGGCATCAATGTGTACATGAAATGGTTTTTCCCATGAAGGAAAGTGCAAAATAGGTGTAGTGGTAAGCCTCTCCTTTAATGTCTCAAATGCTTGTTATTGCGTGTCACCCCAATAAAATTTCCCTTTAGCTTTGAGCAACTCTTAGGGCGCAAAATATTTGCATATCCTTGATAAACTTCCTATAATAGCCAGTATGTCCCAGAAATATGTACACCTCACTTTGATTGGTAGGATCTTCCAAACCCAAAATCACAACTATCTTGGTTGGGTCTACCAATAATCCTTCCTTACAAATAATGTGCCCAAGTAAAGTGCCAAAATGTGTAGCAAAATACACTTCTTAATGTTAAGAGATATGCTTAACTGCCTACATCTCTCAAACATGAACCTCAAGTTATCACAGTGATCTTTGACTAACCCATAAACAATCCAATCATCTAAATATACATGTAAGAACTTGTGAATAAAATCTGAAATGCTTGTACAATGATGTGTGAGAAAACAACATATGCATTTTTCAATCCAAAGGGCATGAATGTATATGAAAAACTTCCCCACTCAGTAGTGAATGTGGTCTTCTCTTGGTCTTCTTTCATGATGCACACCTAGTCATAACATGAAAGTCCATCTGTAAAAGAATATATCTTGCACCTCTTGCAACTCCTTCCATGATTTCCTCTCACAATGGGGTGGGAAAATGATCTATAACACATGAAGCATTCAAATCTCTATATTCCACACAAATCTTGATCCTTATCCCATCCATTTAGATACTTATAACCACTTGAGGCTAACCCATTTAGATTCTTCGAAGTGGCTCGATCATTCCAGGACTTGAGCATCTTATCAAATGGAATTTGTGAATCTAAGGCAAAGAAGGCCCTTTCTAACCTGGGATCGGTGTGATAGATCGATCGTGCAAGGATGATCTCAAGGCTCCAATCAATATCGAGCTCTGGCGTGATTCGATCTATGGGTTGTGGAATACGTGGAAAATGACCCGGTATAGTTTCGTGTATTTCTCCGGATAAGGTCATATGGTGGATGGTAAATATAGTCAACTCTATGGACGGTTCTCTGGCCTAGTCCAGAATTCTCTAGCTTTGTTAGCTGCTATATCCAGTAAGGATAATTGTTCGATGATAATAGGTGGAAGTGGAGTAGACTGAAATACTAGTGTGCGTAGGCCAGTATCTATGTCTAATTCTCTTATGGATTCGTTGGGCTGCGGGATCTGTGGGTCACAACCATAGGTTCGTGGTTGTTGTGGACCAGCTATGGTCATGCGTGGAATCAAGTCCTGATCCCTAGTATCCAATAATCATACGCTTTCTCAGCTTCTATGTTTAGAATCAACAGTTGTGCGATCTTCTCAGAATACCTCACAGGCGTTCTTGCAACCTGGATTCTTAGGCCGGTATCTATGTCTGTGAGGGTGTCTCCTGCGTCTGGTTGTGGAACTAAAGGGTCACACCCGAATGTTTGTTCTCTTTCAAACCCTTCTACAGTCATGTAGATGTTTTTCTAGGGTAGTCTGTAGTTTGGCTGATTTGACCAAAACGTATGTGCTTGGTCGTCTTCTATGTTTAATCCTCTTAACTGAGATCTGATCTGCTGGAAGTCTGTTGTTGTTTGGAAGACTTGGATTCTAAGATTCTGGTCAATATCAGTTATTGCTGTTATGAGATTGGGCTGAGGCACGATTGGCTCGAAAACGTATTCTCTGGGCTCCCTAGGTCCCGTAATTGTCATACAAACGCAATAATATAAACAAACTGTAATAAAGTGAACTCTAAGTATACGAAATGTATTTATAGCATATATGACTTCTTTTTGTATTTTTTTGATGATTTATAAGAATTTAAGAAAGCAACTATTTAAAATATTTAGAATTGACAACTAAACTAATAATTTAAAACAAACAAAATAGCCGAGTGTAGCTATTTGTCTGTGCAATTTGTATATCTATTCTAAACAATGAAATAACTAATCTATTTGCAAGATTCTCGATCCTACCTCAGAAGTGAGGAGTGAATCATAGTTTCTCAGAAACTATCAATCCCCACAGCTTCCCTGGCAATATCGAGAATAGAATTTACTGAAATAAAGTGATTAACTACTCTATTTGATATGATTCTAACTAGAACTTTGAAAGCTAGAACCTGGATTCCGCAGAACAGTGGCGAATCCGATGGTGTGTGTGTGATCTTGTCCCCTCAGTATGATCTCTTCATTCTTTGTGCTCACGTAGATCCAGAAAAGTGTGTAATGCTTGCATCAATAGGAGTAGGTGTTGGAACAAGGGACAACCTTTAGAATACAGACTGAATAGAACGCGAATAGGAGAGGGATAGCGCAAGAGTACAGAGCTTGGCTTATGCAATTCCTAGCGGGATCTATTGCGAATCATGCAACATAATGCGTCCAGAACCTGAAACTATCCTATTTGAGGAGCAAAACCTGCAACTTTAATGGCTTCCTAAGCTATTCTACTTCTAATGGATTAGATAGAACAACAACACTGTTTGCACAAGCTGGATATGTGGCTTACCAACAGCTGGACAATGCTAACTAAGCATGCAAAGAATTAAAACTATGGCTTCTAAACAGAATAACAGACTAAGCTATGAAAAAGAGAGCATGAAAGTGAAATCAGGGGCAGACCATTTGTTTGAGCACAAGCCATGCATTTATAGGAATTCAATCACCCAAAGATCAAAACCAAACTGAACTCCTAAACAATAAACAAAGGAAAAACACTATTCCAGGGGACCAAAAACATAAATGCAAGCTTAAGTCGGCAAGGAAAGCTGGTGAAACGTTGATATTTCACGCGAGTCACGTCAAAAGAACGTTCTGGAAAATGCGTAAAGGACCGCCGCCCTGCTCAGGGTGGCGGGTTACAGGACCGCCGCCTGCAGTGGTGGTTACAGACCGCCGCCTAGCCTGGGGCATGGTTTCATTACTAAAGAGAAAAGGGGCAAGAAAAGAGGGGAAAAGGGGAAAACAAAGCACGCGGGGGCTAAGCGGGGTATGCGGGATGTTAACGCATATTCGGAGAGCTTTTCGACCCCG
This sequence comes from Taxus wallichiana var. yunnanensis, assembly GCA_018340775.1. Lineage (NCBI taxonomy): Eukaryota > Viridiplantae > Streptophyta > Pinopsida > Cupressales > Taxaceae > Taxus > Taxus wallichiana. Next base: position 257,914,749 of record CM031233.1, read on the forward strand.
AACACCTGCAAGAGACTCCGTATCATCATGGGGCACTTATTACGCTGCTCGCAAAGACAAGACTTACAATTTTGGGTACGTACATATTGCCCCCTCGGAGAAGCGTTTTAGCCATGAAGAGGCATAAAACGGTGGGTCCGAGTATGGCAGTCCCGAAATGGGAAGTTAGAAGTTATACCTTACACGTCCGTGTGTTGAAATTACGCCATCCAAAATTCCCGCTATCTGCAAAACGAAAGGAGAACTCAAGTGCAGATAGATACAATAATTTGGAAAATAAACGCTAAAATAATAGGGAATGAGAACGTACCATTCATGTGGGGATAGGGACTTACCTCCATCAGCGCTCCAAACCTGTGAAAAAGTCTTTTAAAATGAATCAGGGTGCTATATATATGAAAGTGGGCCCATTTTCCTATTCATTTGCACGAGTTGAATTGGTTGTTTTTGAGCTCTGGGACCCACGGCGACGGTTTCTTGCGTGAGTATAGTCAAAACATCCGCAGCGAGATCGTGATCATGCCTCCACGCGTGAACACCGCCCTGCTAGATCACAGGTTGGTTTTCTTCAATTTTGTGTTTTTCCCCCTTTAAATTTGAAATGCTAAATTTGTTGTAATGGGGGGGTTATTTTTGAAAATATTAGGTTCAAAAGGTCCACCTAGGGGGGGCGCCTACTGGGTAGGCTCCATTTTTAGGTCAAATGGTCATTTTTTGCTTGTTTTAGGCTTTTTAAGATTAAAACCCGCGTGGGTTTTTGACCACGACCGCCGCCCCCGGCTGGGGGGCGGTTACACGACCGCCCCCCTTTAGGTGGCAGGTTACACGACCGCCGCCTTTAAGGGTGGTTACAAAAAAACCTCCCGCTCAGTATGGGCGGTTCGCATGTAATGCAAAAAGAACTTATATTTGAGATTGTGTTTGTATTTTTTTGCACTTCTACGCATTTTTATGACCTTCTTGGTATTGTTCAGATATTAACTTGCTCTGTTTTGTGTGTTTTTGGGTGTATGCAGGTGAGAGAGGAGTATATTAGATGGAGTAGAGAGAGAGAGTGTGATTGGCTCTCAGGAGTACTGGATGCCCTCTCGCAGGACGAGGAGGACACACTTCAGAGGGCTGGTATACTGCGTATATCGCGTGTGCCTCATGTTGCACCATCTAGTCACATCCTTTGTGACTTATTCTCTTACTGGGATGCAGATCGGAACACCTTCCGACTGCCAGGGGTCCGTGGTGAGTGGACCATCACACTCGAGGATGTCTACCATATTTTGGGGGTCCCGATCATCGGGAGGAGACTTACATTAGAGACAGCAGGCTCACAGGCACAGATTGCACAGTGGGCAGCATATATGGGAGATGCAGTTATCTCCACGGGGTCGAAGAAGGGAGTGAGAGTTCGATCCATTCCTTCTTTGCCTATCCCCGTACTTCGACAGGCCATCATGGGGATCCTTGCCTCGAGACTGATCGGGGACAAGGGAGGGGATACATTGTTATACTGCTGGGCCCCCATCATTACAGCAGATAGAGGGGCATGGCCGGATATACGCCTGGGGTGCAGATATTCTGGGGACCACCTACCATGATTTATACAGGGTGGTCCATTTACAGGGACAGTCATTGAGCCACCCGACTTTAGTCATGAGTTGGGTGTATGAGCGTTTTATCCCTTATGGCAGAGGCGTGGAGGTGGCAGATCCTGGGGCTGTGAGGGCAGCCAGATGGACAGATATGTCGGTGCTTAGAGCACCTCACCAGCCAGTTGCCTCCCTTACTACTGCAGACATGGAGGCGACACCGTACCGGCTTATGGCCGGCATATGGGGAGAGGAGACTCTTACCTTGATCTCTTGCTCCACCACAGGGCAGCTCATTGATCGAGTGGGACGAGTGGAGGTGCATCCTTTTGGCAGAGTTCCTCAGCAGTTTGGCCTACCGTATATGGGCATGCTTCCCCAAAGGGCGCCAGCTTTATGATCAGTTCGCGAGGCTGCAGGGGGCCTAGAGGGCCGTGGTCGGGACAAAGCTGATCACCCCGGCATTCCCATCAGCTGTGGAGGATAGTTCGTGCTAGAGGGAGAGCTGGTGCACCTCGGCACCTTTACTTCAGATTGATTGTCGCGGGTCCCGCTCATAGTAGCGATGACCCCATAGATATTGACTCGACTCGAGGAGCTTACAGAGGGAGGGTCGAGGAGCAGATCGATGACAAAGTGATCCCGAGTGGCATGACACTCGTGACATTATGCGCAGCAGAGAGGGCCGAGAGAGCGCAGAGAAGGACACTCTAGTTTCGTGAGGAGCCACTCTCTGTGGCCATGGTGGAGAGGATGAGTCGGGCCTGTGCAGGTGACATGCCGCCCCCGCCACAGAGCAGCCCTCGCCGGCAAGCGGCATCCGCGGGCAGTGCCGGTCCCGACCCATCTTGGAGGCCCGGTGATCCGAGTAAGTTATCCTTTCTTCCTTCTTTAACGTTTGTTTAATTTAGGATTTGTTTTAATTGCTATCTCTCCTTGTGTTTTTATCTTGTATCTTTTAGCCTCTTGCTTGGTTTCTGATTCATTTTTTTCTTCTTTGTTTGCAGAGACTGTTGACGAGTGGTGGATCTGATCCGCAGGGTATGTACCGATTCCCTGATGATCCCCATGGATAGGACTCACGCGGAGCTGTCCGTAGATGCCGGGGAGCCCTCAGCAGCTGGTAGACATACCGATGTCTTCGCTCCCGTTTGGCACGTGGCCAGGATGGTGTCGACCCTGCGCACAGAGTTAGCGGGCTACAGGATGGCTGAGCGCCTTATGAGGAGCCATTCTCGTGGTGAGACCGCGGCTGCCCCTCGGGACCCTGAGCCCTCCGTACATTCAGAGCGCCGGCGTAGCCGGAGTCCTAGGCGAGGGCGTGCACCTTCGGAGGGGTCGCGTAGGGGTTGAGAGGCCATTTGGCCCTTGTGTATTTTGTACTATTGTGTATCACGGGCTCTTTGAGCGTTTTGACCATGCCTAGTGCATGATGGCATTGTATATAAACATTGATTATTTATATATATGCATTTGTCTTTGATCAAAAGCTTGTCACTCATGTTTTCCCTTTCTATTTCCAGCTTCTTTGTGTATACTACGATGTATGTTTGTATGCTTTTTAGAATGTATGCAATGGTGAACAAATGATGTAAATGCTTGTTTTCTTTTTGTGTTTCGTGATGCTGATACATGATAATGTAGATATATTGTGATTTTGAATCTTAGCTTCTGTGAGCAATATGGATACCTCATGTTTGTTTTGGCAAAGTGATGAAAATAACCAGTATGATGAACAGATTAACTTGCCCCACTCCTAACTCCACGCAACTAGTAAGATGCGAGGGCTCATCACCAAGAGCCAAGAAGGGCGCAAGTTATGAAATGTGGTGAAATGATAGTGATGAAAGACAGACAAAGCTTTGGCGGAACCAAATTGGAAGCTACAAGCCAACTCCACTCGAGTGACTTCATAGTTTTGGATGCAACTTGCTTTGCGGTTTATCCAGACTTAGACCCGTAGATGGCCACATAGTAGACAAAATCTGGGTTTTTAGGATTTTAACTCTTTTGGGATTTTGAACATCTGTTTCATTTGTTTTTGACTCAAAGTTTGAAAATTTGAATTGTTTGCGTATGACCATTTGTACTTATTTGTCAAGAAGACCCCCTACACTTTGCCCCATGCTACTAGTAAGAAGCGTGGGTTTATCACCGTGGGCAAGGTATAGGCGAGTAAGGGCATTTCCATCCTTTCCCAACCCTACGTCACTAGTAAGAGACGCAAGCTCATCACCGAAGGTTGGTGGGGCAAGGAAATGTGTAAAATTAAAATTTTTTGTTTAATTACTTGTTGACTTGTTTTCTTGAGTAAAATGTCAGTATGTGCTTATTCCCAAAGAGATATGCATATGGGATAGATGTGACACCATGAAGCTTCTAGAATAGACCATAGGCAAGACACCTATCCTAAGAAGAAATCAAAGTGAGAATAAACTTGCAGATCTTGGTATGGTTACCGTTAAGACTTTGTCATGTCTATCTTTATTTGATAAAAGATTCCGAGATGATTCGATGATATATGAAGATGGAGAGGTATGATTAAAGAGCTTTATGCCAACAACATCATGAGTTTGTAGTGAATTGCTTTGAGAATAGATTCCTTGATCACAATTTATGTAAGAAACAAGTGGACAAAATGATCTTAATCTGTATGAAGATGCAATGTAGATAATTATACAAGTAGTGCTAGTTGCTTCATGCGTAGAACCGCTTGAGGTGCAGGGAATTGACTGTTTCACCAAATTCCTCACCTTCTAGCGTACATAAGAGGTAAGCACCATTTCCGTAGTCCTTCATGACTCGGTATGGGCCCAACCATTTGGGCCGGAATTTCCTTCCTTCGCCGGTCTTCTTGTCGATCCGGCTGTCTAGTCTTAGAACTAGATCACCTTCGTATATATCACGTTCATAGACCTTCTTGTTGTATCGCCAAGCACATCGGTCAAAGATAAGCTCTATGTCGCCATTGCTCAAAGATCTAACCTAGTTTCATCTAGGCTTTCTAGTTGAGAAAGACGTGCTTCTCTGTAAGCGTCTTCATCCGTAATCCTCTTGTAATGAAATGCGGAGATTGGGTATTTCGACCTCAAGTGGGAGAACCGTCGCCCCAAATACTAGCGAGAAAGGAGTGCTCCCGCTGGTGTTCTTATTGAGGTTCGGTGGGCCCACAAGGCCGGATATAACTTCAAATGCCAATCTCATTTGTTTTCTTTTCACCGTTTTAAGGAGAATGGCTTTCAAAGTGTTGTCTTGTTTGTTGCTTCACCGCCCATTGGCTTGGGATAATACAAGGAAGCCGTATGATGGCTTATTTTAAATTTATCGCATAGCTCACGAACCTCTTCATTCTTAAAGAAGTTCCATTATCGGAGATAATGATTTCATGGATACCGTACTCTGCAAATGATTTGGTTCAAAATGAACTTGGCGATTACAGTAACTGTGCATAAAGTGGTAAGAGGCATAGCCTCTACCCATTTGGTGAAATATTCAGTGGCCGTGATTATAAAATTATGGCCATCTGTGGATGAGGGAGAGAATTTCCCTATTAAGTCTAGGCCCCATGTAGAAAAGGGCCATGGAGTAGCGATTGGTTGCAGGACTTGTGCCGGCATGTGGATCTCATGGGAGAATTCTTGGCACTTACGACACCTGCGTACAAACTCTATTGCGTCATGTTCTAGAGTGGGCCAGAAATAGCCCATTCGATGTATTTTTCGAGCAGTGGCGTGGCCACCGAAGTGGCCTCCACATATTCCGCTGTGAGATTCATGGAGAATCTTCTTGGATTCCTCCGTGTCGACACATCTTAGGAGCATTCCATCGAATGCTTTTCGATAGAGAACTTGCTCTATAATGACGTATTTAGCTACGATTATGCGTAACCACCTTCTTTGTTGTGGTGTAGCTCCTTCTGGATATGTATGGTCCATGATATAGTTAATGATATCAGCGTACCAAGGACACTCAGAGATAGCGGGTCGGGTTTCGATGTAGTATACGCACTCATCTGGAAAATCTAAATCTACTAGATCACCTCCATCTAATGGGTTGTCAGCTAACCAATCCGCAATGATTTGTCCCTTAACTGACTTCTGATTTACAAATGTTAATTCGAATTCTCCCATTAAGGTTATAAAACGTCCAGCCTTTTTAGACAAGGACCCTTGTGTGAGGAAGGTTCGTAAGTGGTCCGTTTTTACCACGACCCTTGTTTCTTGATTTAGCATATAGTGTCTTAGGCATTTGGTTGCAAAGACTATGGCGAGACATTCTCGTTCTGCTTGTGTATAGCGTGTTTCATAGTCGAGAAGTTGTTCGCTAATGAAATAAATCACGCGTTCTCTTTTGTCATCATCTTCTTGGGCCAACATGCAAGCTAACGAGACATTGGTAGCTCGTGAGTATAAAATCAATGGGCGGTCTAGCTTAGGTGGCATTAGTGTAGGTGGTGACAGCAAGAAACGCTTAACTGCGTTAAAAGCTTCATTGCAGTCTTCGGTCCAATCAATGCTATAGTCTTTCTTGAGTAAATTATTAATTGGATGAATAGCGAAGCTCAAGTCCGGGATGAATCTTCGGATTGCACCTAGCTTTCCGAGAAATGACCTGATTCCAGATTCATCCGAAGGTGGAACCATTTCGAGGACAGCCCGAATTTTGGTTGGGTCAACATCTATCCTCGTGACGATATGATATAACCTAGGAGCTTCCCTCCCGTTACACCAAAGACGCATTTCTCTGGGTTTAGTGTGACTCCGTATTCTATTAGACGTGAAAGAATGACGCGGAGTACTTCGGGATGGTCACAACGCTTCTTGGCTTTAGCCAATAAGTCATCTACGTAAGATTCCATGATTTTATGAATTAGATCGTGAAATATGTATGTCATGGCCCGCTGGTACGTAGCACCAGCGTTTTTGAGACCGAATGGCATAACAACATAGCAATAGGTTCCCAAGGAGTTATAAACGTGGTTTTAGCTTGATCTTGCTTAGATATTCTGATTTGATCAGTATCCCGAGAATCCATCCATGAGAGACAAAAGTTCAAAACCATTGTGATCAACAATAACATCGATGGATGGTAACGGGAAGTCATCTTAGGACATGCTTTGTTGATATCTCGAAAATCTATGCAGATGCGTATCTTCCCATTCTTTCGAGAACGGGACGATATTAGATACCCATGGGAGTAGTCGATCTCGGCTTGATGAATCCTACCAAGGAGTTTTATTACCTCCTCTTTACCATGAGAGCTACTTTGGGCTTCATGGGTCTTGATTTTTGTTTAATTGGCTTTGCATCGATTTAGTGACGAGGTTGTGCACCGCAATGTGGGGTGCGACTCGTCATCTCCTTATAATTAAATGCAAATGCCTTCTCGATGTTCTTTGAGGATCCGAGTATGTATTTCTACTTTTCTCGGGGTTAACGAAGAACCTAGTTTCAATATTCTCGTTCATCTTCTCGTCCCGATGTTGACATCGATTGTCTCTCGATCAAAGAGGCGTTACCTCTTCGAACTCGGTGTGGTGCTGGAGGTAAATCCAAATCCTCCCCATTTTCATGCGATATGCTAGGTTCCATTTTTGAGGGAGATCCATCATGGGATTCCAAATAGAAGACGAATGTGGAATTAAGGACAAATCTAGCATATGATAGGAGAGATGTAATGCCGCATAGGCGTTTAAGTATTCCAAAGTGGCCATATCATTATCAACATGGTCTGGGGTGGTAGATTCACTTCCGCTTGAAAGGGGATTTGTCATTATTTTTATCAATGGTTCATCACGAATGGACACCGTGAAATGGGTATCTTCTAACTCATTGCTTGGAGTAAAACGTGATGCTGAAGTTGCTATTGAATCGGTGAGAAGATTTTTCTCTCATGGGATTGCTTCAATGGATATGAAGTTAAATGCCTTGCTTAAATCTAATACGGATTTTTTCAAAGCTGCAAGTGTTCGGCTTTGGTTTCATATATACTCGTAAACTTGGTTTCCACTAATCGCGAGTCTCCTAAGACTCGATGTCATCAACACCAATTCTTTGGCTAAAGTGAGGCCAAGGAGGAGGGCTTCGTACTCAGCGCCGTTGTTTGTGCATTCAAAGTTTAACTTAAAGGCAAATGGGAGGACTTTCTCCTCGGGCGAAGTAAGAATTATACCTGCCCCCGCTCCATAACGGCATTTAGCTCCATCGAAATGGAGAGTCCAATACTTAGTCGGGAGTATAGATGTTGGGGCATCTTGCGTGCTTTGCACACTCTACTTCTACCATACAGAGGTCCTCTGCTGGAAGGGAACCAACACCTAGGGAATATCCTATGCCTACCGAATCAAATGGTAAGAACATTGGTGAATCTTGTTCTATTAACTCAACGATTTTGCAGGAGTCCCTAATGATACCGTTTCTTTAGCTTTATCGTTAGGGGTTGGGATTGTTTTGGCTATGCTGATAGTTTCAAGATCCGTTGTAGGTACCAACTTCTCCTCTGGTTTTGGGTCAGTAGGTTTATTAAGTTGGTTTGTTGGAAGTTCAAATTCTGAGTGTACACCTGGTCTTTTCTTTAAATCAGCTAGGTGCAAATCGAAAGGTTTTGGATCGCCTTTGGCTACAAATACCTTTCCTAGATGCAAGAATCTTACTTCTTGAAATAACGTAGAAGGGATTGCCTTCATTCGGTGTATCCATGGTCGGCCGAGTATCATATTATAATTAGTTTCCCGATCTATAATATAAAACTCAGTTAGGATTGTTTTGGGTCCTAAGGTGACCGGCAATATTATAGTTCCTATCGAAGTGGCTTTAAGGCTATCATAGCCTCTCAATGTATTTCGAGTGGTGGAACAGTTTGTTTCCCCATATCCTAGTTTTTGGAGGAAAGAGAAAGGGACTATGTTAACTGCGGCCCCATCGTCAACCATTGCCCATTTTACATAGTTATTATAAACCCATACTTGTAAGTGTAAGGCTGGATCACCTCGGCGTGCGATCTCAGCATCTGTAGGCATTTTACTTATTTCGAATATGAATTCGACATCCTTGTCCGGCTGCCCTGAGGGTGGATATCAAAATCTACGTGATTTACTTGTGTTTCAGGAGGTGGAGTGATGTTAATTAGATGACCTAGACCTAATGCTTCTAAAAGAGCAGCTCTGTGAGGAGGAGAGTTCTTTAGTAAATCTAAAAATGAGATGTGCGAGAAGGTCTTTGTTAGATCATTAATTAAATCGTAAGCACCCACAGGTTTTGCTACGATTTGCTGGATGTTATCCGTTTCCGGCAGGTGATTTGGACTTGTTTGAGAGAAATACTCTCGTGTTCTTGTTACAGCTTCGATGGGTAATTCCGAGTCTAACTCTACTAATCCGACTATCTTGGGTCTCGGTTGACTTCCCAACTGTGGCGCAACTGATGGATTTAGTGAAGTCGAGGCTTCGTGATCATTATTTCCCGTCATTGCACTTTTGTTTGTTCCAGTTGGATTCAACCTATTGCTATCATGATTTGGGAGTGGATCGTTAAAGATCTTGAGAGGAGCATTTTGAGGGGAAACCGCCTCGCGAGCGTGTTTGGTGGTGATGATACGGGATCTCGCCAAAAACAAATCATGAAGAACTGTCTTTGTTCTTTCTCGTAAACGTTGCATGAATTTATCAGTCACGACACGTTCTAAGATCATGACCCCAAATTTTGTGGAAACCACAATAAGAATTGGGATTGTAATTCCTATTTTGTTGGTTTGGTGTATATTGTGGCCTAAAATTCTGATCAAACTGTTGCCTATTAGGATTAAAATTTTGCATTTGTTGTTTCTGGCTTTGGTTTTGATAACCAAATGAGTTTTGACTTGGCCCTTGTATGGGATTTTGTTGTTGTTGTTGTTGTTGTTGTTGTGGATGGTTAAAATCCACTGTATTGATTGTCGGGGTAAAGTTGTTGTTTCGTTGGTTGTTTGTTTGTGATGGAGTATTGACAACATTTACCTTCTTGGGCTGGTCGGTTACTCCATCCGTTGTTACACCCCGATTTTTGTTAAGGATTTTAGGTCCTTGGTTGACATTTGTGGTAGTGGATAATTTGTAGTGTTCTGGCTGGAGATGATTAACCTCCCGTTTGCTCCATATGTCTTACGACCACTATCTATCGCTGCTTGGTCTATTCGAAGAGCGCTCTCAAGTACTTCATCGTAAGTTCTTAATGGGAACTTCTGGACTTCTTCTTTCACCTCTCTGCTGAGAGAATGAAGGAATAAATCACATAGTTCCATTTGATCCATGTTTGGAGCACTTGCTGAAGAATAAAGAACTGTGCGCCACCTTTGGATGAAATGGGTGACAGATTCGTTGTGTTCTTGTTTGATGTGCAAGAATTCCCTGATTCCTGTTCTCAATAGTTTGTTCATGTCGAAGGCCTTAATGAATTCTGATACGAGTTGTTTAAATGAATGGATGGAGGCCTCAGGTATTCTATAATACCAGTCGAGAGCGATGCCTTCCAAAGTTTTGGGGAATATTTTAGCAACAACCCCATCCCAAGGGAGTAATTCTCGTATGGCTGTAGCGTAAGCCTTGATATGCGCATTTGGATCTCCCTCGCCTTTGAACTTGGGTAAATCGGGAAGGGGTCTTGGAAGCATGACGCTTCGTATGGCGAAATCTAAGGGCTCTTTTAAATATTCTGAGTAAGTCCCTATCGCATATGTTTCAACCATTGATGGTGGTTGCTGAGGGAGTGGTGGTGGGATGGGTTGTTGATATGGCGCAGCGTATGATGCGGGTAGCAGGGCATAGGGAAGTCCCTGCGTTTGAGCAAAAAGGCCGGGAGAGGAGAACATATCTCCTTGTGGTGATTTGGAGTACATGTTTAAGTATGATGGGATATTGTCTAGTAATGGATTGTTTGATACTAGACCGGGAGGAATAGTGTTAGAGATGATGGGCCTTGTTGGCGTTTGTTGTGGATAGTGAGGCGGCATGCCTAACGTGCCTACTCCTGTGAGGAGATCTACCTGGCCAGGGTGGTATGGAGGGTTGGAACTTCCTGCTTGAATGAACGGAGAATTTTGACTTGCTTGAGCAAGTTCTAACCCTCTCACTTTTTCTACTAACGTTGAAATGACTTCATTTGGTGAAGTCATGGTGCTTTGCCTGAGCGGCGTTTTTGTATATACCCGGTGTCAGATAGGCATGTGATATCCTGTCATGAACTGATTGCTATCTTGCCAAGTTTCTCCGAGAGTATTTCCTATATGCAGTGGCATAGAGGTATTTTCTTGAAAAGAGACCTCGGGTTGTATTTGTAAACCTCCTATAGGTGGGTACATACCCCGAGAATGTTGTTCACTCCTAGGATAACGTATTGACTGTTCATCATCTAAGACTAGATATGGGTCTGATTGTCTACTAATTTGTGGTCTAAGTAGCATCTGAGGAGACGAACCAGATTCTCCGGTAAACGTCATATTGTTCGAGCCCGAAGGCTCTGTTTGTTGTGTTCGAGGAGGTTGATCTAACTCCCCGTTTGAAAAGACGAGTTATATCTGATTCTTGGGGTTTGTGTTGACAACTGATTAGTTGAATAGTTGTCACCCCATACTGAGAGCGAGGGTGATGATTGCCTATTCTGTTGGGCGTAGTATGCCTCGAGACCCAAGAGGGGTCTGCCATATTCATCGAATCCCGACATATTCGGGGGGTATATGAATACCCGCAGAATAATGGGAAGGAACGAAGGTGATTTGTGAAAGAACACATGATACTAAACTCGAACGAGAAAGAAGGAAGTTTAAACTAATGAATTTTGTTTGTTTCACGTTGGGTTCACCAATTTTGTACGCCGAAAAGTGACAAGAGAGCGTGGGAATCTACAGTGTAACTCTTCCGTGCACCCGACCTCCCGAGGTCGTGCCGAGACATGACAATGGTGGGGATGGAATATGCGTGGTATATAGATAAGACTAGTACTAGTTAGGCAGTCTGATGTCTTCGACACGCACTAATGGAATCTGTGAATCTAAGGCAAAGAAGGCCCTTCTAACCTGGACTGGTGTGATAGATCGATCGGCAAGGATGACCGTCAAGGCTCCAATCAATATCGAGCTCGCGTGATTCGATCTATGGGTGTGGAATACGTGGAAATGACCTGGGATAGTTTCGTGTATGTCTCCGTGATAAGGTCATATGGTGGATGGTGGAAATATATCAACTCTATGGACGATTCTCTGGCCTAGTCCAGAATTCTCTAGCTTCGTTAGCCGCTATATCTAGTAAGGACAATTGTTCGATGATAATAGGTGGAAGTGGAGTAGACTGAAATACTAGTGTGTGTAGGCCAGTGTCTATATCTAATTCTCTTATGGATTCGTTGGGTCTGCGGGATCTGTGGGTCACAACCATAGGTTCGTGGTTGTTGTGGACCAGCTATGGTCATGCGTGGAATCAAGTCCTGATCCCTAGTATCCAATAATCATACGCTTTCTCAGCTTCTATGTTTAGAATCAACAGTTGTGCGATCTTCTCAGAATACCTCACAGGTGTTCTTGCAACCTGGATTCTTAGGCCGGTATCTATGTCTGTGAGGGTGTCTCCTGCATCTGGTTGTGGAACTAAAGGGTCACACCCGAATGTTTGTTCTCTTTCAAACCCTTCTACAGTCATGTAGATGTTTTTCTAGGGTAGTCTGTAGTTTGGCTGATTTGACCAAAACGTATGTGCTTGGTCGTCTTCTATGTTTAATCCTCTTAACTGAGATCTGATCTGCTGGAAGTCTGCTGTTGTTTGGAAGACTTGGATTCTAAGATTCTGGTCAATATCAGTTATTGCTGTTATGAGATTGGGCTGAGGCACGATTGGCTCGAAAACGTATTCTCTGGGCTCCCTAGGTCCCGTAATTGTCATACAAACGCAATAATATAAACAAACTGTAATAAAGTGAACTCTAAGTATACGAAATGTATTTATAGCATATATGACTTCTTTTTGTATTTTTTTGATGATTTATAAGAATTTAAGAAAGCAGCTATTTAAAATATTTAGAATTGACAACTAAACTAATAATTTAAAACAAACAAAATAGCCGAGTGTAGCTATTTGTCTGTGTAATTTGTATATCTATTCTAAACAATGAAATAACTAATCTATTTGCAAGATTCTCGATCCTACCTCAGAAGTGAGGAGTGAATCATAGTTTCTCAGAAACTATCAATCCCCACAAACTTCCCTCGCAATATCGAGAATAGAATTTACTGAAATAAAGTGATTAACTACTCTATTTGATATGATTCTAACTAGAACTTTGAAAGCTAGAACCTGGATTCCGCAGAATAGTGGCGAATCCGATGGTGTGTGTGTGATCTTGTCCCCTCAGTATGATCTCTTCATTCTTTGTGCTCACGTAGATCCAGAAAAGTGTGTAATGCTTGCATCAACAGGAGTAGGTGTTGGAACAAGGGACAACCTTTAGAATACAGACTGAATAGAACGTGAATAGGAGAGGGATAGCGCAAGAGTACAGAGCTTGGCTTATGCAATTCCTAGCGGGATCTATTGCGAATCATGCAACATAATGCGTCCAGAACCTGAAACTATCCTGTTTGAGGAGCAAAACCTGCAACTTTAATGGCTTCCTAAGCTATTCTACTTCTAATGGATTAGATAGAACAGCAACACTGTTTGCACAAGCTGGATATGTGGCTTACCAACTAGCTGGACAATGCTAACTAAGCATGCAAAGAATTAAAACTATGGCTTCTAAACAGAATAAAAGACTAAGCTATGAAAAAGAGAGCATGAAAGTGAAATCAAAGGCAGACCATTTGTTTGAGCACAAGCCATGCATTTATAGGAATTCAATCACCCAAAGATCAAAACCAAACTGAACTCCTAAACAATAAACAAAGGAAAAACACTATTCCAGGGGACCAAAAACATAAATGCAAGCTTAAGTCGGCAAGGAAAGCTGGTGAAACGTTGATATTTCACGCGAGTCACGTCAAAAGAACGTTTCTCGAAAACGCGAAGGACCGCCGCCCGCTCAGGGAGGGGACCGCCGCCCGCCTGTTCAGGGCGGCGGTTACAGGACCGCCGCCAAGCGGGGTGTGCGGGTGGCGGTTTCATTACTAAAGAGAAAAGGGGCAAGAAAAGAGGGGAAAAGGGGAAAACAAAGCACGCGGGGCTAAGCGGGGTATGCATGGATGTTCTGATGCTTAATGGTGGAGGTTTATTAGAAAAATAATAAATTTTTTTGAACCAAACATGCGAGTCATCTCTTGCTAGTTTGTAATCTTCCTTTTTAGCTTAGCATGGATATACAAGCAAGCACACACATCCATGCGTAGTGTGGAGTAGAAATTATGTACCCATAGGGATGGTGGTAAATCCTCCTAGATTTGTACGCATATTCTCTCACAATGATGGACATGTCTTTGAAGTGGAGACTTCTATGAAATTCACGAGATGTGTGTAGGTACATTACTGCGAGTAAACTGGTAGAAAGGTGATTCTCACTTCTCGCCATTCCAAAATGTTATCTCTATGTTTAGCCCACCAACGCTCTACTATCCCGTGTAAGGTATAGACTAACATATTTCTTATATCTCCTTCATTCAGACACTGAGTCTCCATGACACACAAGAATGTATCAGGCCTTCCCTCACTAGTATACCTTGCTACTTGGTGATCCTAACCTTTGCCTAACCATGCACGACCTTATCATCTTGGTGACTTGTCCCTTAACTTCATGCTCGACCATCTCGTATGTGCCATGATCCTAGTTATCACAAACAACACTAGTAATTTCATGTACAAACTTCATGTCTTCCCTTTGAAGTATGTTTTCTTTTGATGGTTTTACATTTTCTAGATTGTGCAACGTCGTGCATAAATTAGATTAATCTCTTCTTCACTCAAGGTATCAACATAAGGCTCTACCTTCTTATCATATAAAGGTATGATCATGCACTCATCCTTATTCTCAAAACTGATGTATCTCTTGTTAAAGTGCAGATCAACATTGTTTGCAAAGCACCGGGGTTGTCCAAGTAATCTTTGGAAAATTATGCGCTTCAACAATCTCTAATACCTCAAAGTCTCTAGTAAACTTGGATCCCTGAAATGATAATGGATGCATCCTTTAGTACCCCAACAGACCTGACCTTAGTTTTTTTGCCATATATAGCACATTTGAATATGGCTACAATGTAGGTCTACCCATTTGATTCCATGCTTCTAGAGTCAACACATTTACCTCAATGCTTGTATCTAATCAAGTTATTGCTTACTAACCACCCATCGATATTGCATCAAGTGTGATTTCTTTGTCAAATTCATGATTATGAGGTTGGATATTTATATGAAGTATCTACCTCTCACACTCAAATCTGGTGCATGGTACCTTTTCACATAACCATTCCCCTAATATAGGAATGATATTCTCGACACAACATCTTATACACCTCTTTTAGATC
Source organism: Taxus wallichiana var. yunnanensis (assembly GCA_018340775.1). Classification (NCBI taxonomy): domain Eukaryota; kingdom Viridiplantae; phylum Streptophyta; class Pinopsida; order Cupressales; family Taxaceae; genus Taxus; species Taxus wallichiana. Next base: position 257,929,805 of record CM031233.1, read on the forward strand.
ATCCACATCCTTCTACAGGAGCTAAACATTCTTCACACATTCTCTCTCTCGCCCCTATTATTTTAAGTAATGTATCTCACCTTATAGATCTCTTGATGACTCCCATGGCCTCTTGATATACTTCCTTCGATGCACTATTTCTAGATACTTAGCATGTATAAATTCCTCTATCGTGATGAGTAGCTTGGCCTTGAGGCTCGCGTGTGCATATTGCCTTGGTACATGTTATAACCAACATGGGTTGTAACTCTGGATCAGACATATTCTTAGGCATCCATTGATCTACATTCATGCATTGCACATTGATCATCAATGCGCCTTTATCCTTCTTCTTATTTTTACCCATGTTCTCATATAGGTTCGGGAAATCCTCCAACTTATGCTGCTTCCCACACTATGAGCAAACTATATTTTGAGGACAATCTCGTTGATAATGATTAGGGGACCCACAAGTATAACAAGTTCCTCGAGCAAACTTGCCTCTACCACCACTATGACCTCGGCCACGATATCCTCCTCGGAAGCCTCCATTTCTATTATCTCCATTGTTGTACCCTTCATTATTTTGTCCTTCTGATCCTTTGACTGCTTGCCACACTTGTATTATGCACTCTATTTCAATGGCTTCATGGATATGATCAATCAATCTGTAATCAGCGGTGTCATGGGTATGGGCATGAAAAATCTTGCAATACATGGACACATTCTTGGATCACACACTTCAAAAGAGGAAAGTTCTAGACATCATGGTCCAAGTGGAAAACTTCACAATCTAGTAACAACGCACAAAAGAATTACATGGAAAACTATCCTTAGTATGTCCCTCAACCTCATAATCAGTGTACCATATACCACTACGTGTTTCATATGCTTTGAGTTGGCAAAGAGCTTCTCCAATTATTTAGCCATGGCTGCGATCTAGGCCTCTAAGAACATACTTACTCCAGTATCAACACTTCCAACCACCTCAAAACATAGAGTGGCTTCCAAAGCTTTGCGCAGATCCATATATGTCTTATGAGAGAGTGCTCTTTAGAATGGAGTCATAAATCCTCCAACAAACCATTGTGCATGTGTAGACACCAAAAGTTGGTATCATTACCCTTGTAGCCCCGCATTCGCTTCTTTTCTCCATGGTCACCTATTTAGACCCCCTTTTAATTCTAATTCATATTTTTATTAATATTCCCATCTTTTCCATCTATTATCCCATCCATTTTAATTTATTGATTACTTCTCATTAAGTATCACATAATCCTCATATCAATATCTAATTAGTCTAAATCATCCTTGATTTTCCTTCTCTAGGTTGTTTATCATCCCTAAACTACCTAGTTTTTCATCCTCGAGCTCTCCTTAGCCTTTATTTAATGTATCTCATTCCTCACCTATCCATTTCACTTCCTTATTTAGCCCTAACCCACCTAAGCATTTCAAAACCATAATCCTGCTTCTAATGGGATTGATGCCTCGAGTTAGGCATCCTCCCATTGCCCAAATGGATGGATGCCCACTGATTGGTGGTGACCTACCTAGGTCTTCATCGACCCTCTAAAGCCCCATTTCCCCCCATCCAAAGCATGAACAATCAGAATTCTCTTACGTTTTGTGACCTTGTCTTCGTGCTTGAGATTCTTTGCAATTGTTTCAGTCTTCTTGGAGTCCCTTTGAGCTTGTTGGCATCACTTGTGGAGACTTTGGGGAGTTTATCTTGGCCTTGTGTTAGTTTATGTTATCATTTCTTATCATTGCTATTATTTTTAGTCACAACGATATTATGTAGGTCCACTGCCATCGAGCCTCATATCGACTTATTCTTTCGGTCATTCGTCTCGTAGGTTGTCCATTCAGCCCAACCACCTTTGGCATTATTTAGGACTGCCAAATTTGCCATCGCTTACGCGCAAGTCACCATTGAAAGCGACCTATTTTATCATCCATTCTACCTTCCAGGTCCATATCAATCCATCTTCCTATCTTTGTCATCTATTTTAACCTTTAGATCCACCATTATGATTTCTTGTGAATCTAAATTTTTCTTATCAATCTTCGGTCCTGCGCTAACCGAGCCAAGTCACCGATTGAATCTATATCTTGCTAGCCATCCCATCCATCCAAATCCATATTTTCTTGCATCCTTTTTATTTACCTATCTCGAGAATGTCCTTGCGCAGGTTTACATCAATGTTTGCAAGTCTCCATCATTAGGTGATTTGCACTCAAATCCCTTTAAATATGCATTTTTATCTTCTTGTTATGATCCATCTGCTTTGGTCACCGTCGAATGGACTTCTGCTACCTAGGTTCTTGTCGACCCAACCAGTTAATTTTTTTGTGTTGATTTAGATTAGATGTGGACTTTCCATCCATTTCTACAATTTTTAGATTATGTTTACTTTCGGCGTCTGCATGCTTTATCCGATTCTGTTTCATTTATTTTATCCTCTTTTATCAAATATGGGGGTTGACATCCGTATAAGGAAGTTAACACTTCTTGGAACCAACTTTGTCGGGAAACCCCCTCATCTACCATCTAATCCATTTTCCTTCTAGTTATCTTTGTTGTGTAGATCCGTCAAGATTGCATTAAAGAGTCCACTTTGTGCTTGTCCATCATCATCATCTTATCCGAGGCACCTTAAAACCTTGCATGCTTTGAATTTCTTTGTTTTCTTTAGTATCTAGCTCACTAATATAAATAGGAAAGAGAAAATTTAGTCCATCGACATGCTAACTAGGATGTATATCATAAGACAACTTAGCCAACAAAGTATTAAAATGCACATCATACTCCCTCACGCTTTCGAGATAAGCCCTACTTGATTCCTTGAGTGCACTTATTCTCTATTGCTCAAACTCTGATATGTTAAACTCATTTAAAAATGTAATTCGAAAAGCATTGTTGTCCACTACAGTCTGATGTGGATCATATTTCCGATACCAACTATGTGTGCTCCCCTATAGTGTAGTGGTAAACTAACTTGCCTTTCTATCTGAAGTTGTAATTCCCTTAGTGCGCAATAGTAATTCACACTTATGTACATGCTCTTATGCATATTCTATTCCTCTATACTTTGGTAAATAAATAAACATCTCAAAGAAAACTTGAGGTATCAATTACACTAGTTGCTGAGGTAGTGGATGATATGGTGGTTGTTGTGGATGTGGACCTGTCTACCTAATCCAGAACTAGAACTTCCACCAGTGTTTCCTCCAGGTGGCTGACTCGATCCTCCGATCCTCCCATACATCTTCTTTGTGGGCTGTGGTCTAGTTGATGAACATCCTTGTGTCCTAGTTTTAGTGCTAAAGGCTGGACACCAACAGTCCAGGTGGTTGTATCACATCTCTTGAAGTACTTCTAATGGTCTATGCACTAACACTCGAGTACTCTTGGCACACTTGAAAAAATTCCTGCATAGGTAATCCCAAATAATGGTGCAACTACGTTTGCCATGGGCACGTTACTAACTTGATTCCCCTATGAATTCAATGCAAAATGATATTTACCCATCTCTCTCGCTTGCTTACTTGTACTACTCTTCTTCTCAATGACTACCTCTGGATCTAGAACACCATGTGGAATGGTTAGGTGGCTCGATGGGATTAGATGCGCGCCTACGGTCCTCATTCTTTCCTATGATGCGCTCTCATCCAAAGCTAAAGGGGATTCTCTACTACACTTTTAAAATTTAGGAGAGTGATCTTATGGCTCCTTGTCATCCATGAGTAGTTGAAAAATTTATGAGCCATCATCCTCCACAACTCTAGTGACCTTGCTCAACTTCCTGCGCATGTGACATGTCCCTCTCTCGTGCTTCATTAAATTTGAGCCATCTTTCCTCTCTCTGCCTTTCTACCACCAGGTCCGCCATCCTTCTCCACACTAGCTCCTACCCCTGAGCATGGTGGGGGTTTAGCTAACCATAGGGAGGCACTCTAAATCCAATTCTATAATCAAAATCTTGATCAATAAAGGTATAACATGCAAGTAAGATCCTCTTGGATCATGCAAGAACTATAACTCCACTTCCTTTGGACATAAATAGGTAGAAATATCATACTCCAATGTATAATTTCCCAACACTCCAGCCTACAAACAATCTATAGCTCTAGTCCACTCCACATGTACATCAAGAACAGTCAGTAATCGTCTGCATTTAGAGATTTGGCCTAGGGCCCCAATGATTCACGATGCGTAGGAATCTAACCACTCATATAATTCTATGGGAAAGAGATGAAGAAGATCTCATAGAGATCATGGTAAAGATTGTCTTCTACCCAATTTTGTGCATTGAAATTAGGTCAAGTACTATACCTCTGCATAAACTTATCTTGTCCGTCTTCTACCCAACTTTCAATTCTCTCTAGATTCAATCAATACGCCATTTATATGCAGCATCCGGCAAGAAGTTTAAATAGAGGTCCCAAAAACAAAACCAAAATGTAGTCTTTTATTTATCCTAAATGCTATGCATGCATGTTGAACTTTATTCAAAAGTAGGATTGAATGTTCACTCGAAGCGTGCGTAGCTACTAGGTCCCTCCTTGTTATTTCTTGTCAAGATGTTAGCATGCATATTCATGATGATAATTAACTAAGACCATATTCAAAAACACTAACCCATTACATACATTCACTTGGAAACACGTGTAATAAGTAAACATAACAGATCATATAATCATCAATAACAATTGAAACATGAAATCTCCATATTAGGACATATCAATGGGGTAAGTGCACCCACGTGGGGGGCCAAAAAGCGGACAAAAATCTTAAAACGGGAAAAACACGTACATGTTTTGGCATAAAACATACACATTATATTTTTCTTGGTTTGGAAAATCCCGAACCTAAAACACGTACGCGTTATAACGCATGCATGTTATAGGATATACAAAACGTGTACACATTATAACCCATACATGTTTTACGTAGTATGGACTATATATGTGTTTGTGGAGGCTGTAGTTACAAAAATAAATATAAATATAAGATGATAGGGTCACTCTACACTGATGGAAGTGGTCCCATAGATATGAGAGTTATAATCTAGAAGATAGTTTTTCAAAATCTAATCTGGTCAATACTTACTCATTTTTAGGATTTCAAGTAAATGACCTAAAACTTTTAGGGCATAATATTGTGTTTGGTCTTTGTTTAGGAAAGCATATAGTCGTTTTGTAAGTTTTTGACCTTCTGGATTGTATTTTGGCCCTACCACTACTTCAATTTGTACCAATTTTAAATTTGGTCCATAATCCACTTTAGCGACCATGGATAAAATCTATGATGTTTGTCACTTCTTACTAAAATGAGATCCTCACTTTATAGATAAAGGATTGCTCCGTGAATGGGATTCCTGTCCTATGGCCAAAATGAGGTGATTGTAATGTGGCTCCTCCTTAAGGTTTGATCACAATACTAGGCATTGAATGAGTTTTTATGAATAGTACCTAAGCGAATTGCTTCAAGTGAACTCAAATGATTGCTCATTCTTAGAAACAGGGTGCTCCATATAAAGACCATCCCCTTACCTTTCATGGAATAAAATTCATGATTCTCATACATGTTTTTTCTCATATGTCTCTCATGGAGACATATGATGCCTTAATACTTCACACATGATGGTCCTTGATACCTCGGTGGCATGACTAGCTCATTTTAGCTTGTTCTTTGGAGAGATTTGGGTATAATGACAAAGTCAGGATATGATGATCATTAAGTCACTCCTTGAGATCCAAATTTCACCTTTGAACATGATGAATCCTTCACAATTCAATTTATTGACCAAGATGACACCTGGGTGTAAGCATGCTTATGGTACATGGACACCTTTTTTCTCAAGTTGCTCCTCATGGAAATGGGTTTCCTCCTCTAGATAGGGGATGAATCCTTGAATGAAATTTGAGGATGAGTTACATGTTATTGACCTCCATACTTCACTAAAACACTACAAATCACATTTTATAATCAATGAAACTATTATAAAATATAATTCTTCCGCAACTCAAAATTTAGGTCCTATTTCATTTTGAACTAGGATGGGAAGCTGTAGAGTTTTGCAGTACCTAAAGAAACATTTAAGCCTTGAATCAATGTTGATTATTCCACCTTATAGAGTATTATAATATCCTTCTAATGCCTATTTTTTTCATCCTAACTCTTTCCGAACTCCTGGAATCATCCAAAGAAGTCATCTTTCATTGTTTTAGCTTTCATTCCTTGCACTTGAAAACCCGGTCTTAAACAAATTGCTCCTGAATGAGATTTTATTTCCTAAAATTTCCTAAATTTACTTAGAAATCTTCAATTATATTTGAAATCACCCTCATATGCTTTATATTTTCTCTAAAAACTTCCTAAGGGTGTTCAATTAGCTATAAAATGGCCAAAAATGGCCTTTTTAGGCCTTCGAGAGGAAGTAATCTCTCATCAAAACTAAATGAGTTGATCAATCACCTTTAGACACTATTCCCTACACAATAAAACACATTGAATGATATTATTAGGATTTCCTTTGAGCTAGGGTAAAGGTTAAACTTATGATAGGTTGGTCAGATGATACAAAGTACCATGCAATCCCCTTTATATAACTTAAACTCAAAATACAACTTCAAACAACTTCACCAACTTCAAATATATTTCCTAGCCCTTAAATTGGGCATTAACATTGCTAGACTGTATTTTCATGTTCCTTTGCTTTTATTCTTATTCCAACCTGTACTAGGGATTTTAAAACTCTTGGTCTTCTTATTACCTTCCTCCACACTTATCAAGGACTCTACAAGGCATAATTATTAACTTTTACAATGAATGTTCTACTCTAGGCCCTTAAGACTGGGCACACACAGTTAGGATTGTGTTCATACAAATTTAATTTAAGAAATCCTCCTTTAGATGGCTTATTACCTTTTCTTGACTTTTACAACACCAAGTCCTTGTGATCAATTCCTTGAAATAGACTCAAGGATTCCATTGAATCATTATGTTCATGCTACATACTACTAAACTTCTAAAACAAGGTATAATATGGTGTGAGTAAGTCTTTCTATCTATTTTCCATTCCCTGGACACTGTGAGTGTTTCATGAAGCCTTGAACCCCATTATAGATAAGAAAACAGTCTTGTTATCCCAAGTAAAATTGACAAGGGCAATTTTATAGATAACCATATCGAAATTTTGTTCCGATCCTCATCGAGGATCCCTTGCGTTTAAGCGTTGCAAAATCCCTTCTGGGAATTTTGGTTTTCGAACTTAGTCGTTTTTGGTCAAGGGCGCATAGAATGACTATGCAACATCACCACTTTTGATGTACCCCCTTTAAAGCCTTTGGGAAGCATCCTAAGAAAAAAATAGTCATTTTGATGCGCCTCTCATGTTGAGGCTTCCTGCGTGAAAGGCGCATGCGCCATCCTGTCGACATATCTTTTGTTGCACCTCTTTCAGCTTAACATGCAAAGCGCAATTTTCCTCTATCAACACCACTTAGGTAGCGCCATAAAGCACATATCTTCATGAAAAAATCTTAGGAGTATTCGGTGCGCAAAGGCGATGCTTTCTCATGTCGACAGCTCATTTGGTGCGCCCCTTTAGAAAGTTGGTGGCGCATTTATTACTGCCTCGCCTATATATAGGCGCGTCTGCGCTGTCATTGTCACCGGAGCAATCACGTGACTATTTTCATTATTTTCTCTGACCCTGTCAGCGCACCTGCCTTGTCACTTTCGATTGCGTTGTGGACCCGTTCTCACGCTTTTTCATCGTTTATATCCGGGTAAGTGGCCTTCTGCCCTTCGTGCGTTTTGTTTTGTGGTTTTTGGCTGTTTGTGGGTGTGTTTTGGATTGAAAAGAAAGATAAAATTCATCAATTTGCTTCCTTCCCCCCTTTGTCTTTCCACATTTCCTCCTCTTTCCAGATCTGCTGGTAGAGGAAGCTCTGTCCTAAAAAATAATAGCTTGGAACCCCTTTTGGTATAGCACCTCTTCATATCCCACAATGAAACTTGCAAAGAGAGCTTAGCCATATGTGGAAACCCCTCTGGGAAAAATCTGAACCTAAAAGAAAAAGGAAAACTGTATTTTCCTTTGGCGCATTGGCATTCCATGCAGCATCAAAAATAGTCGCGCCCTTGGGCCCCTGTTACACAATGAGCAGCCGCACCAATGGCGCGCTTTCCCTGCCTGCTTCATCATAAAAAGGTGCGCCCTCATGGCGCACTTCCCTCGCATGCTGCAAATGCTTTACATGCGCCACTTGGCGCATCAAACTTGGATGCAACATAAATATTTCCTGCGCCCTTTTGGAATTAATTTTGACTTCCAATGATCCATAGCAGTCTCTTTACATGCACCAAATGCAAAGCTATACAAATGAGCGCGTCCTCATCGCAGCAACGTTGTGTCATGCGGACCCTCCATGCGCCGCGCCAGTTCCCTTAAGCGCGCAAAATGCACATGTTACATAAACCCTATATGCGCCCTTTGGCGCACCGATGTTCCGTGCAACACAAAGTTTTCATGCGCCTTTTACAAAATACATCCATATGGCGCGGGCGCACTTGTCCTCTGAGAACACATAATGCATCATGCAAGTGTCGCGCCATGCACCCTTTGGCGCTGATTTAACTTGCGCAGTTCTTTTCGTGCGCCTTACCTATTTAGCTCTGCAACTGAATAATATCCATGCGCCACCAATGAGGCCTTTAAATTGTTTGACTCTTTCTTGTCAAGCATTTCAATGGAAAATCAAGTAACACGGCTTTCTTTGATTGGGTTTCACGTCTTATTCTTGCAGATCAACAATTAAGCTCAGAAGAACATATGTCAACATCAAGCAAGAGACCCACCAAATCCAAAGGAAAGGCCAAGCTTACGAGAGGAAGAAATGAAATATAAGTATCGAGGGTCGAATGCCCGACTCTATGCCGAGTGTGACTGGACATGAGGAGACTCAGAGTTGGGTCATATTGATTTAGAGGAAGGCACAACTATTGGGACTCGAGAAGGTCACAAGAAGTCCATGGATGGAAAAGCTAATAAAGGTAGTGCCATGCGCACTTTGCTAGGGAATCCCGGAAGGTGCAGGAGTTAATAATGAATTCATGATAGTGGCTTCTTCTTCTTCTTCTTCTCTCTTCTTGACTTTCTTTTTGTAAATATCTAAAGTATGTTGGCACATAAAAGACGACATCATCCATGTTGCACCATGGGATGATGTCATCCATCAAGTTGTCAAAAGTCAACATGACTTTGAGATATTTTGTAAATATCTTTGTAAATAGGTGGTTGGCTCCTTTTACCTTCTTTTCTCTCCTTCTTCTATAAATACCCCAATACTTGTTGTATTGTGCATGAGTGAATATCTTTCGGATGAAAAATAGAAGTGAAGAGAAAAGACTTTGAGCTTTTTTGTATGAAATAATTATTAATACAATATTTAGACTTTGTTACGAATACATGTGTTATTTGCATCGATCTTTCTTATGAGATCTCGTGTTTATTACATTAATCTATGCTTCTTTTATTGTCATTTATTCATCAATATTGCTTTGCTCATTTATGCAAGTAGGTTTGGCTCTCAATGTTTACTACCAATCCCAAAACATAAACCTTCGACCTTTCTCGCTTTGGATTCATTTCTTTTCTTCCTTCGGACTGTTCTTTCTTCATCTCTCTTCCTTTCCTTTCTTTTCATGTTTGAAACACCCCTCCGGGATGAGATCCCAAACCCCGAAGGCGAGAATTTGTGAGACTTGCATAGATTCATTTGGTAGAATAGTAATAAAGGTATTTCGCTGGTTTGACTCAAAGAGGGGCTATGCCCTACACCTTAGCTATTTATTGGCTCGTTTATCCATAGATTTGCCCAAGCTGATTTTTGGACCAACAAGTCCAAAACAAGATATTTACATGTGAAAATGGTTTGCAAAATAGTCTCTAACCTCCAAATCTGATATCTCGGTCTGAGAGGACTGTGTCACTTAACACCTAAGCCTATAACATACCTAGAGCTAGTTCAAATATTCAAATTATACATTTGGAGGGAAACTCCCTATTTTTTCCTGTGGAGTCCAAATGGACTAGTACAAGCTATGACCATCTCAAGTGGACCCAAGATACCCTAGTCACCTAAGAAAGCCAAATTTGATTATTAACAAGATGTTCTGCATCACCAGAGGAAGGATGCACAATGACTTAGAAGCCTTATTTTCAATTAAGGGCTTAGTTTTCATGCTTCAAAATTTTCAATTTCCATGCTAGTTATTTTGGCCATTCTAGAGCTATTAAAACACCCTCCAGGAGAGTTTAGGAAATATATTAAGCATCCAAAGGTGATGTCAAGGAATCTTGGAAGTGTTGAAGGTAATTTAGGAAGATTTAGGAAAGGTTTGATCATTCAAGGACTATTTTCTCAACATTGGGTTTTCTAGGTGCAGGGAACAAACACTCTAATGGTGAAACCTAACTTCTTTGGAAGATTCCAAGAGCTCTATAAGGAGTTAGAAGGAAAAAAATAGGCATTGGAAATCTAAGTAAATCCTCTACATGTTGGAGACATCCACTTTTCTCTAAGGCTTGAAGGAGTCATGAAGAATTTCAAAATAGTGAAGCTTCCCATTTTGTTTCCAAACCAACACTTCACCTTGATGCAACACTTCATGACACCAAAATAAGGCACTACCAATCAACCTTCATGCTTCTTGATGATTGACACCTCATGTTGAATCCTATGCCACCTAGACACCCTTTTCCATCAATGTAACTTGACATCAATGACAACACCAATGACACTATGTCCAACACATGTGTTTTGATTTGTTATGTATTATAAGGAATTTCATGAGTGCATATCCTTTGAGAGTTGTGAGGTTTATAAAATCTAATTTTGACACATCTAACACTCCTACAAGTGTCAATAAACAATCAAAAGGCCCCAAAACCTAAACAATGACTATATTCATTTCCAAAATAGACATCGATTGTAGAATTTAAACGCTAAAAGATTTAGGTTGAATGCTGAAATCCTGAAAATTACCTATGTATTGACCATATTAGATTATAAAAACTATCTCCTAAACTGTGACTCATGGAGTTGTGAGACTAGTTCCATAAGGTGCAGAGTGACCTTAATTTCTTATATTTACTAAAATAAATTTATAGTTTTTATTATATTTCTTATACTTAAACATTTATTTTTGTAAATAAAAGCATGTCAAAAGCACATATAATGCCTATACTCTACAAAATGCATACACGTTATTACACATACGAGTTTCATTTATTATGCCCCAAACCAAGAATTTATAGGCTTGGAATTGCTTTGGTTTCCCAAACTGTGCCTTGGACCTGTAACAACACAACAACCTACGTGTTTTTGACAAAATATACAAAAACTCACCTTCCACCATGCTAAATCCTACAAAAATGTTCTCTATCTTTTAAAAATTTGCCTACAACGTCAAGAAAACTATCCTCTTTCTAAATATGTAATTTTTATATTTTTTTGACTATTCTAAGGTTTCCATTTATATTTATTTCAAACTATGTCTTTTATACCTCTATTTTTAGTGATTGTAAATGCTTATCTTTTGTCGTGTATCTTTTTTTCGACTCATCGAAATTGAATAAATTTTTTTAGGCCCAAACTAGGACTAATTCTATACATATTAAAAAAACTAATTTTGATATTTTTAAAAGGTAGTTAAGGGGGCACGGTTGGAGCTCCATTATTTTTACAAATCTAAAATTTATGTACTAGAAAATCATTAAAAAAAATACGCTAAAAAAATCTTAAAAAAACTCTAGCCCAAGTAGCTATATTTCTACCAAAGGGTTTTCAAAAATACTAAATAGTGCTAAAAAAATGGTGGGGGCATGAAAGACTGTCTACTATGTTTTTAACAAAAACATGAGCACTTGTTGGTATTTTAGTTATTTGACCCACTTAAACTTAACTATTTTTAAAAAAATTAGTAGCTTAGAAACTAGACTCAAAATGCTACGATTCATGTTCTTACAACATCTTCCAATTTTGAGTGTAACTATTTCAAATAACTCATACAAGTTGAAGATTTTTATTTTTAGAAAAAAACATCCACTTAAGACCCCCTTTTGGCCCCCAGATTGGTGCACTTACCCAATTATCATAATCCATCCACCATATTCAATTATATCAAAAGTATTCAATACGAAGTTGAATACATAACAAGTCTTATACGAGTGTTGTACCATGCGCACAAGTATCAACCCTAATTGAATAACATACTACACTTCAAGATTAGACTACACACTCCACGATACTAAAACGATGGTTTACATAAGATATATATAGGAGTGGGGACTTTCCCTTCACCGCCTTTATGCACTCTCTTAATAATAGGCATGCCCAAAATAGACTCCATGCATGCTTTCTCACAACAACTATTAATATGTTATCCTATAAATAACTTCACTTTAATCCTAAGAATAGCCTCCATGCGTGTTCTTGATTTGCATGTCCATTCTCCAAAAATAGCCTTTACTTGGCCACCAAGTTATCATGATTTATCTCTTTGCTTTGTCAGTACTCCAACATGTTTTTCTGTTTTCAACTTGTGAAACGAAAAATCGGATAAGTCCTGAGTTTTGTCTACCAGGTGCGAATCCCCTTCGTGCCAATTCAACTCTTCCACGTGTGCACATACACGCCTCCCTTGCATGCCACATTTTTCCATGCACTCTTCATACTTAGCCATTTTATCTATCCAACGATAATGACATCAAAAAATGCATCAAATCTCATTGCAAGTCTCTTTATTCTTGGAATATGTACATCTACAACATCTTTATATTTACAATAGACCATTAGAAGGTCTGAAAACACTAATGATACCTTCAATATCCATTAAGAGGCTTTCAAAACCTTCACTATACCTTCTTCCACATATCTCTCCTTTCATACATTCGAATATCTCTTCTCATGTTTTTAAATAGACATATCTACCACCTTCCTGACTACCTAACTAGGGTTAATAACTAATTGTTTACATGAGTTACATCAAGTGGTGAGTGTAGATACCTTCTTACATTAATTTTTGAATCCTCACCACCTTTACAACTTTAGAAAATACTAATACCAACTCCTAGACCACCTATCTCACACCTAGAAATTCAAATATTTGATTTGGGCAATTTTGGAGGGAAACTCCAAATTGACCTTATTACACACACACAAGGATCCAATTAAGTTGGAACCCATGCAAGAACACTAGAAATGTATTCCTAAACTACTCACAACCAAAATTCACATGAGAACCTAAAACTTGAACTTACATGTTCATTGATGCTCTGCATCATTAATGTGATGTGATGTGCTTCAAATGCTAACATTGATCATATTTATCCCTTGAATACCTTTTATAATGCTTGGAATGGTTTGCTATAGCTAAGATACGGCTCTAAGAAATTTGAATGTTTGTAAATGGATGAAGATAATCTATTGAACTCGGTTTGAGTGCTTTAGACATGTGTGTTGATGTTCTAAAGGATGTGAAACTATTTTTATAATATTTAGGAAAGCCTTGAGTGATTTATTGTTGATATTTGAAATACATGTTTATGAGAATGCCAAGAGAGTTATAAAATCTAATTGAATTGCTTATACATGATTCCATAGGTTATATATTTACATTACAGGATGACTTAGGAAGATGAATCAACTCATATAATATTATTAAATTATAAAAAGAGTCATTATATAAGAGGGTATGAGAGGTTGTCTACGATTATATTACAACCTAGCTACGTTCTATACAGTCTTGGACAAGCAATTAACGATGAAAGAGCCAAAGTTTAGGAAATATTCCTAGATATAGATTATTGTTTTGTATAATTAATATTGCATGGACAAATGACAAACCAATGTGTAGAGATTAGCAAGTCAAGTGTGTGAGAGAGAAGTATACATCAATTGAGCTTATAATGCAAGAATTTGTCTTAGCATAAGAATAAATCCAAACTTGTCATTGTCAAAGGATAAGTTAGTGAATTTGAGTGTCTACATTAACTTACTTACACATTCATTTACTCTACTATGAGCTTTAATATTATATCACACTCTACTCTTAACACTAAAGCGAGCTCATCGATCATTTCACTCTCTAAGGAAATTGAGATTTTTTATATCACAAGCCACCCAATTATGCTCCTAAAATAATAGGATAACACAAAGACAAGGCCCAAAGGACCCATTAAATGACTTGAAGAATAACCAATAAACTTCTCTATGATATTTGTGGCATTGGATTAACATTGTAGTTGTTCACGGATTTCAAACAAGCTTGTAGTATTTTATGGCTACAGACAATACTTCATGGCTTAAAACCAAAATCGTAGTATTTTACTGACTTCATATAGTACTTTGCGGCTTCCAAATAAACTTGTATATTCTCCAATTGCAAATAGTTATTAACAAATTTAATATACATATGTAGGTTTAGTACTATTTTATGGATTCAAATAGATTTATGTGGCTTGCCAACAACATGTAGACACTCAAATTTGGAAATTTACCATTTTGATATTATTGGTTGTGATTGATTTAATTTAATTTGAATTAATTAAATCTAAGTATTGTAGAGTAATTGATGTATAAATGATAAAATATAGAAATGACACAAGAAAACTAAGATTTAAAATATGAAACCCTAAGCACAAGAGATAGATGAAGAGACTTAGTTTATTTACACTTGGTTTGGAATTAATTTAATTTGGAAAAAGTGTTAAACAAGTAGGTAAGCGAGTTTTGTAAATGCTTAGTATAAATTATGTAACTCACGAATAGATCCAGGACATGGGTGCCCACACTAGGGAAAGGGTGCCTAGGTCTTTGGAGATGCATCGAGCACCCACGATTTACACAAATGGTCAGAATTTGGTTTTCATTGTGTCACAATTTTTTCTTGTTGATCACTGATGTTCGTTATTTGAATTGTGAAGGTACTGTGACTTAAAAGAGAATCTCACCCGCATAAGCCCAAAAACCATATAAAATCTAAAAAATATGCGAATGGGGATTCTTACCGACCCTGCGGTCACCCTAAGAGTGAACTTATAACTAAGCATTGCACTACATCTCAGACTCCATGTAGTTCTTGAGTGTGTGTAGAAATTGTTCCCTAGGATGCCCTTGTGCAAGTTGCACTTGATAATAGGTGTAGCTATAATGTAGCAATGTAGTAGAATGTGTGGATAGAATAAAATGAACTTCCCCTTCCTATGTTGTGTATGCAAAATATGCAGTCCCTTGTCCTTTGAATGAATGTTAGATGAATGCCTTGGAGTGCTTTAGGTGCCTTTTGAATGCAAGATTAGGTGATGATAGTAATTCTTAGTACTTGGTCCCTCATTTTGAATACATAGCTATGTATTTATATGATTCCCTTGTTTGAATTTTTTAATTGAAAACTGGAAGGACAACCCATAAATGAAAAAGATGCCCAAAAGATAAAAGAGACCCAAAAGAAGTGAGTAAGATAAGAAATTTTAGGGGCACCCGGAGGGGACAGGAGTACACTGGGTGTTTTTGTCCTAGATTAGAGATGGTGTCTCAAGCCATAAAGTATAAAAAAGCAAAGTTCCGATTGGGATGTAGGGTGTGTAAGACAAAATAGAAAACAAGAGATAAAGAAAAGAGGCCAAAGATAGTTTTCAACCACTAGTTTTCTTGCTTAGGAATAATGTAAATGGTAGTATGCTTTTAGGACCTAGAAATATACCCAAGTGTGTGATTTTTATCTATAGTTACTATGCTCATTTTCTAAGAAAAATATACATATTCCATTCCCACTTAGTACATCTTATTATCTCTCTCCCAACTTGCTTATTCCTACACATTGATGTGTCATCATATTTTGAATATAAATGCATAGAATCAATACTTAAACCTTTTTAATCATGATACAACTTTTAGATTACACTCATTATCACCCTATCAAAAACCACACACAGTAGGGTCACGATAAAATTTTGGTCATAATGCACTGTATGGTATTGGACCAACACATCCTCCAACTTTGATTTCAATCCCATCACGTTTGTTGGGTCATTTTATCCTCTTAGGTCAACCTTTTCATAATGATTTACCTTTGGAACCTTATATAAGCAAGTTAACATCACCTCATTTACTCACCTAGTAATCACTTGGCACTCTCATTACAAATATTAATACTAAAGGCACTCAAAGCTCCCTAAATCTTCCCAAAGCTTATGCACATTTGTTAGGGAAGCCACTACTATAGTTTTAAATCACTCAACCAAGTCAATGAGTTCAACTTCACTCATTTCCAATCACCCAATGATCCAACTCAATGTCTTAGTAAGATAAAAATCATCGAATCATTGTCAAAGTGGTTTAATTTGTTAACTAGTTACATTCATATAAATGTTACATGCTAGGTGGAGAACTATGTGTGGTTTTAAGCCTCTTTAGAGTAGTGCTGATGTAGGAGGTGCACAAATTTCACTTCAACCTAAACACCAACCTTATTTGTACGGTATTCCGCCCATGGTTAGGGTTTGATTTTGGTTTAAGCGATTTCATATGGTTTTAGGACTATGTGACACTTAGGGTTTGACAAGGAAACACATTTTCAGATCGTCAAAGGCCATAAAATGTTACAAAACCCCACTCCAATTAGGTCTAAGACCATACAAATAGGGCAAGGTCATACAATTGATCCTAACAGAGTTGTATAGTTATGTACTAGGGCATTTTCTAGTGGCAGTCTTAAGAAAAAAACATCTTTAGGTTCAATACTCCCATATTCTATTGTCAATGCACCTAGATCTCTCATGTATAATTCTATATGGATAAGTACATCTCTCCTATTTTATATTTGAGCTTGTAGAATTCACTATTTGAAATTATTAATACATTATTATGATATTGCATGATTAATGTTGGAAATTAATTAATCACAATAACCCATGAACAAGCCTTACATTCCTTTTTATTGTTCTACATTTCCATAACATCATATAAAATTAAAATGGGTGTTACAAGCATTTATTAAACATGACTCTTAAATACAACATTTTGTCTCAAACCCTTGTTTCCCTAGGGCCCTAGGGTTTCTTCTACTCACTTGGTGTATGATTCTTTTCGTATCTCTATTTACACGTGCTTCCTTCCTATAAACATATTAGTTAGCTTAACAATCAATCCGTTAAGAATATTGACATTTCTCCTCCTACTCAAAGCATCATGTCCTCGTGGATTTTTCTACATTACCTATCTCTAACATTCCATCTATACTTGATCTTGATAATGAGGTACCATTGCATGATGTGAAAAAAATAGTGATAATTCTTATGACTATGACCACAAAGAGGAAAACATTGTGGACCAATAATAAGTTGAACTTGTATCTTAATTTTGTGCACAAATTCATGAAAATCCTCATCACATAGAGTATATTATTAAGATTCTTCTCGCTACTAAACTTTCTCATGATTAGAAATCCAATGAAGAATCCGTTTTTGGGAAGTCTCCACCTTCTTCTCCTATTCATACATCTACTATTCCCACCTCTATGGTGCCTACATCCGTGGGGGCATCTAATATTCCAATGCCTAATGCCTTTATGTCCATTCTGTGACTATAATTATTCCTACTTGCAATCATAGTAGTTCGCATGCTTCTTCTTCCTATAGCATGTAAACTCACGAGAACCTTATTCATACTTTACAAGCTCAAATATTACAATTGCAAAAAGGTGCATCTGCTTCTTCTCATGTTATGGATTCTACTCAATTTCTTCATAACCCACTTGCAACTAAAGTGGATTTTTATCCCTTTCCTATAGGTTTCATTTCTCACGAGCTTCCTATTTATGATGGTAAGATTGACCCCACAACATCTTGATCATTCCATGTTGCTTCTTTTGACTATGCATCTAATGATATCTTAATTAAAAATATTTCCCCTACAAGTCCCAAGGACTTTACTTCACAATGGTTCTATGATCTCCCCACACATCCAGTGTGATATTTTACTACTTCGGTAAATTAGTTTCATGCACATTTTTTTATTAGTATTGGATTTTTTTATTATGCTCAAATTTCTAAGGTACATCAAGGGTATAATGAGCACATCAATGATTACATTTTATGCTATACTACTATGCTTACTAAAATGAACAATATTCTAGCTGATAAGCGAGCTTAAATATCTATTTACACAAAGATTTAATTCTCTGTTGTAAGAGTTAGATATGTTTGATAATTTCCCTTAATTTGTTTTTCTATTTCATACACTTAAAGAACGTGAAACCAAATTACTACATATGAATAATATTAAGTATTCGCTAACTCTTCTATTACATCTAATGCCAAGTTCCTAAGCTTATCTATGTTCAATGGAAAGACTAATGATAATAAGGCTACCAATAAAGACATTGTTGATTCCATAACTCAACCTACTAAGATACAATTACAACCTATAAAAAGGTAATTTACGGGTCTACCTTCCGCCCCACACACCATGCTCAAATAATTACTTAAGTGTAATCTTGTGTCTCTCCCTCCACCACTTGAGGTTGAATCGAGTAAGACTTATGGTAAGAGTTTTGATGCTAATGCTTATTGTGACTTTCATAGATGCATTGGTTATCTCACTAATCAATGGATCAAAATTCATCATGTTATACAATATATTATTGATACAAATGAAATCAAATGGGACGAGGTCACAAAATCCTCTCAACCCACTAATGATAATGTGAACCTCCAAATTTTAAATGATCCACTTTATAATCATAACATTGCAAAATCTACTTTGGAAGTAGACAATGCTGATCTTGTGGTACAACATCCACCTTCTTATGATCACTTATTGAATGCAATGATTGACATTATTGTTCTTATGATACCTTCTCCACTAGTTATTGCCTTTGTTGAATTTAATATGGATGCCACTCTTATCTTGGATACCTTGTATATTTTGCATCTATAAATCAAGTACCCATACAAAATGTTTTGGTTTATTCACATAACAAACATAATCTATGTACTCTCAAGCTACTTCATTCTCTTGTCTATACTAAAAATAAAATCACATGCGATTCTAATTCCAACTTTGGACATATTATTATACCCAATATTGTTAGCTCTATTACTAAGTAGGTCCCATTTCTAGTGTCTTCCACTCTTAGCTCAAGTAAGATGCGTTTAGGTCTTCCTTAGTTATGTACTCTTAGTGATATTCCATCTATCTTACACCAATATGTTAAGTTTATTCACCGAAAAGAAGTTGTCACAATTTGGGGTATTCCTTTTGAGGCTCCTCTTCCTTTATTGCATCATCACACTCTTATAGTTCATGCTCATAGGTCTCCAAATAGGATTTTTACTTCACATGCTATCTCTAGTAACTCTCACCCTACTAGGATTCCTTATAATTCTTCTCGCACACATGCAAATACCGATTAAAATTATCATTTTCTTGATTTAAAATATTTGAAAAAATTATTAAAAACTCGATTTAGAACTGATTTGAGTGATCGAAACTCAAAAACATCAATTCCATAGTTAAAATATTCCAAATTGTCATTTTACAATTCTTCATAATCTGGATTAGTTCATTGTTAATCCATCAAAAATAAATTAAAACTAATAAAAACAAACAAAACTAAAAGAAAATAATGACAACAACTTGATCAACGAGTTCACCAATTTTACTACGTCTTTGGGTTGATTTAAACAATGAACTAATTCATTTTTAAATATATTGCAAGTACATTATGAAAACTCACAACATGAAATGAATCTGAAACCTACAATAAATCTGCTCACATGAGACCTTGAAGGACTCGAATTTGATTAGTAATGTCCTCCACCTTCTGTCACACTTACATGATCCATTTCCCCATACTATACATAAAAAACAATGGAAAAATTCTTTAAAGTGATGATAAACAAACACCAATAAGAAAAGTTCAAGGCCATACACCGATCATCCGAGAATTCTACACATTTCTCTAGTTATACAAAAATCCTGAAAATGCCTCTAAGTGGCTCCAAAAATGACCAAATGTAAAAATTGTCCCTTATGGGACTTTACATAGTCCTCAACAAAGTTGTCCTCAAATACCAAAAATCACCTTTTATAGTGTTTACATAGACATAAAAGGATGGTTAGAACCCTTATCTTTATACTTGGAGGTCAGCGGCTCAATTCTCCATATGTGCTTTGACTTCTTTTTAAAACCTATTTGATCCCACATGATCCGTGGTAGGTGGGTGATGTTTTTTTATATCCAAAATGTGGCATGTTTTAAGTTGGTTGCTAAGTCACTTTTGTTACCAATGGTTATGCACTTGGTTTAAGTGGATAGTGCTAAGGCATTGTTTGCGGCTGCCATGTGTCGGCATGTGAACAACATGGAGCACATAAGCATATGTGTGGATGACTTAGGATTCCATGTGGAAAATATGTGGAGTGTTAAGGTTTAAGTGTGTCAAGGTGGGAATGTATGTGCCCAATGTGGAGAATGAGGTGACATTACTCCAAATCCACAAAATCACCAAGGCTTCAATCTTGCCACGTGTTAGCACCATAATATGACATAAAACTATAATGTAATTGGGAAAATTAAAATTACATTAATATACCATGATGGCTGGGTCCCCTTCCGAAACAAGAGTGGACCCCACTATTGAAAACCAATTTTTGTATGCCCGTTGAAGACAAGAGGGTAGCCCAAAAACATCCTTGACGAGTTTTGTTGCATTCCTAACCATTTAATAAAAAAGAATGTCAAAACCAGGTGATGTCCAAAGCTATCTGAAAAAGGGGCTAAAGAAAACAATGATCTTACAGTTCTTTGCTCTAGAATTGAAAATACATGAAATAAAATTCAATAACTGAGATGAAATTTAATGTAAGAACTGAAAACATAACAAATGAAAAAACTTAAAACAAATGACAATAAACAAATAAAAGTGAAGCTTCACAAACAAAGAAAAAGAAAATACACAATGCAGATTTAAACAAACAAAGAAAAACAATAAAGATCTATTCTAAAAAACAATAAATCATCCTCCTCCTTGGGTAAGAGTGGGCCCTTGCTCTTCCCTCAGATTTGGGTTAACACAACTAAAAATAAGCTACTACAAAATATTGAAACTATGGATTTTATTAATAAAAATGATGTTACAAAAATCATCCATTTCATACCATTGTTACATTGAGTGCCTTGGAGAGATATTTATAACTCATCCCTTGGCCAATACTCCAAGATTATAGAACTACCTACCTATAATCTTGGGCAAGACTTGACTACATCTTCCACTTTACAATGAGATAAATGTGGAAGAAATTTTATTCAAACACTACAACTTCAGATTTAACTACTTCTTCCTCTTGACAAGGAGACAAATATGGAAGATATATATTCAACTACTTATTCTTCCTCTTGAAAAAGAGAAAAATATGGAAGAGATCTAATCAAACAATACAAATATAGATTGTACTACTTATTCTTCCACTTGACAAGAAGAAAAATATGGAAGAGATTTAATTAAACACTATAACTCTAGATTGAACTATCTCTTCCTCTTGCACTGACTACTTCTTCCACATGAAAAGGATATAAATGTGGAAGAGAAT
Source organism: Taxus wallichiana var. yunnanensis (assembly GCA_018340775.1). Lineage (NCBI taxonomy): Eukaryota > Viridiplantae > Streptophyta > Pinopsida > Cupressales > Taxaceae > Taxus > Taxus wallichiana. The sequence goes on from CM031233.1 coordinate 257,951,456, forward strand.
TAATCAAATATTACAACTCTAGATTGAACCATCTCTTTCACATGTACTTAACTATTTATTTTTATTTGCCAAGTTTTCTCTTGCATGATTGAATCTTTCAACATGACAATTGTCTGCCATATTCTCATCCTTGATTTTTTTGGTCTTTACTGTGAACTCATTTGGAATAATATCTTCAAAAAATTTCTAGGTTTGGTGATCCTTGTTGTAAGATTTCCAAAACATATTGAAATTCTCATTTTTGTTGAGAAATGAGGGATAAATCACAATTTTATTAAACCTTTTTTGTCTTATTTACTTTTCTCAACCTTATTCTGTTGAAACTTAAAATGAATATATCTCCTCAATTATTGCTTGTTATGTAAAAATGGAGAGAGGTTTTTCCTCCTAACAATAAGAGAAATAAAAACCTCTCTTAGATTCTCATTTAGAGATCTTCAACTTTAGTTAGAGTGAATCTGATGTTGCATGTGTGAGTCCTACACTTGAAAACCTGTTGCTTCAAATGATGATGATATCTTGAAAGTATTATTTTTGTGTAAAAATGAGAGAGGTTTTCCTCCTAACAATAAGAGGAACAAAAACCTCTCTCAGATTCCCATTTGGAGTTTTGAAATTTTAGTTAGAGATTCTTGTGTTGGTTCTGCTAGCATTGTGCTAAAAAACCTTCTTCTTCAAATGTTGATATCTTATATATTTTGTATAAAAATGGAGAGAGGTTTTCCTCCTAGTAATAGAGAGGAAAAAAAAATCTCATCGATTCTCATTTGGAGTTCTGAAATTTTAGTTAGAGAGATTCTTGTGTTATTTCTGCTAGTGCTATATTAATGCAAAGGTGATTCTATGCCAAGGTGAGTCTTGCGCGGTGCACCGATTGAGTTCTACGCCAAATTCTTGCCCCGGTCCACTAATTGAGTCCTGAGTCTAAATGTGAGTCTTGCGCTCTTTGCTTTATGAATGAAATATTTGTGAGTCATGTACTCTTAGCTATGTGAGTATTACACTTGTTGTAATACATTCAAGAGATCAAATGACCTGCTCATACACAATATTGTATTCTAACTTATAAGAAATATTAGGAAATGAAAACATTCAAATTGCAATAGAATTTCAAAGATAGATCAAATATATTCTACATTTAATCTTAAATAAGTTATATAGTTCTTAAGAATACATATAAATCCACTTTATAAGAGAAATAATAATGTTATTTGGTGCAATGGATGAGACTTAATTTGGTCTCATCACTCCCCACACTTAACTTCATGCATGTCCTCATGCATGTTGTTGATTTCAATGAACATTTTGATTTTGAGTCATCTTTTTCTTCTTCTCTTTTTGTACAAGACTGATAATTTATTTCTTTATAAAATCATTTTTTTCTTTTCTTTCCTTTCCAAAATCAACATATATATCAACTCTTCTCGTATGTAGTTTTCAAAATATTTGTGAAGGCTTGTATCTTCTTCTCCCCCACACTTGGCTTCTTGTGTGGCCTTTTTTTTCTTCTTCTTTTTTTTTTTCAAAAGAAGTCATTTGATTTTTTTTCTTTTTTTTAACACCCAAGTGTCTTATCTATTGCTACAAGCCTTATTGGAAAATAAATATTTTTCTTTTGTATATGTTCTTGGAAGTGGAATTATTGTAATCAAAACAACTAATAACATTATTTAAGAATAAAATGATAGAAGATACCTAGACCATATCTTGAATTCATCCATGCTTTCTTCTTGTTGCACAACCTTCATTTTATGTAATGTTAGAGAAAACAAAATTCAACTCCTTTGCTTGCAACACCAATTTTTTTATCTTCAAAGGAATCCAATTTTACATATTTGAACAAATAACAAATCAGCTTCAAAGGACTTGAACTCTGTAGATCTAAAGAAATATCAAATCAGCTTCAAAGGACCCAAACTCTGCAGATCTAAATCACCTTCAAAAGACTCCAACTTTGTAAATATGAAGAAATAGTAAATCAACATCAAAAGACTCCAACCCTGCGTAGATCTGAAAGAAATAACAAATTGTTTCAAAGTTTTTTTTTTTTTTTGCATTTGGGAAATGTAGTCATTTTTAGTTTTCAACTTTCCTATTTTTTTTTTTTTTTGAAAAAGAGCCACCATTTGCTGGTTTTCAACTCTTTTTTTTTTTTTTTTTTTAATATAAAAGAGCTGCCATTTTTGCTGGTTTTTAACTTTTTCATTTTGTTTTCTCTTTTTTTTAGAAAAGAGCCACCATTTACTAGTTTTCAACTATTTTTTTCTCTTGTGCACTCCTTGATCAACCATGTAGTTGTTTATATCCACATCCTTAGTTGTATGTGAACCCATTGTTGAGATCTCTTTGTTCTAAAAATTTTCTTTTTACATTTTTTTCTTTAGTAGCTAGAGTCAAAAGAAAAGTGGTACTTGCATGTTGATGCATGAGTTAAAATCAATGCATGCAATCCATTTTATTTTAGCTAAAGCATTCAATATGATATCTTCTTTTTCATCTCTGTAACAAAAAAATTGGTAAGAATTTTCTTCCTCTGTATAGCTCTTTCAATCATAGATCTGAGGCTTGTTGTCTCTTAGTATACAACAACTAGGTCTTTATGTTTATTCAACCCTACATTGACATGAATGAGCAGATCTTCCCTGTAATATTTATATTGCACAAGGCTTATTTTGGGGGTTTGTTTTTGGTCATTCTTCCATTAATCTCTAATTCTACGAAATAAATAAACTTCTAATCTAAACTAAGGATTTGTAAGAGATTCATGTTCCATTCACTCAAATAGCTTGAAAGTTACTTGTTGTCACTACAAATACTTTTATATCGTCTGAAGGAATGAAAATTATAGAATTTCTCTCACTAAGCCCAAGCATTTAACTAAGAAAATAGAAAAATTAAAACTAATGTCTAAAAGGACTGCTAAACCAATATCTCCTCTAAGTTAAAATTTTGTAAGAAGTTTTTGTTCCACATACTCCAAAGTAAAAAGAATCTTGTTGTCACTACAAGGTCTTTTAAAAGAGTTATGGAAAAAGATTTCTAAATGGAAACTTACAAAATTATTCTCACTAATCTTAACTTAGCAACTTACCCCTAATGACACATGTCCCCGAAAACGACGCCAAAAATGATGAGGGTCATTGCAGTCCTCACCATTTAATCACAAAGAATGTAAAAACTAGGTGGTGTCCAAGACTATCTACAAAAGGGGCTAAAGAAAACAATGATCTTACAATTATTTTCTCTAGAATTGAAAATGCATGAAATAAAATTCAATAATTGAGATGAAATTTAATCTAAAACTGAAATAAATAACTAAAAACAAACAAATGACAATAAACAAATAAAAGTGAAGCTTCACAAACAAAGAAAAATAAAATACACAATGTAGATTTAAACAAACAAAGAAAAAAATAAATATATATTCAAAAAAAAAACAATAAACCATCCTCCTCCTTGGGTAAGAGTGGGCCCTTGCTCTTCCCTCATATTTGGGTTAACACAACTAAAAATAAGTTGTTGCCAAAATATTGAAACTGTGGATTTTATTAATCAGAAATGATGTTACAAAAATCATCCATTTCATACCACTGTTACATTAAGTGCCTTGGAGAGATATTTATAACTCATCCCTTGGCCAATACTCTAAGATTATAGAACTACCTACCTATAATATTGGGCAAGACTTGACTACATCTTCCACTTTATAATGAGATAAATGTGGAAGGAATTTTATTCAAACACTACAACTTCAGATTTAACTACTTCTTCTTCCTCTTGACAAGGAGACAAATATGGAAGAGATCTATTCAACTAATTCTTCTTCCTCTTGACAAAGAGACAAATATGGAAGAGATCTAATCAAACACTAAAACTCTAGATTGTACTACTTATTCTTCCACTTGACAAGGAGACAAATATGGAAGAGATTTAATCAAACACTACAACTCTAGATTGAACTACCTCTTCCTCTTGCACTTGACTACTTCTTCCACATGACAAGGAGATAAATGTGGAAGAGAATTAATCAAATATTACAACTCTAGATTAAACCATCTCTTCCACGTGCACTTAACTATTTATTTTCATTTTCCAAGTTTTCTCTTGCATGATTGAATCTTTCAACATGACAATTGTCCCGCCATATTCTCATCCTTGATTTTTTGATCCTTACTGTGAACTCATTTGGAATAATATCTTCAAAATTTTCGGGTTTGGTGATCCTTGTTGTAATATTTCCAAAACATATTGAAATTCTCATTTTCATTGAGAAATGAGGAGAAATCATAGTTTTATTGAACTGTTTTTGTTTTGTCTTATTTTTTTTCTCTTATTCTCTCTAAAACTTATTCTCAATTATTTAATTATGTAAAAATGGAGAGAGGTTTTTCCTCTAACAATAAGAGAAACAAAAACCTCTCTCAGATTCTCATTTGGAGATCTTCAACTTTGGTTAGAGTGAATCTGATGTTACATGTGTGAGTCCTACACTTGAAAATGCTACTTCAAATGATGATATATTTGAAACTATTATTGTTGTGTAAAAATGGAGAGAGATTTTTCCTCCTAAAATAAGAGGAACAAAAATCTCTCTCAGATTCCCATTTGGAGTTCTAAAATTTTAGTTAGAGAGATTCTTCTTTGCTGGTTTTGCTAGCATTGTGCTCAAAAACCTTCTTCTTCAAATGTTGATATCTTCAAAACTATTATTGTTGTATAAAATGGAGAGATTTTTTCCTCCTAATAATGAGAGGAAAAATAAATCTCTCAACTTCTCATTTGGAGTTCTAAAATTTTAGTTAGAGAGATTCTTGTGCTGGTTTCGTAGCACTATATTAATGCAAAGGTGAGTCTTGCGCCGGTGCACCAATTGAGTCCTATGCCGATGCTACGCCGGTCCACTAATTGAGTCCTACGCTTGAGTCATGGGATCTTTGCTTTATGAATGTTGCAATATTTATGAGTCATGTGCTCTTAGCTATGTGAGTATTACACTTGTTGTAATACATTCAAGAGATCAAATGACCTGCTCATACACAATACTGCATTCAACTTACAAGAAATATTAGGAAATGAAAACATTCAGATTGCAATAGAATTTTCAAAGATAGATCAAATATATTCTACATTTAATCTTAAATAAGTTATATAGTTCTTAAGACTACATCTAAATCCACTTTATAAGAGAAAGAATAATGTTATTTGGTGCAATGGATGAGACTTAATTTGGTCTCATCAGTCCACAATCACATTTTTGCCTCAATTAACTTTGAATTATGCAAATAGGCTCTGTGCATGATTTAGGGTATTGTAAAATTGTGTTTCTCTATTGACCAAGTTTTACCATGAACTTTGACTAGTGATATCAGGAGCATACAAGTGTGTCCGATTTACGTGTACCAATAGGCGTTGGAAAGCTATCGAGTGCTCTTTAAGCGTAATAGTTTAGTGAGAAATAGGGAACTTATAACCAACTAGAATGTCCTCTGTATTAATAGTAGACTTGGTAGACCAAATCAAAGCTACAAAACATAGAAAACACTCATCAAAAGCTAAATAAAGGAAGAATTCATGCAAAGTAAGTGGAACAAAGTAGTTTTATGTAGAATGGTCGGGTTTGGTTTTTGACCATAAATTTTGATTCAAGCATCCATTTTACCTCAAATCAAACACATTATGACCGTTATGGTGAGGGATTTCTACAAAAATTAAAATTTAGGCAAATGGTGTATTATTTGTGGATATTGACATTGTTGTCGAGGTTTACGAGGTAAAACATCATTTTCATAGAATATAACCACAAATTTGACAACTAGAGATGCCTTTTCGTTCCTTTTTGACCATGGATGCTCTTGGAGGTAGGATATTCTCTCTTTTCCCCCACCAAATGATGATTTGTTGATCTACAACTTGTGGATTGAAAACAAGGCCATTTTTCCTTCCTCCATCTTGTTGATCACTTGGTTCTCCATTGATATCACTCTTTAACACATGGATCACAATATTAACAGTTGATTCAACATATACAAAGCATATTCTATTAGGTTTGATATATTATTTGTATAAGAGTAAATGTTTGTATTTTTTTCTTTCGGGGTATTTCAAGTATGCTCTGGTTGGTTGGAATTGGGTTTTCCTACTCTAGGAGCACATTTTTCTCTTCTACGGTCATTTTTTTACAAATTATTGGGTTTAGTGTAGTTCCATTTAGGGTTTATGTTAAGATGGTTAGATTTTTACATCTAATAGGATTTGATATCATATGTATATGTCTCCCTTGTCTCCTTTGCAAATGAACTCACAAATCCATGTGCAGTGTATAAGTTTTGTTGTTTCTTATTATACGTAGAGATCTAATGTCAATAAATATTGGCCTTTCTTTGTAATTATGTGTTCTATCATGTTAAATAAATACATGGAAGTATTCTATAGTTGATTATTGATTAGACACCGAGGGAAGGGTGTTTTGTAGTGTTACCTAACATCATTTACTTTGGTTGTAAACTCCTCTCGATGTAATAATTCTGAAATAATATCTACTTTTTTAGGGTATATTTTGATTTTAGGTATTTGACACGATGAGTGCAAGAAAATTTAGTGTAAGGTGTATGTGGTAAAGTTTCAAGTGTTAATTTTTATTATTTTCCTTGCTTAGGTGTCCATGATGGTAAAAAAACTTGGGAAGATTAGTGTTCTTTAGTTTTGGGTTTGAATACACCAATACGTATCAAGACAAGATGGTCGATGTATCGATTACTCCCATTAGACTCCCGGTTCCCCATTCTCTTCCATCTACCCTCCATTTTTCATTTTCACTATCCATCCTTTTGTCATACCACTCTATGGATTTCATCACCATTGCACATCCAACATGATATCTTCTTGAAAATTACATTTAACTTGCGTATTTTGAGTTTATTTGCAGTGATCTTTCAATATTAGCATCCCAAACATCATTACACATCAATTTTTCAACAATTTCTTTGGAAGCAATGATGGTTATCAAATCCAATCTATCTTTAGTAGCTTTGTGTCGACCAAACAAGTGTTTGTAGTGCTTGTGTGACCACTCTCTCGAGTGAGCATTGCATTTAGTTGTTGAATTTGGTCTCATTGACCTTCCCAAAAATTTGAGGGATTGAAACATAAAATATCCCTCCCTCTTTTAGGATACATTGGGTCCTCTCACCCGGTTCAAGCAGAGCCAAAAGTAGTAGGTGGGAACCCACACCCTCGGTCAAGTTCCTCTCTTTCATTTCTAAAAGGATCGATCAAGAGAGTGAAGATAGACCCCACCCATGGCTATAAAATGACACATCAACAAGTCTATCCTTCCTCATTGTCCCTTCATTCATTTCAATTGTTTTTGGGGTCATAGATTAGGAACAAACACTTAATTGGTGTTGTTTTCTAAGGATCTAATTGTGTCAATTTGTTTATGAGACTGTTGCTAGGTTTTGAGTATAATTCAAGTAATGTTTGTTAGCTTGTGGTGTGTAAGGAAGCCATATTAGTCTGTTAACATCTCAACACTCAATTGGTGCCATTGCTAGGTGATATAATTGTCTTAGTTTTTTTCTAAGACCATTACCAAGTTTTTGAGTATAATTTAGGAAAGGATTTTTCTTCTTTTGGTATGTAAGGAAGCCATATTAGTCCATCAACGTCTTAACACTCTATTTTCACTTTGTTCTTGCTGGGGATCTAAGTGTAATTTTGGACAAATTCTTCATGTTGTATGAGTTGAGTGGTGCTCCTACACACTCTATTTTACCACCAATGATCTTTTGGCATGGGAAATTTAAGGTCATTCAAGGTTAATTTAGCATCCTTTGCCTCAAATAAGTTTTATCAGAAGTTATCAATCATATTTACAAAAAATATTAGGTTAAATTTATTAAAGATATATGTTTGATAGATAGGTTATTTATTCTAAAATATAAGAGGTTTTAAGAGGGTATAATTGTGAGCCCTTAGCTACTGATATTCATGGTTTATCATAGTATATAAGATAATCTACTCGTTGTTTTGGTAAAGGTATTCAATCATTCTTCAAGGTCAATCTACAATTTCTAGAGTGCAAACTCTAGTGGTGACTCCACTCTCATTTTTGGGTTAGATCAGTGTTTATTATTGCTATATTTTATTGGTGATTCATCTTTGCAATATTGGAAGTGTTTTGATCTTCATTCAGATCATATTTAATAGAAGAACTCTTCCTTGAGTTAGATACTTTGCATTGGAAAAGGAGATAAGTTTGGAAACACATTGCTGATCAGATTTCACAAGGTAAGAGCCTACACACATCTAATCATAACATTGTTGATCCTATAATTGAATTTTTTTGTTATTAACATGGATGATCCTCCTCCAAAAGCTCCTTTTAGAGTTAATGCTTTCAAACCTATAAATTTTGGGGGCATGCCAAGGTATCCTAATGAAGTGCCAAATGGAATCAAAATTAGATTGCCCAAATTTCAAGGAAATAATGATATTGTTAGTGAGAAACATCTTAGATTATTTGAAAATATTATGGATGATTATGAATTAGAACATGAATATGTTTTCTTAAATTTATTTGTACACACATTAGAAGAGGATGCAAGGGAATGGTTCAACTCTTTACCTCATGGTTCAATAAATTCTTGGGATGAAATGATGGATGTTTTTAGAATGCAATATGGTGATATGATTGACCCTAGGTTCCTCCTATCTAAATTTGAAAACATTAAGAAAAACCCAAGTGAATGTGTATAAGACTTTAACACTAGATTCAATAAAACCTTGATGAGACTACCAATCAACTTGAGACCAAGTGAAGAATCTGCTTAATCAAATATTGTAATGCATTTGATAAGAAGGAAACCTAATTTTTGAGAGACAAATATCATATGACTTTGAGAAAATAATTTTCTATGGAAATTCAAATTGAGAACAACATCAAAGTAACTAATAAAACTCAAACGAGATAAGGTGTTAAATTAGTCAATCTTGAAGAGAAGCAAGTTGATAAATCATCAAATTTAGAATCAATGGTTAACAATCTAGCTGGTGCTTTATTAAAGAATATCCTCCAAGTTGGAAAATGATGAAAAGGGAATGTTTTTAGGTCCACAATATCATATTAAAATAGGTCAAAATAGGTATGGTTCATCATTGAAGGGATAATGGAGGTAATGATAAAGGAAAAAGGCCTATGGGTCAAATGGAAAGAAAAATCACCTAAGCATGATAGAGGAGTTCTTGATCCTTTAAATGAAAAAATTGCAGTTGTTGAAGAAGATCACATCATTAATTAGTGTGATAAGTGCTTCATGCCTCATGTTCCTTGTGAACAAGTTGATTTGACTAATGTAATTTATTGAGTATGAATCAAACTATGATGATTCCTTCATGCTTGATGATCAAGTGAACATTGAAAATGGTGCTACTTCAACTAATATTTTATGTGCCAAGACAATAGATGATTTTTGGATAGTTTTCAAGAAGGTATGTTGTCTTCCCCTTGAAGGTAATGATGTAATAGATTTGGATCAAACCTAGTAATCTTCTTAATCATGAATTTGGATACCTAAGAAATGTAATGATTAGAAAGTATGATGGGAGGGTTACTTCAAGGTAAGATAGGTGTTTATTAATTAATGCATTGGTTGATCAATGAAAAAGAGTACAAGTTGAGAAGTAAACAATAAAGGAAATATGCATTTACTTCTAAGAATGAGAAGCTTGGATTGGATAATGATCCTAAGGTTGTTCTTAAGAAAGATCAGTCATATGAAACCTTTGTTGAGGAACCTTGTGTTGATAAACCTTTTGCTGCTCCTATTTCTGATTTGCATGATTGTTGTCTTGATTTGGAAGCACACATTGAGGACCCTTGTGTTGATTATGATTTAAATGAGTTGTTTGATTCTTCTAACATTGAAAATCATCAAGAAGATCATATTGCAGATATTAATCAGTTTACTTGGCATGTTTCACCTTTTGATGATCAGTTGGTTTTTCTTTCTCCATGTTTGGATGATGATGATCATATCAATAATTCCATGGGTTATGAGACTCACTTTTTTAGATTTTTGATCAAGCTTAATGAGTTTCTTGAATAACTAGCTGAGTTGATGACCTTGGTAGAAAGATATGAACAACGAAGAAGATCACTTGGATGTTAGTACAAATCCCTTGTTTGAGAAAGATATGTTTCAAGAAAAATCAGATGCATTTCCGATAAGGAATATATTTTTGAAGATCCTTTCAATTGTGTTGTAAAATAAGTGGTTAAGTTGGACCCAATGAAAGTGAGTGCACTAATTTTAGTTTTGGTACTTGCAATGAACTTGAGAAAGTTTGGTTAAGTGGAAAATTAAGTGAAAATGAGAAACAAACTAACACCAAACTACAAAAGAAGTACCTAATTTGTTTAGCATGGTCATACCCTAAGTTGATAATTGATGAAGAATACATTGGTTAACATGTATTTCATTTGGAGTTTGAATTACATGTTGATTTGAGGAGTTTTGTTTCTCAAGTTGATCTTGTAAACCTTATCCTTTTGATAGAAACACAAAAACATGATCCTAGAACAAGGGCTGTTTTAGGTAGGTTTATCTCCATTGTTAAACTTGACATACATTCCATTAGCATGAAAAAGTTAAATATTCAACTACTATTTGGGATCCTAGAGGTATCTGATGAAAATTTTTGGTTATCCTTGTACATTGTATATATTCCTTTCTTTATTTTTCTGTTTCGTTATTGTTTTATTTCCCTTTGTTCCTTTTTGTTTTCCTTGATAGGAATTTGTAACTCATATGATCCAAAAATGTAAAAAACAAAGTGTTTATCCATCTAAATCCTTTTCCCAATGGATAGACACATGGTCTACTTCCATGAGTTTTTGTGGTCCTTTAGACACCCACTGGGGGTGTCCATCCTCGAGATGGATCCAATGTTGGTGCCCAATATTACACTTGTTAAATCTTGGCACCATTTTGTGAAATTCCCCAAAGTGTCTTGGTGTAACCTTTCCATTTCCCCATTGTTCAATCTATTCTGCAAGTTGCTTGGAGCCTCTTTCATCCTAAGTTCCTTAATTGTATCATGGTCCAACCTTGCAACATGGTTTTTAACTTACATCCTAACATTTCTTTCAGTTTTTGATGTCTTAGAAAAGCTAAAATGTTCCATGGAAATGCAAAAACCATGTAATAAAGAGGTGAAGAAGACAATGTTACGCAAACTGGAGGAGATAACAATTTGTGGAATTGGGGTTTTCTGCTAAAAAAAAAAGGGTGGATCTTGCTTAGGAGAATCTATGATAAAAAAGGAGAAGTTTGGAGGAGCTAAGTGACAAGGAGTGAGAGTTTGGAAGTGGCCAAGGTTGGAAACCATGGAACACTAACTTAGTGTTCCACATACTTCTAATTAATAGTGTTGCGTGGACTTCAAAAGTACATGAAATAAAGGAAACATGCCACCAAATGTAGTCAAAGCCGTATTATAAAGCGACAAGTGTGAAACAAATCCATCACATATGAATGTCATGGAATAAATAATTAGACCTTTGTGGCATGGACGGTTTAAGGATAAGTGGGGAAAGTTTGAAAACCCATGGACATTATACACTTAGTGTTCTATGGATCAAACAAAGCGGTAAAACACAAGAAAATCCCATGGATCAGAGAAAACCACATATCAAATAGGAATTCGTAGAGTAGTTGTTATCCATATGAAGTTTGCATAACAAAGAAAGACTCAGAGAGAAATTAAGAGCTACGGTAGACTTGGAGGACCAAACCAAAGTGCAAAGTTTGTGGAACAAATAATTTTGTGTGGAATGTCCGAGTTTGGTTTTTTGACCATAAATTTCGACTCAAGCATCCATTTCACCTCAAATCAAATGCATTAGGACCTTCATGGCCATGTCTTTCTACATAGACCAAATTTGAGGAAAATGGTGCAATATTTTTGGATATTACAGTTGTAGAGGTTTGGGAGGGAAAATATCATTTTCATGGAATGTAGTGAAAAATTTGACACCTGGAGATGCTTTTTGGTTCCTTCTTCGACCATGGATGCTCTTAGAGGCATGATATTCTCTCTTTCCCCCACCAAATGATGATTTGTTGATCTATAGGTTGTGGAGTGAACACTTGGCCATTTTTCCTTCCTCCATCTTGTTGATCACGTGGTTCTCCATTGATCTCACTCTTTAACACATGGATAAAAATATTAACCATTGATTCAACATATGTAAAGCATATTCTATCAGGTTTGATACATTATTTTATAAGAGTGAAGGTTTATCTTCATTTTTTTCTGGGGATGTTTCCAGGTATGCTCAAGTTGGTTGGAATTGGGGTTTTCATGCTTTGGTTGGTTGGAATTGGGTTTTTCCTGCTCTAGGAACACAATTTTCTCTTTTAGAGTCATTTTTTTACAAAGTATTGGGTTTATTGTGGTTCTATTTGGGGTTTATGTTAATGTGGTTAGAGTTTGCATCCATTTGCAAGGTTTGAGATCATATGTAGATGTCTCCCTTGTCTCTTTTTAAAGGTACTCATAGATCCATGCTTCCATGTACAAGTTTTTCTATTTCCTATTATAGACATATTTGATATAAATAAACATTGGCCTTCCTTTGTAATTATGTATTCTATCATGTCAAATAACTACAAGGAATAATTCTACGATTGATTGTTGATTAGGGATTGAGGGAAGGGTGTTTTGCGGTATTACCTAACATCATTTACTTAAGTTGTAAAATCCTCTCAGTAATAAATATATGATTTCTTAGGGAATCCTTTAATTTTGGGGATTTGATAGGATGAGTGCAAGAAAATTTAGTCTCAGGTGTCTATGGTAAAGTTTCAAGAGTTAAATTGCATTGTTTTCCTTGCTTGGGTGTCCATGAGGGTAAACAACCTTGGGAAGATCAACGTTCTTTGGTTTTGGGTTGAATGCACCAATAGGTATCAAGACAATATGGTCAATACATCTTCTTACTCCCATTAGACTCCTAATTCCCCATTCTCTTCCATCCAATGCCCCCTTTTCATTTTCATTATCCATCCTTTTGTCCTACCCTCTACAAATTTCATCACCATTACATATCCAACATGATATCTTCTTGCAAATCACATTTACCTTGCATATTTTGAGTGTATTTGTAGTGATATTTCTAGATTAGCATCCCAATCATCATTATACACCAAGTTTTCAATAGTTTCTTTAGTAGTGGTGCTCGTTATCACATCTAATATGTCTTTAGAAGCATCTGTTTGATCCACCAAGTGTTTGTAGTGCTTGTGTGACCACTCTCTTGAGTACATACTACATTTAGTGGATGCACTTGGTCTCAGATTGACCTTCCCAACAAGTTTGAGGGCTTGAAGCATAACATATCCCTCTCTCTTTTAGGCTACACCTTGGGTCCTCTCACCTTGGTTTAGGAAGAGCCAAAAGTAGTAGTTAGATAATCGGACACTCATTCAAGTGCCTCCTTATCATTTCTAAAAGACTCGGTCAAGTGAGTGAAGATAGACCCCATCCCTAGCTATAAAATGACACATTATAAGGTCCATCCTTCATCCTTGTCCCCTCAATCATTTAAATCCTTTTATGGGGTGTTAGATTGGGAACCAACATGATTAAGTAATGACATATCTTGTGAAATGTGAAAGCCATATAGATCATACCTTCTCAACTTGGGAATATTTAAGTTCATGATCAATCAAGGTCCTACTGATGTAGTAAACAACATGTTATTGTACACTGGTCATTATGTTGTGCTTGTAATTTCCATATTATATATTTTGTGACATATGCATAAAGAAGCATTATTTTTTTGGAATAAGTGGCATGAGCACCTTGAAGATTTAATATATATTCTCTTAGTTCATATAAAGATTCTTGACATTCTTGACTCCATTTGGACTATATATCCTTTTTAACAATCGATTAAAGTGATGGAAATTTTCGCTAGGTGAGAGATGAAACATGCGATGGATTATATTTTTCCTTGAAGACCTCTTAGATGTTTGATATTGTGTGGAGGAGGAATTTCCATGATAGATTTGATCTTTGTGTGGTCAAATTCAATACCTTGTCGTAAAAAATGAACCACATAAGTTTTCCGAAATTACACCAAACACACATTTTGGTGTAACTTCAAGATAGTAAATGTCCTAACTATAAGGTGAAAGACACAAAAATTGGGTTGGGATGATATGGTAAGAGGAATAGGGTGAAGGAGTGGTATAGGTGGTTGTGCCAAAATGTTCCCCAACATAAAGGGTACTCATGGATGATTCAAGAATAAAATATCTTCAAATGAACCACATTCATGGGCTCTTTAAGCTCTTGGCCATCTTTAGTAGATATCTTGTATACTTGAGACCCATATTTACAATGATAACATAAGGACCTAACTAATTAGGTTCAAAATTTCCTTATTTTTCTTGATATTTTATTGTATTTTCTGATTTTATTTTAGTACAAGGTCACCAATTTCAAATTGTATTAGTTTCATCTTTTTTTGTAAATGCAACAAAATCGATTTCGATATACTTTCAAACGTTCCAAGGCATTAAGCCTCTTCTCATCTAGGAGATGAAGTTATGAAATCTAAGCCTATCTATATTCATCTTCATTGATCAAATATTTGAGGGATATATAGAGTGATGGGAGCTCGACCTCTATGGGTAACACAACTTTAGTTCCATATATGAGTGAAAAGGGTGTGGCTCATGTTGGAGTACGGTAAGATGTGTGATAGGCCTAGAAGGTTGGATAGACTTATGTATGCCAATTATGACCATGTTTGTTGAAAATATTTTCCAAAATGGATTTGAGTGTTTTATTGGATGCTTCAGTTGGCCATTACATTATGGATAGTATGGAGTGGACCATTTGAGGTGAATGTGAAAGCATTTGGCTAGCTCTTTAATGGTTTTATTTTTGAAGGATGTACCATTATTTGTAACAAAAGGGATACCAAAGTGATAAATGAGATGGTAAAATATGAACTTGGAAATATTATTATTAGTAACATAAGTGGGAGTCATGGCCTCTACCCATTTAGTAAAATATTTGGTTGCAGTGATAATGAATGTATGACCATTGAAATATGTGGGTTTAATTTTTCCCATAAGGTTAATCCCCCATTGGGATAAAGGCCAAGGTGTGGTGATGTGATGAATATATTAGAAAGGGGACTAAATGAGATTGTTGTGTTGATGGCTCATTAATTTTTTTTTGACTAATTTGTAGGTATCAGACTCCATATTGGGCCAATAATAACACATGTAAAATTGTTTAAGCTAGAACCATGTCACTTGTGCGTACACCACATATACCATGTACCTTGAATAGAGTTTGGTTTTATTTATATTAATTGATACATATTATGAGAGTTCCACCGTAGACTATTCGATATAAGGTGTCAGTGAGGATAGTGTAGCGTGAAACATGTTTTTCTAGAGATCATTAGTTTTGGTAATTCATATTTTTATAGGAAAGTTTTATCATAGATGAAGGTGTAAATATCATGATACCAAGGGTTTTTAGGAACTAATATTTCACATATCATGGTGGAATCGGGATAATTTTATGCGAGAATCATAAGATGCTCTATGAGAAACTCATTATGTATTTGATTTGGAATGAACTCAAGGAAGGATTTGATAGTCGTCATGACATGTGTTGATTTTTTTGTATGTGAGGAACTTGTTCAAAAGTGATAAGATGAAAGTAACCTTTTAGGATATCAACCATGATCTTATAGGGGACCAATTTTTCATCCTTGACTTGATATTCATCGGTGACTTGATTGATGACCAAGAGGGAATCACCATAAACTATCAATTCCTTGAGATTCCATGAAATAACAAACTTCAAACCAGCTATGAGAGATTCATACTCAATAATATTGTTGGTGCAAGGGAATCCAATGTGGAAATATTTTGGAATGACATCACCATCCGGCATGAGTAGTAGAATTCTAGCTCGACCCATGGATATTACAATATCCATAAAAAAAGATTCCAAGAGAGTATTTCATCAACATACAAGAGTTATTCATATATAAATTCAAATTGAATAGGTTTTGATCATGGTAAAGGCATGGCAAGTAAGATGTTCTACAAGGGCTTGTCCCTTGAAGGATTTTTAATTGAAAAATTCTATATCAAATCTGCTTAGTAGAACAACCTAGTTAGACATTCTTCCTGTTAGGACAAGTCTAGATAATAGATATGTGAGTGGATCTACTTGTATGATTGAGAAAATAATGACGTAGCTTGTGAAATGTGAAAGCCACTACTAAGCATACCTTCTCAACTTGGGATTATTTAAGTTCACGATCAATCAAGGTCCTACGAGGTAATAAGCAACATGTTCTTTTCCATGATTGTTATGTTGTGCTAGTAATGCTCCTATTGTGTATTCTGTGGAAGAAATATAGAAAAGAATTATTTTTTCTAGAATAGGTGACATGAGCACTGAAGGATTTGATAGGTATTATTTTAGTTTAGAGAAAGAATCTTGACATTCTTGATTCCATTTGAACTATACATATTTTTAAGAAATTGATTAAAGTGATGGCACTTGTTTGCTAGTTACGAGATGAAACATCGATGGATTGGATTTTT
Organism: Taxus wallichiana var. yunnanensis; assembly: GCA_018340775.1. Classification (NCBI taxonomy): domain Eukaryota; kingdom Viridiplantae; phylum Streptophyta; class Pinopsida; order Cupressales; family Taxaceae; genus Taxus; species Taxus wallichiana. The sequence continues at coordinate 257,968,102 of CM031233.1, forward strand.
CCTTGAAGATATCTTAGTTGTATGAGATTTGTGGAGGAGGAATTTCCATGATAGATTTGACCTTTGTGGGGTCAAATTCAATACCTCTTCGTGAGACAATGAACCCTAAGAGTTTTCTGAAGTTACACCAAACACACATTTCTTTGGATTGAGTCTAACCTTGTATTCACGTAACCTTTCAAAGATGCACCTTAAAAATATTGGATGATCAACTATTGTTTTTGATTTTACCAAGATATCATCTACATAATATTCCATAATTTCATGTAGCATGTCATAGAATATGACTTTCATTACTCGCTGACAAGTGGCACCTACGTTTTTAAGGCCAAAAGACATGAATTTATAACAAAACATGCATTATGGTGTTGTGAATTTTGTCTTGGGTTGATCTTCTTTAAAAATATGTATTTGATTATAACTAGAAAATCCATCCATTAGGGAGAGCATTTCATGGTCTATCATAGAGTCAACAATCATGTCAATATTTGGTATCAAGAATTCATATTTTAGACATGCTTGGTTTATATCACATAAGTCTGTAGCGATTTTGATTCATGGGGTTTTCTTAGAAATTGGTACAATGTTTGATATCCACTCTAAATAGTTAATTGGTTTGATAAAACCTGATTCTAAGAGTTTATGAAGTTTTTCTTCAAATAGTAACGTAAATTTGGGATGTTTTTTTTTTTTTTTTTTTACGAGTTTTTGTTTGACTAGCTTGACATTCAAATGAACCACAAGATGGTGTACCACAAGGGAAGGATCCAACCCTGGCATATCCTTGTATGTCCATGTAAATACATCTTGGAATTCAATAAGGAGTGTTGTAAATAATTATATTTTTGATTTTGTTAAGCTTGCACCAAGTTGTAAGAGCTTAGGATGCTCACTTGTACCAATGTTGATGTTAATGGTGTCCTCTACTAGCATTTTGATGTGTATTTTTTGCAGGGGTTCACTTAGTAAAAGTATGGTATAACACATGTGTTCAAAGGGTATTAAAGAATACCCTTAATTCTAGTTTTTACCTCTAATTATTAAATTGATAATACCCCCTCCTGTTATATTATTAGAATGAAAATACCCCTATTTTTTCCATGTACCTTACTTACCCATTTTTCCATTACAATTTTATTTACCCCTTTTTATTTCTACCCTAATATATTAAACAGAAAATATATCATATTTCTCACTCAATTTTTTTAATATGCATTTCCTAAAGATAGTTTGAAGCCATTCAAGACCTATTACTAATTACCTTATAAATGTTAAGCTTTAATCATTTATCAATAGTTCTTCAAATAATTAAGATGGTGAAATAATATCACTTGTGTTGAAAAGCATATTCAATCTAGTTTTCTACCATCTTATTATTTCTTGGTTAAGAATCTCTTAATTGAGATTTATTTATTCAAAAAGAGATTATAATTTAACTTTATGATCACACTCCTTTTGCAATTTTAAGGTATTTAATTTTTAAAACTAGGGTTCAAATGTTTTAGTTTTATATTAAAATTAAACCTCTGTTTCCTTTGGCCCACCTCTCTAACCTACCCCCAATAACTGATTCAAAATAGTACTAAATTATACCCTTTCACCCCCTCATGTCTACCGGTATATTGAATTTACTTTTATTAATTTTAATTACCTTAATATGAACTCACGTGCTAGGATATTGCCTAGCTAATGACCCCCTATGATTTTTTGTTAAAATATGTTGTAGGTTGATGTAGATCATCTGTTTGATTTGAAGGATATTCCCCTCTCTCTAGTGCCTCATAAATATTTTCACTAGGAGATACGTCCTTTTATTTTTATCGTTTGTCGTCTTTTTTTAATTTTTTTCCTCGAGATAGTGCCTCAATGAGGTTTTCATTATGGGAGATTTTTTTCCATTTTTTCTTATTTTTTTGGACTGGGGTACTTGAGGTCTTCACAAAAATAAGAGTTTACATTTATGTTGATATCGAATTCCTTATTGTGATCAGAAAGGGGAATAGGGTCTCGAGTCCTGAGGAACTCTTTAATGGCCTCATCGTTTTGAAAGAGATCCATATATATGTGATTTTTTTGATCTTGACTTAGGAGACGAGGATGTATTAGGTTGAAGTCAATGACACGGATGGAAAATAATTCAAATAAAATAGTGTTAGATGAGTCATCAAAGAGGCTATGTGTGGAACTGTCTCAATGTCCAAGTTATTATCCTCACCACTAGTCGATACATCAAGTAATATAGACATTGTTTCAAACATTTTAAAACATAAAGCGTAATTATAGAGATTCTTTGTGTACATGATAGGATCAAGATGACCTCATTCATGTTTCGAGTCCTTTACCTTTCCACTGCATGTTTTTCATCATTTTATGTGCTTTACTGTAATCAGGAGATTTGTAGCATGCAACTAAGCGATCATCGTACAACCAAGAGCCCATAGAACCCTAAATGTGTTCATCCTCTAGATATCCAAACCATTTCTAATGAGTTATACTAAGATTGTAAATGGGAGCCTCTTTGAGGTGGGGAGCATTGGGATTACCATAACTACGTGGGGATAAAGGTAGTTTTCCAATATGAAACATATTTTGGAATTCATATTTGTCAATACCTTTGTCAAGGATCTTAAGCTCGGGTGGAGAAGTGGATGTAGAAGGTTGAAGTTTTAAAAGGATTTCCGGATCAATGTGGTTTTCATCTATGAAAGGAATGATGTAAGGAGATGAAGATCTATTCGTAGAAGGGAAATAAATTTTGAGCTTATATCTCCCCTATATGATCTTACAATATTTAAATGGTTTAGTATCAGCAAGTAGGGTAAACTCTTTACCTTCGTAAGGGAAATTTATACATTGATGGAAGGTGGAAGGTGTTGGTGCCCATTTTGAGCTCCTAAAATGAGTTAGTCTTTTTCATAGACTTTCGATTAAATCTAACTATTATGTGTGGTCTAATTTTCTCCCCATACTTCAAAATTGATTCTAAGTAAGGGAGAGACATCAATTTGTAATAAATATTGTGCCTTAGCAATATAAATGAAAGGATTCAACAAAAATTTCAGGGGACTGGTTTAATGGTCTAGTTGATTAAAGAAAAAGCTTAGAGACATGGATGGGTGATCAAGACTATGTTTAAATATTTCATAAGGAGCCTGCAAATCAACACCAAAATGATCCAAACTACTCAAGAAATATGAAGCTCCAAAATCCCAAAAAGAATGCATCCTGATCTCAAAGTATAAAGTTGTAAAAACTCAATCAAAATGGAATTATTCATTTTAAAGGGAAGAAGATGTTCATACGGCCTTCAAAATATACTTCCCAAAAGCATTGGCCATTGGTATTTGAAAACTTGCGGGAGACTAAGTTTAAAAGCATTTACGGGATACTTTCAAAAATTTGATAGATGTTCATTTAGCCATCAAATTCAACATCAACAAGAAATGGGCTAGGTGGCGATAGATCAATGGTCCAAATAGAGGACACATGGAAACATTCCAATGATATTCAAGTCATTTGGGTTCCATGGATTTCAAGTTTGTGGAATGGATTCTATTTCATTAAGATTCGAGTCCATACCACATGCGAAATATGAAGGGTACGTGGAGCTTTCTCATTTGTCTATACTTTGTGCCCTGACAAAGTATAAATTGTGAGAAATGTAGAGCCATTTCATTGGTTTAAATCTCGCACTTCGACAAAATCCTTATTGACAAAAATTGCTAGGTATTGTGGGAATTTTTGATTGGTTTATGCTTTGCATTCTGATAATCCCGACAACTCAAAGTATTGTGGAACTTTTTGATTGGTTTATGCTTCACATTCTGACAAGGAGAAAAAACAAAGGTGTGTGGAGCCATTTCATTGGTTTTTGCTTTGAAAATTGACAAGGTCTTTGTAAATTAAAACAAAGTGTGAAAATCATGGAGCCTTCCCATTGGCTTGCATTTCATTGGTATCGAACAAGATTGTTAAATATTATTATAATAAGAAGAGCGTGGAATCTTCTCATTGGCTCAAGTTTCGTAAGGATCAGTTAGGGTCATCTAAAAGTTTGAATTGTAAAGTGCATGGAGTCATTTCATTGGTTCAAGATTTATAGCGGGCATAAGAATTTGAAGAAAGAATTAACATTGCGAGAAGCATGGATATTTTTATTGGCTCATATTTCATGTTTGTAAGTCAAGCTTATCAAAAGTCGACACCACGTAAGGGCATGGAATGATCTTATTGGCTAGAGCTTTGCATTTTGTCATAAGAGCTATTAAAGGACTAAAATTATGAAGTAACATGGATATTTTTCATTAGATCAAGTTTTATGAAGAGAAATCAGTTAAGCAAAAAAAATTATGAGTTGTGAAGCAAATGTGGAGCTTTTTCTTGGCTCACATTTTACGAAGAGAAATAAAATGAAAGAACAATTTATGGAAGGCAGAGGAATGTGGCATTTTATGATTATATAACATTCATAATGGAATGTATTTGTGAGAAAAGTCACATAAGAGAAAAAAAAATCAATGCACATGTGAAAAAAGTAAAAGCCAATCAAAGGCTGTGATGTGTCACTCTCTTATGCATCCGACACACAAAAACTTCAAATGGCCATAAATTTTGATCCAGAGCTCCAAATTAAGAAAAAAGGTCTCGTTGGAAAGGTATCCTCAAGATCTTCAAATTGGAATCAAATAATTCATAAATTAATGGCATTATGTAGGAGAAAATGAGGAAAATTATTTAAATTTTCCATTGAGTTTGTAAACAAAGTGAAAAGAGCATAAACGCACTGACAATATCAAATAAATTTTTTGCACATGGAAGTAGCTATACCAAACAGAAAATTAAGAACTAACATATGGAAGATCCCAAAATACAAATACAAAATCAAATATTTGTAGTTAGAACATTCCCGCTTTGATCAAGATATTTTCTTTGCAAACAAGAGGGAAATTGGCTGACTATTTTGGGGGAAAATAAAATTGTAAGAACAGACCAAATTTGCAAACCAAATTTGTATAAATATGAGGGCTTGTCTTCATACTCAGAGGGGGTTAGTTTCTTCTATTTCTAAAGAAAGGTAAAGATATTCAACTGTAAATATTACATCTTTCCTCTGTGAAATGCATACGATCTCAATTTCCTTAGCTTTTGTGTCAAGGTGGTTCATGATGTACAACACTTGAAAAAAATTTGAGAGTATTCAATTGATGTTTCCTTGCTAAGAAATTTTAAAGAGATGAATGAAATATGTTATCTTTTGAGTTTAAATTATGTCTTCTAGGCTATGTGTTTTGAGTTTTCCATTAATGAGTTGTATTTTCTGAGTCTTGTGTTTCTTGTTTAATTTTTTTGTACACTAGATCTATCATTAATGGTAGTGATTTGGTCATTAGTTTGATATTGTGCTATAAGAATTTACTTTACAATATTGGATTTAAGAGTAAAGTCCTTACTCTAACCATTTTGTCTTTGATAGATTTTTGTTAGCCTTTGAGTGTATCTTGGGCGTGTGAGAATATGAGCAGTAAATACTTTGTTATAATTCTTGCACAAGTATTGTGTGAAGTATTTTAGAGATTGTGTTGGAAATTTGCATATATTGAGTGTCAATGAATGCAAATATTCCTTTGTAGAAACTATGACTGGTTAATTCAATTCTATGTGCTTTTCTTGAATTGCAGGTTGCTCTAAGTGTTAAATGCTTGACTGCAAAGGATATGTCTGCCTATAATCCCCCTCATTCAAAAAATTACATAAGTAATCCTACCCCATTTTATCTACCATTCATTTTTGTTTCTACTTTGTCTTTAAATATCACTGAGACTGCCCCTTAGCTGCAAATTCTACCATCTAGAGAATGCAAGAGAAATCAAATCCCACTGTCTTTAGTAACATGTGTATGGTAAAGTAAACATACACAACATATTTTGTGACAACTCGTGAGAGTGAGTGTTGTGTCCATTGGCCATGTTTATCCCAAATTGACCCACCATTTTCAGAAATAAATTGAGGGAACAAATATCCCATCTCCCCCTCTCCCATTCAGGTTACACCTCATGTCCTCTCCCCTTAGTTCAAGGCAGGACCAAAAGTAGCAAGAAAAGGCCATCTCCTATGTACGTGCCACTCAATCATCCCAAGGCTTAATCCTAAGGAAGGTGTTATACCCATCCCCCGATAAAAATGATATATTATCCGACTTCTACCACCATTTCCAAATAATTTCTCCCCTTCCCTAGAGATAATTGTTGTCAATCCAACATGGGGTGCAGATATGAGGACCAACACACTTCTAGCGCCATTTCTGGGGACTTATTGATACAAATTGATAGGTATTTTGGTATTTAAGGTTCAAATATTTTATCAACAATCTTATGGTGACTCTACTAGGGACTTCTTTATTCCAATTGAGGTTCAGAAAACATACCTTTATAACACTTTGCTAAAATTAGGTAAATAAAGTCTATTCTAAAGGTATTGCTAATTTTTTTCTCATTATAAGCAGGCTTTCCATTAAATTTGACTCCATTGGGAAAAGCATGGTAAAATTCATGAAGATCTATAAAGATTTGTCTACCAATTTGTGAAGCTATCCTTTCAAGATCCTTTTTGAGTTAATTGTATACATCTAAGGTGTAAGACCTTAGTGGTGACTTCGTCTTTCAAAAGAAACTTTGGTATATACCAGTGTAAAATTTTAACAACTTGTTGATTAACTCTCCCCTTTGCAAAGTTGGAAGGAAGAAGCTCATTTTTCAAGTTAGATCCTACTAGAAGATTACTCCTAGAGCTAGAAAATATATAGTCAAGAATAAAATAGACACGAAAACCAGTGGGTGGTCAAAGGACAGAAGAAAATATTATTCAAATTGCTAAATTTGATCAACCTTTGGTGGAAGAATATTCTAGCACACTTGACAACTCTGATTTAGGTAGTCCTCAAGCTCGTTTACATTCATTATTTCAAGAAGGTTCTACATCTGCAAGTATCAAGGTATTCTTCATCTCCCTTCGTTGTCGACTCATGAAAATCAAGTATTTTGTGAATTTGAGTCCTTGAAGGATTTCCATGTTGAATATTATACTCCTCTACCTCCAAGTTCTCCACTTCCCCACCTTTTTAATCCTCCCTTTTGAAAAATCATCTATCAAGTAATATGATACACTCTCCACCAAGAGCTCCTTTTGTGGGTACTACTTATAGACCAATAAATTTCTATTGAATGGCAAGTTATCCTAATGAAGTACCACATGATATTAAAGATATCTTGCCTAGATTTCAAGGGAATAATGTTATAAGTAGAGATCAACATCTCAGATTTTTAGGATGATATAGATAGCTATGAAATAAAGAATGAAGATGTTTATATTAATTTATTCATACATACATTAGAAGAAGGTGCTAGAGAATGATATAAATTGCTTCCTGTGATATCAATTGACTCTTGGGTAGAAATGAAGAATGCTTTCAGTTTACAATATGGCAATAAGATAGCCCTAGATCCATTGATAGTAGGAATTTCCATAGTAGAAGAGGAACATATCATTGAGTGGTGTGATAAATGTTTGTTACCACACCCCCTTGTGAGAAACTTGTTAAAGATATTGATATTAATGAGGAACTTGATTTTAGTATTGTATGTATAATGAGAAGCCCAAATGGTTCACCACAAGGAGCTACTTCCACTAATCTTTTATATGCCAAAACTACATAAGAATTTTGGGCCTGCATCGATCAGGTTTTCTCTTTTCCTCATGTAGCTGATGTTAATATTAATTTAGCATAATTATTCAAACTTCCTAGTGCACACCTTAAAGACATTGATGCTCCCGGACCCCGAGTTTTGATGAAGCATGCCCCAAAGTTGAAAATGGAGCTAGAGTGGTTTTAACTTCTCTAAATCAGGTTTTTCAAAGATGATGATCAATTTTAATGGTTTTAAAGTGTGAAGATGAATTCATAGATCAATTCATTGATCTTGAGCCTATGATTGTCTTATGTAATGAAAAAGAAACCATCTTTGGGGAGGATGTAATACAATTAAGAATAGATGCTATCCCTGAAGGATTGGTCGGTCTTGAGTCAAATTTTGACAATACTTGATGGAGTCATAAGCATGCTTATCTATGTGCCCATAGATGTTGAAGAATACAACTTGGATACTCCTTAGGATCCCATGAAAGTTTGGTTGGAATGTAGCATGAACAAAAGAGAAAAACCAGCTTATGCCCAATTGTTAAAAACTTACTAGGATTTCTGGCATGGTCTTATCCAGATGATCAGGTATAATCATTATATACTATAGTTGTGTTGTTTTTCCCTTTGTTTGTGTTATTGTTTCCATTTTTTCTCTAGTCTATAGTGACTAGGTTTTGAGACATGGCAATATTTTGGTTTGAATGTAATCTATCTTTTCAATGAGCCTTGTGTGTTTTATCCCCATGAATCCTTACCTAATGGATTAGGCATCTAGTCTAGTCTATGTTCTTTTGGCACCCACAATGGGTGCCCATCCCCAAGAAGGATCCATTTTTGGTGCCCATTTTGAGCCCCTAAACTAAGTTAGTCTTTTCATAGACTTTTTAGTTAAATCTAACTATTATGTGTGCTCTAATTTGCTCCCCGTGCTTCAAAATTCATTCTAAGTAAGGGAGAGGCATCAATTTGTAATAAATCTTGTGCCTTAGCAAGATAAATGAAAGGATTCAACAAAAATGTTGAGGGACTGGTTTAATGGTCTGGTTGATTAAAGAAAAAGCTTCAGACAAACTAGTGATCGGGACTATGTCTACATCTTTCATGAGGACCTGCAAATCAACACCAAAATGATCCAAACTACTCGAGAAATCCGAAGCTCTAAAATCCCAAAAAAAAAAATACATCTGATCATGAAGTATAAAGTTGCAAAAACTCAGTCAAAATGGACTTAGCCATTTTAAAGGGTAGAAGATGTTCATATAGACTTCAAAATCTACTTCCCAAAAGCATTGTTGTTGGCATTTGAAAACCCGTGGGAGACTAAGTTCATAAGCATTTGCGGGTTACTTTTAAAAATCTGATAGATGTTCATTTGGCTATCAAATTCAACATCAGCAAGACAAGGGCTACATGGCAGTAGATCAATGGTCCAAGTAGAGGACACATGGAAGCATTTCGGCACTCTTTAAGTCATTTGGGTTTCGTGGACTTCAAGTCCGCGAATGGATTGTATTTCATAAAGCTTCGAGTCCATACCACATTGCAAAATCCGAAGGGTACATGGAGATTTCTCATTTGTCTATACTTTGTGCCCTGGAAAAGTATGAATTGTGAGAAACATGGAGCCATTTCATTGGTTCAAATCTCGCACTTCAACAAAATCCTTATTGACAAAAATTGCTAAGTATTGTGGGAATTTTTGATTGGTTTATGCTTCACATTCTGACAAGCCCGATAACTCAAAGTATTGTGGAACTTTATAATTGGTTTATGCTTCAAATTTTGAAAAGGCCAAAAAAGCAGAGTTGTATGGAGCCATTTCATTGGTTTTTGCTTGCAAAATTGACAAGGTCTTTGTAAATAAAAGTGAAGTGTGAAAAGCTTGGAGCCTTCCCATTGGCTCACATTTCATTGGTGTCAGACAAGATTATCAAATATTCTGACAATACGAAGAGCGTGGAGTCTTCTCATTGGATCATTTTTTACAAGGATTAGTCGGGTTTATCTAAAATTATGAATTGCAAAGTGTGTGGAGTCATTTCATCGGTTTAAGTTTCCCAGTGGGAAGAAGAAGAAGAAAGAACTGACATTGTGAGAAGTGTGGATCTTTTCTATTGGCTCATGTTTCATGTTTGTCAGTCGAGTTTATCAAAAATTCTAACACCATGTAAGGGCATGGAATGATCTTATTAGCTAGAGCTTCGCACTTTGTCAGAAGAGCTGTCAAAGGACTAAAATTGCGAAGTAACGTGGAGCTTTTTCATTGGCTCATGTTTTACGAAGAGAAATCAGTTAAGTAAAATGAAATCCCGAGTTGCGTAAAGAAAATGTAGAGATTTTTCATTGGCTAGTATTTTTCAAGTAAATAGTATAAATAAAAGAAAATCGACATTTGCAAAACATGTGGAGCTTTTTCATTGGATCATGTTTTTACGAAGAGTAATCAAGTGAAAGAACAATTTAAGGAAGGCAGAGGAATGTGGCATTTTCGATTGGCTCACATTTCATAATGGAATGTATTTGTGAGAAAAGTCACATAAGAGAAAAATAAAAGCAATGCACATGTGGAAAAAATCCAAAGCCAATCAAAGGTTGCAACGTGTCACTCTCTATGCATCTCGACATGTAAAAACTTCAAATGGCCATAACTTTTGATCCAAAGCTCCAAATTAAGCAAAATGGTCTCATTGAAAAGGTCTCCTCATGCTCTTCAATTTGGAATCAACTAATTCAAAAATTAATGGATTTTGTAGGATAAAAGTAGGAAAAATAATTTGGGTTTTTTTGAAGTTTGTAAACAAAGTGAAAAGAGAAAAAATGCACTGAAAGTATCAAATAACTATTTTGCACATGGCAAAAGTAGTTTCGACCCAACAACTAATTAAGAACTAGCATATGGTAGATTAAAAATACAAATACAAAATCATATGTTTGCAGTTAGAACATTCTGCTTTGATCAAGATATTTTCTTTGCAAACAAGAGGGAAATTGGTGAACTATTTTTGGGGAGAATCAAATTGTAAGAATAGACCAAATTTGCAAACCAAATTTTTATAAATATGAGGACTTGTCTTCATATTTAGAGGGGGTTAGTTTCTTCTATTTCTAAAGAAAGGTATAGATATTCAACTGTAAATATTGCATGTTTCCTTTGTGAAATGGATACTGATCTTAGTTTCCTTAGCTTATGTGTCAAGGTGGTTGCAATGTACATCTATTGACAAGATTTGAGAGCATTCAATTGATGTTACCTTGCTAAGAAATTTTAAAGACCTAAATGAAATATGTTTGCTTTTGAGTTTAAATTCTGTCTTCTGGGTTATATGTTTTGAATTGTCCATTAATGAGTTGTATTTTCTTGCTACAATCTTGTGTTTGTTGTTTAGCTTTGTCGTATAATAGATCTGTCCTTAATGGTTGTGCTTTGGTCATTAGTTTGATATTATGCTATAAGAATTTACTTTACAATATTGGATTTAATTGTAAAATCCTTACTCTAACCATTTTGTGCTGATATATTTTTGTTAGCATTTAAGTGTATCTTGGGTGTGCGAGAGTATGAGCAGTAAATACTTTGTTAGAATGCTTGTGTCAAGTATTTTAGAGATTGTCTTTGGGAATTTGCATATATTGAGTGTTAATGAATGCAAATCTTCCTTTGTAGAAACTATGACTAGTTAATTCAATTCTCTGTGCTTTTCTTGAATTACGAGGTTGCTCGAGTGTTAAATGCTTGACTATGAAAATATTTTGTTTGCTATAATCCTCCCTCATTCAAAAAATTACACAAGTAATCCTACCCCATTTTATCTACCATTCATTGTTGTTGTTGCCATGTCTTTAAATATCACTGAGACTTCCCCTTAGCTAAAAATTCCACCATCTAGAGAATGCAAGAGCAATGAACCAAGCGTCTTGATAACTTGTGTCCGGAAAAGTAAACATACACAACATATTTTGTGACAAATCATGAGAGTGAGTGTTGTGATCATTGCCTTGTTTATCCCAAATTGACCCACCATTTTTAGAAAGAAATTGAGGGAACAAAGACCCCATCTCCCCTCTCCCATTCAGGTTACACATCGGGTCCTGTCACCCTGGTTTAAGGCAAGACCATAAGTAGCAGGAAGAGGCCATTTTCTTGTACGTGTCCTCAATCATCAAGATTGATCCCGAGGAAGGTGTTAGACCCCTCCTTGGATACAAAATGACATATTATCCATCTACCACCATTTCAAGCAATTTCCCCTTCATTGGAGAGAATTGCTATCAATCCAACATGGGGTATAGATTTGAGGACCAACTGAAGGTTCGAATTGCATTGCATGAATCCATGGATGACCAAGGAGAATGTTATAGGAGGTCTCAACATCCACAACATGAAAAAACATGTCCAATGTTTGAGGCCCGACATTTATGGATAATGTGATTATACCCAAGGATTGTCTTTCACTATTATCATAACCACAAATAGTGATGATGTTAGTTCCTAGACTTTCCTCATTATGACCAAGGCATCTTAACAATTTCATGGAGAAAATATTCAATGCAGATCCATTATCTATAAGCACCCTTTTGATTTTATGATGGGTTATGAATGCTTCAATATATAACAAATTGTTATTTTGAATGTTTGGATTCAAAAGGTCATGAGGAATAAATGAAAGGATTGGATTGCTAGGTGATAAATTTTCAATCAAGGCTTGAAATTTGAACTATTGATATCATTAAGAACATGTGTGTCATGAAGTGTATGAGTAAGAATGTCTTTAAGCAAAGCGAAGACTTAAGCAAGTACATGAGGGATATTTGTGTGGGCTTCTTCTCCAATTGTTTGATAATACTATAAGAATCAGAAGAATATTTAGCATTGGATATTTTTGGATCAGCGATAGGTTGGGGATTAGGTGTTTGAGGTATAGTTGATGTGGAGGGTTGCTTGCCATAGGTACCCAAACATTTTTCTATCACATTGTCACCACATAATTAGGAGTATTAATTTTGATGGTGGCCACAAAGTTAGGTGTTTGTTCTATGAGTGAAATGATGGAATTGAACTCAACATTGTTGGAGGATTGACCCTTGTCTTTGGATTTGTCATTCATACCATGTTTTGGAAATGGGTCCTTAAACACCTTTAGTTTCTCATTTGGTGTTTTGGTATTAGATGTGTTTTTGATTTCAATATCTCTCGTGGTCAATTAAATCTTGGATGTAATGGAGGAGTTTCATACAACAATCCATATGGTGACCATTGATATGATGGTACTCACAATATTCATTTTCTTTGTACCACGTAGGTTTTGGTTTCCCTTCTTCAAAGGGTCTTGTGATTGGATAGGTTACCATATTAGCACTTGCTAATTGATGGAGGACACTAGAAAGAATTTCTCCAAGAGGTGTGAATTGTCTTTGTTTGACTTCATGTGGAGTAGTTTCTTTACTAGAGATTATGATTGGTTGATTGTTTGATTTGTTTGGTTTTGATTGAGGATTTTACACATTTTGAACATGGTGAGTATCGCTGTGACCGTCAATACAACGTTTCATTTTCAATTGATTTTTTTATTTATCATGATTTTGATGATTTTCCTTATTGGATTGATCTTTTGAAGGAGTTTTGATTAAGCCTTTACAATGAGATCCCTTTCAATTTGTGCTCCTTTTTTAATTACTTCCTCGAAGTTTGTTAGGCAATGCATTTGCATTTGGAATGATAATTCCGGATTAAGATTTGGTATGAAAATGCTTACCAATTGTTTTTCGGGTATGGAACAAGGAAATCAGCTTGTGATCCTCTCCATTGTTGAAGAAATGATGTGAATGTTTCATTATTCCTTTGCTTGGTGTTGCAAAGGTCCATCATAGTGACTTTAGAATCTAGGTTGAAGGAGAAGTGTTTAACAAATTTTTCCAATAAGTTAACAAAAGTTGTGATTGAGCCTTTTGGAAGGTGTAAAAACCAATATAAGGTTTGTCCTCCTAATTTTTTTGGAAAATACGCAAGAGATAGATGTCGTTGTAGGCTACTTCTTGGCATGCCATGAATTTATTTAATATGTTCTCTTGGGTCATGTTTTCCTTTATACTTGTTAAATTTAGGGGTTTTAAATGATTGAGGAAATGGTATGCACAACATTTCTTTGTCAAATGGATATGGAAAAAGTTCTTCAAAGTTGAATTGTTTTGTTCACTTTTGCATTCCCATTATCGTTTCTTTCATGCTTTTCCATTCTTGGGAAAATGGAGAGCTTGTTTGAGGGATGCCCATGGTTGTTTCAGTTTTGTGATTAGGTTAGGCCTTTTCTTCATTATTTTTGGCAACCTTAGAAGCCATATTAGAAAGTTCACTTATCATATCCTAAATTTTGGCTAGTAAGGCTTCATTTGATGTATTCGTTGAAGCGCTAGATTTGTGTTTGTTTTTGATAGATTTGGGTTTATCAGAAGATGTCTCAAGTTCTCATCACCAAAATTGAAGGTATTTTAGCTCCCATTTCTAGGAGATGAAAGAGATATTGATGTTTGTTTTGTCTTAAAGTTCATCAATTTGCTCTTTTTCTTCTTTTATAATTTTAGGTTATCAAACGTCATCTTCTTCGTCAGAACTATCTTTGCGAAGGGGATTTTTTTCATAATTTTCAAAGATGTTATAGATTTTGTTTCAAGTTTCCACCATTTTCACTAAAAGGGTAGGAACCTAAATTGAGATGGTTTGTGATTTTGATAAATCTGATTTGATTTGATTTGATTGCTTTGTCTTGGATTCATATTTGATTGATTCTTAAATTTGGATGTATGTATCCAAAATATAAGATTGTGATTTAGATTGGATATGCTTATATTTGGATGTGGGTATCCAAAATATAAGACTTTGATTTGGATTGGATTTTCTTATACTTGGATGTGGGTATCCAAAATATAAGACCTTGATTGAGATTGGTTTTGCTGATTTTGATTAGTGTTTTATTTGACAAAATTTGATTGGATTTGAATTTGTTGTATCCTAGGAATAAGATCCTAATTCAAATTTGGATAAATTTGATTTTGAGTTGAGTAGATTGGATTATATTGACTGGTTTATTAGTAAAAAACTATATACCTAAAAGGTAAGACTTGTTTTTGAATTGGTCAATTTGATCAAATTTTGGTATAAGATTGGATTGGTTTGATTATGATTTTGACTAGATTGGGATGTGAGTATCCAAGGGATAAGATTTTTAGCTTTGATTTTTGGATTTGGTTGAATTTGATTTTTAGAACACAAGTTCTAATTTCAAGTGGATTTGGATTTTGGAAAGACTAGTTTTTGATCTCAATGGGATTGGATTTGTGTTTGTGGAACACAACTTATAATTTCAACTAGAATGTAAAATGGTGTTTGTATAAGACAATTTTTTGAGAGAGTAACTTTGATGTAACCTTTCTTGTTTACAAACAACAAACAACAAGTATGATATGATTTAGATTGTTTTGGATTTTAAAGGCTTGAAATCCATCGGGTAATGCAATGTTTTTATGAAAATGTAAAAATAAGAATGCCATGAAATGGGTGAATGTAAGGCTCTTATCACTCCAAAAGATGCGTCTTTCGATATATCATAGTCATGATATACCAAATTTGTACAGGAAAAAAGTGGTACAAGGAGCCCTTAGAATATTGAAAGAGACTCACCTAACCACTAGCCCTCTTAGAGGAGTGAATCACCACTTCAATGATGGGTTTCGTGACTAGGTGGTAGGGTAATGAGGGAATGAAATGTGAATGGTGTCCTTATTTCTCCCTGAATATTTATAGGGATGATGCCATAGACTTCATTGTTACAAATATTTTATGCATATACTTGTAGTAAACCCAATCACTGACTTCACCTATATGCGGGGGATAGAGGTGAGGAAAACACCAAACATTGTTTTGAGACTAGGTCTCAAGTGAAATGCAATGCAATGATATGAGTTTTTGCGTGGTAGTGAAGTCCACGTCACTGGTGTAGCTAAGTGGTGACACAAATACAATGTATAAAGTGATTAAAAGTAAGTTCTTTCCAACTTTGAAATGCACAAAAGAATTACATAATTGACAAGGATAAGTGCACTTAAACCATATTTTTAGCAAGTTTTAGTTTTCTTTGACCAAGGAAACTGCATGTAAATGTGTTAGTAGTTTGTTGCTTGATTTTGCAAGATGTTCCAAGTGAAGCGGTCTTGCACAAAATTGATTAATAGTTTTCCTAAAAACACAAAGTTAGAGAAAAAAAAGCAACAAAATATCTCATATGTGTCTAACTATCAAGATCTTCTAATGACAAAAGAGAAGAACATACGTGGCATTTAATTATGAAAAGTGATTAATAAAATGATTAACAAAATGGGTCTCAGCGGTTTTTTATTCTCAAGATCACCCAAAGGTGCGAGAGAAGAGCATACACAACTTTCAATCACAAAAGTAATGATATAAACACAAATATAAAAGTTAGCTTTGTATCATTATGAATTAAATTGAGAACAATGTCAAAATTGAGAAAAAAAAAGGGGAAGAAAATTAGAGATTTTGGAAATTTGAAAATAAATTGGAAATTCATAGAGAACGGTAGTGCAAATAGTTATAACGGAAACACACTTAATATATATGAAAAAAAATTGTATTATCATGAAAATGCGGATATTAAGAACACTAGCGCAACTTGTTTGGACCGAGACGCAAGTAAAGTAACACAAACACATCTTTGTTTGACGGTGACACAAATCTATGAAAGGAAGATTTAAATAATATCTAAAATGGAAACACACATAATAGGATGAAAACACACTTGTAATCACACAGATGCAAGGATTAAAACGGAAACGAAGATCTCGCACAATATAAAAATTAGTATAAAACAATAATGCATATAGTATAATGGAAACATAGGTTTAATTATAGATACACATGCAAACATATGCTAGCGCATGTTGTGTGATGGAGACATAGATCCGGTGATTGAGGATACTATTGAAGAAGGAAAGCATGTTGGCTCGAGATCCGGCTAGAAACCACACGATACTAGGAAAGACCTTCGGACCCTGGGTGGCATGACTATGACCCTTCATCGCACTGGGCAACAATTCACAAAGAACAACTTAGCTTTATGTTCCTTCTTTTTTGTTGTAATAGATTTTTGCGTAGGCTCGATCTAGTTTGGGTTTTTCTATTCCTAGGCCCTTTTGTGGTCCTGGATTGACTCGTGTCTTTGAGGCGTGCTTTCACCGCCTTCCTTTTTGTGAATAATCCTATATCATAATACCCATTATTTTAATTTAAAATCTATTTCATTAAAAAATAAAAAATTAGAAAAATAGAAGAATCTTTGGGCACCAAATTTATTTACATGATAAGAATGTTGTAATATTTTCTTCGTTATAAATCATTACAAAAAAATGTACATATATTGACATAGTTCGGTTTGTAGAATGTATAGAAAATGGCAAGGTTTAGTTTGCCTTAGGTTAGTATTAATTACGGTATGCGACGAGGTCGAGTGTAGGAATAAACCACTTGTTACCTTCATTAAGATTGTAGATGGAGAGTTGAGCACAATTTATTGACTTTTACCATTTCCATCACATGGAAAAGGCTTGAAAGGTCATAAGCTTTCATGTAGCATCAATTATAAGGTTATAGCCACCCCAATGTCGGGGTGCTCATCTTATGATAATACTAAGAGCATGGTCCCATGCAAGGGGAAAGCTAAAATATTTGAGCGAGATCTTTGAGAGAAAAATATGATATTTTAGCATTAATATGGTCCCATGAATCCGAAATAAACTTTTGGATGGAAAATTGAGAGGGAAGCTTAAACTAAATGCCAAGTGTAAAAAAAGCTCCCTAAAATGTGTAAGCAACTTATTTATTTTTGTTCCCCCAACTACTTTATGGGGCTGGAAATCCTCTTCCTAAAGTATAAGCTTGAGAAATTTGAGGAACTTTGTTGGGTTTTAGCAAAGCAACAATAATTATTTTTTGCATGGGGCCATATTTCCCAAATAAATATGAGTAATAACCCCCAACATGCGACCATGCTATAATATTCAATTCTCATTGAAAAGTATTGCATGACATAGCTACAACCTTTTGGTATGATGATAATCCCTACATTATGCAAAAAAATTGAACAAATTTTGTACACCTTTGTTAACAAATTTTATTGTATGGTAAATAGTTAATCGTGTGTCCATTAATTTTGATGCCATGTAAGACCTAAAATCGACAATAATGAAAAGCTTATGATCTTTCTTGCAATTCTTCCCTTTGATATATGCACTTTTGGAAGGTTGTAAGTATACATGTGTGTTGTAGCAAAATCAAGTTCTTCCACATGTAATTTTTGTTAGAAAACCATAGACTTTGCAGCAATGAATATGCAAAAGTTGAATAAAAAGACAACTATATGCAGAGATAGAGATAAGAGAACTATACAAAATACCAAACATGCAAGTGACGAACACCAATTTTACTTGGTAAAACCTCAATTGAGTGCTTAGGGAAATATCCACGGTGCAAGATATTACATGCGAACTCGTTATGAGCTATTTTGGATCTCCACAAAAATAAATACACGTAATTGGCAAAGTACAGTTAGGATTCCTCCTTAAAATAGAGTGGAAAAATGCCATTAGGATTTTCCTTCCTAAAAATAGAATTCGGTTGAATTTGTCTTTCTAGAAACAAGGGATTGACTCCTTAATTTTTGCTTCGGGGCTCCATAACATGTCACCATCCCCATTGACCCTCTGCGACATGAGTCGGGGGGAAGCCCCCATGAGCACCCCCTTCTAGAAATGAGCTACAAACCGCGCCGCAAAAGGACCCAAAATTTAACTTTGTTGTCACATATCTAACAATTTTTAGAATCAGTTGGATATTTTTGCTATTCATATCCTTAATTAAAGTTTTATGATCCTAACTGCAGATATTTTTTGTTTGAAGTATTTAACAGCACATTGCAGTATGTAATTTTCCATATTAAAATGTACTTTAGGACTTCTTCAAAACCAGCGTTATCCCCATAGATTGCATAACCCTAGAGCTAATCAGTCCAACATTTTGCAGGGAAGTTAAAAGGGGAAATGTCACTCCACTTCAACCAAGAATTCTTCTGATAAGGGGTGTTTGGCTGTTTAATTTCTGCTCAGCAATATTTAAAGACTACAAGTCATGCAGCAGTGAAATAAACAATGATTTGTTATCTCATTAGAAGTGTTAACCTTTTCCTCATTTATTGGGACTTGCAACATTTTACAATCTAAAAGCCAAATAGTCACAGATTTTGCAGGGCAGTTAAAGGGACAAAGTCTGTCCACCTTGAGTCTTGACCAATAATGTACTATAAAGGGTGATTGCCTCCTTTATTTTCAGCTCAACAATATTTATATGACTCAACAAAGACACAATCTGAAAATATACACAACATTTATAAAGTATAAGAACGACTGTTGCCAACTGACATAAATATACTTACAGACAACATAAACAAGTAAAAATATTGAGACAGACTTAAAAACATGAAAGGAGAAGAGGAAAATAAAAACAAAGCATAGCCAAAAGAAAAATAATCAACACTAAAAATATCTTTCTGGGCTTTGAAACAATTAACCTACTAGTTCTCGTCAAAAACTTATTTCTTGTATGACAGTTCTATAAATGTAATTCTAGCCTGGGCATGCTATTATATAATTCTCAGTTAGGTGCTTGGTAGGCAAAAATTTATACAGAGCATGGGTTAATTGTGTCAATCTTATAAGCATTAGCAAGCACGAGTGAGAGTAGTTGCATTAGCAAGCAAGAGTGAGAGCATTGGCAAGGAAGAGGGACAAGAGTTAGAGCAAGTAAAGTCTTCAGTTAGAGCAAGTTTGCCAAGTTTCAACATGTTTCAAGAGTTTGGCCCAAACTTTGGGAATGATTAGACTCATTAGAAATATTGAGCCACTGACCAATTATATTTAAATTTTGAATGTAATCATCATTTTGAATATAAATATTAATATATTGATATTTGAAATTTTCACTCTTCAATACAATGTATTTGGTATTTCTAAGTTTTATTTGCTGTTCTTTATAATTAATTTTTCAAAATATTATATATTTATGTCACAGTTCCCAAACCTAAGTCCTTGGTCACCCCGTCTACAAAACCCGTCCCACGTTCTGAGACTCCCTGGAGCACTGGAAATTTCTGTATAGCGTCTGCTGTTTTTTAATGTATATGATTGAAGAAATTCAAATTTCATATTCTGCTCCTTAATTGTTACCTCATGGGAACTCTGTCGGCAGCCAAAGATCAGTGCATGCCATGATTAACCGGATTAACAAGGGCATGCCAACCATAATATCTTTAAGAAGGGAGAGGGGATTGAAATCAACTAAATGGAGAAGATATTTTCAAAAGATAAGTGGCTAATTTTTAAAGATGAATAGAAGTAGAAGATATGTTACAGTTGGAAAAGAGAAACATTGCCAACATATTTCTTCTTAGTTTGTTGTATCCTATAAATATTACTTGGAAGAGAGACATATTTCAGACACAGATAAAAGTGTTGGAAGTGCTACTAACCCAATTCAACAAGAGAAAGAATAACCTTCTTAAACAAAGTACTCATAGTTAATGACCATTTCATTTTATCTAATTCAATAACTCACTTGAATATATTTATTGAAGACAACAGCTTAAGAAACTCAATATAAAAAGCGACAGACATTTACAAAGGCAGCGATTAAAAATCATTCATATTCCTAAGACATTGTAATAGGGAACGGTTTTTGTGGTTCTTATTGGACGAGAGGTCAGGTTTTTTTAATGATTATTTATATGTTTTTGACATTTTTAGTTGTAAAATACTGGTAAAATTTTGATATCGCCTACTGTTTACACTTGCAGATTTGAAATACACTTTTTAACTTTGAGTACTTAAATCTAATTATTCTCTTTCAAAATTTGTTTGCAAATATTTTACACCAAAAAAATATGATAAATGTGTACAGTGTTGCATTTTCCATGCCTATCACCATTAAATATCTCACATCCAAAAAGAAATACAAAAATTTCAACTTTTACGACATAAACTTACATCCCTGAAAACAACTGCCAGTTAATACTTAACCATCCGTAAGCAGTTAAATGAATTATCTTGGGCTTACCATATTGCAAGATAACACAGCCGTTACAATTGTACATTTTCAAGAAAAATCTAAAACCAGCTTAGCGATTTATGGGAATGCAAACTTGATTCAATAAACAAATCCCGTAAAATTTTTTGCAATAATATTACATTGTAAGCCATTTTTATCCTTCCTTTGATTGAATGAATCACAAAACAATAGAGGTACCTGTGAACACAGACCAAAGAAATAATCCTCCCATGACAATTTTGTGTGATGGAGATGGCACTGTTGCTCTTGACAGCACTACATTCTCTGCAAAATCATATCAATATTAGAAGAACGATTAGAGAGGAGAAATCATTGAGTTCTAAGTTCTTCTGTAACTAGCATGTCTATGTCACGCGTAAGTCGAAAATCTTCACTTGAGAGAGACTATCATATGTCTTGAAAATTTTAATTGTTTTACCAAGTACCCTGGTTTGGTGTTTTGGTGTGGACTTACATTTACAAGTTAATTGACCGAGAAAGTACATAGAATAAACTTTTTCATATATACCGCATTACTAGACTTGCGAAATTAAGAAAATTTATAATTATATGTAAGGTGGGATGAAAATGAAAATAAAATTTGATATCTTAATTGAGATGAAAAGCGAAAAGAAAATTTAATATCAATTAATTTGTAAATATATTGACTTAATGTTTAAGTTTGTTTGAACTCTAATCTATTAATTTGTAAAAGTAAGTCCACACCAAAACACAATCTGGGTGTTTGAGAAGATATTTACAAATTTTTGACTTATTGTAGTCTCTCTCGAATGAAGGTTTACACTTGCTAGATTTGAACTCTGATGAACTCCAAAACACCAAACTGGGGTGATTGGCATACTTGTAAATGTAAGTAGAATTTCTCAAATGGGACTTCAATTGGGGTCAATTGGCTTGTGCATGTAAATCAGCACTAAATCCAGGTGGTTAATAATACACATACAAATTTTCGATTTATTATAACCTCTTTCAAGTGAAGGTTTAAACTTGCTTAACATCGGAGTGAAATCTGAACTTACATCAATTAACTTGCAAATATATATCTTAACCAAAACACCAAATAAGAATGTTTTACAAAACACTTTACAAAATTCAGAATGTTTTTCAAAACACTTAATAAACAGAAAAGCTCATATGCTGAAAACTAATGACACATTACCACATTGTTGAGGATGACAGATACATTTGAGCCCAATGCCACAATCCCCATTTAGCTTATAACACTCATCGCACAGTGTGTTGTCAGGAATATGGTCAGGAAGACTAAAAGAGAGCCTGATTCCATAACCCCACTTGCTCCCCTCCATACCACCATATACATTCGCATAAAACTTACACTGCAACTCCCCCAAGCTGCGTTTCCCCAGCCTTTCAAAGTCAGTTGCACAGCAAGCCAAGGAAGAAGAAGAGCCATGTTCATGATCCATTACTCCTTGTTCACAACGCTTATGACAAAATTCAGAAGAAAACCTTGGTAGATTCAGATTGCAGAGTCCAGAGGAGGCAATAGCAAGAGGGCAGTCGAAGAGAAGAATGGTATTGTTGGGTGTGGGAGGAAGGAGTGAATTCACCGAGAAATGTTGGTGTGTGATGGGATTGAGAGAAGAGCAGGTAGACATGGAAGGGTCTGAGATGATCATGGTTTGGGTGTTGTAATCCAGGCCTTGGACTTCAAAGAGGCCAGAGGATGTGCGGAGGTGAAGTTTTTGGGCTATGTGATCACATTGCAGCATTTGCTTGTAGGGGAAAGTGCCGCATCCTTGGGTTGAGCCAAATGGGTGTTGCAGTGGAATGTTTCCACAGTAGCCAGAGCAGTTCTGAGCTGAAGAAGAATGGGATATTGTCGCATGGATTATTATATGCAGAGACAAGGACAGAATTGTATGCGAGCGGATGTTTTTGTTTTGGGTTCGATGTAGATCCATTTTTTGGGTGCAAAACAAAGAGAGCAAGGTACACAGGAAACAGCAGGATTACATAAAAAGGAGATTTCAGTCAGGATAGGAATATTTCACTTTGTGATCTGTTCTCCATTATGTGGGACCGTCATCAATGATTCTATTTCCATACCCATTCCACTGTTCCAGATGAGATGGGAAGTAAAATTTAGGCAATTTATCTTTGTGTGGTGCGATCAATTTGTGTTGTTCTTCGGAATGGGTCAAAATTGCTTGTGTTTATAAGTGGATTTTGGTAGGTTGTCGACGGTGTCTTAAATTGGAGCAGCAATGTTTCTGACTTAAATTGGAGACAGATAGAGAGGGTCCAAAAGCACTTAATAACTAGTAGCCTCAAAGTTAAAGCCTGGTTCCATATGAGATTCTTTTGGCCGAATCTGGTACCTTTCCGTTGGAAGCATCGGCAATGATTCGAACTCTAAGTTATTTAAAAAGGTGCAGGGAATGGAGAATCATCGATGGCCCAAAATAGTAGTTGAAGAAGAACTAAGCAAAAGGAAAAGCATGTGGATGAAGCAAAACACCAAGTGGATGAGTAAATGGGACATCAACATGTGTGAATGTCCAAATACCAATGAGGAAATAAAAAAATATGTGAAAGAGAAATTCGGACAGCCATGTGGACAAGACAGATAGGACGAGAAGAAAACATACTACATCAATCATTTTAACCCCACCGGGAGCACGAAGAAAAGGCATACATAGGAGCGGAAATTAAATGGAAAGCAAAGATGTTAATTGCCCAACTGAGAACTAGCTCACATCATCTTAGATGTGAAACCGGTAGGTGGACAATACCCAAAGAAGAATGGGAAACAAGAACTTGTGTATTTTGTGTCAAGGGGGTAGTGGAGACAGAATGACACTTCATTATGGAGTGTGCAACTTATAATGACATTCAGAGAAGCAATGGACAATTTAAGCGTTGTCAAGCTAACGGATTTGTTTCAAGAGGAAAGGCTAAACAAAATATCAAGTTTTTAAATCAAGATTCATAGTAGAAGAGTTGACATCGAGAAAGGAGTTAACTTTTTGCAATATCAACAGCAACCTTTGTGATATGATGTTTTGCTTTTATATGAACAATTTCTTTTTGTAGCTCTTGGTCCCATAGAGTGTTCGGTCTCATGGACGTTATTAAAATCCTCCATTCATTCATTCATCAAACACGATTTTGTTTAGTTTTGTCTCACTATTACCATAACTATGGTCGAAACTCTTGGGCAAAGATATTCTAGGATGATGCACCATCATGCATATAAGACATGGCAGAGGTTATTCTCTCGATAGAATGCACCCTCATGGATGTATGTCTCATATTAGCACACATAATAACATAACACATCCCCCATTTTGCATCATACTAGGTATATGATGTGGCACATTTTTTATGGCATTGGAAATTCAAAGATTTTTCAAAGCGTGTCATTTATGACGATCTACTGTTTCTTGGCGATGTATCCCAATGAACATCAATGTTACATGAGACCGATGTGTCCCAACGAACATTAATGTTACGGACCCG
This sequence comes from Taxus wallichiana var. yunnanensis, assembly GCA_018340775.1. NCBI lineage: Eukaryota > Viridiplantae > Streptophyta > Pinopsida > Cupressales > Taxaceae > Taxus > Taxus wallichiana. The sequence goes on from CM031233.1 coordinate 257,992,467, forward strand.
CCAAAAATCCCCCTCCTCCTTTTACTTAATGAGGTTTGGTGCGCTCCATTCCTCTTAAAATTAAAACCGATCCGGTTGTTCTTTTTCACTTTCACTGCGCTTGTTTTGGCAAAAACCGCTTGTTCTAAGTTAGATGGTGAACAATTCATTGCTATCAAAGGTCCGGAGAATGCCATTACCGTGAAAGAAAGGTGGTTTGTAGAGTTCACCATAACCAGGTTTGTTTTATTATGTTTAAATTTCAAAATATATCCATTTTCTTCCAGTTCCTGCATGGATATGGATTATGCACTTACCAAAGTAATCCTCCAAGCATTTAAACAACAAATTGTGTTTTTCCTCCAAGTGTTGAAAAATAGAGTGCATTTTTCAACGCGTTGAAAAACACTATGTTTTTCAATGCTTATAGAAAACAAAAACAAAAGCAGGCAACCCAAATGCACAGTGAACTCATTTTTATTTTCCAATCACAAAGAGGTAAACTTAGGTCCGTATTTAAATCGTTGACAAAAGGTAAATGATAGAAAATTTAAGGTTTTGTATGTCTGATGCATTTCCCATAGAATAGAAACCTTTCTCTATAACATTTTGAAGGTTCACAAGGATTAACTCAATCAAAGTCTTGTAATAATGCCGATGACCTGCAATAAGGATTAACTAAATTTTGTGTGTTGGACAACCAAGGCCAAAAACATTAAGCCCCAAATCACTCAACCCTCGAAATGGATGGTTTCCTCAAATTTTGAGCTTGCCCAATCCTCCTTGCACAACCATGCCTACAGAAATTGCAAGCCTAATATCAATAACCTTGTTTCCTTCTACGCATTGAGAGAGTTCCCCACTAGCCCAACTTGATAGCTTCTAACATTCTCCTTTCTTTGTGGCACCCTTTTGTACTACATCAACATCCATAGGTTGTGACTTCCATAATTCATTATCACAAGATTCTTCAAAAGCATCATCACCGCTAGGAATCGAGTTAGGTTGATCGATGGATTGCTCAATCACCTGCTTTTAGAGGGCGTTTCTCACTACCTATTCCCATAATACATTATATATCTTGTTCTTGCATCTAATTAATCATCTTATTATATATTCTACTCTCCCTTATTAAAGTTCAAATTGAGTGTTCTTTTTGATTATTCATCCTCAAAATTTGAATTGATCAATAATGGGTTTTGTGTGAAAATTTTGTTGACTATAAATTATCTCCTTTTTGCTTTCAAGTAAATTATATTAGGATATTTGTTTGGTGAAATTATTCATTTTGTCAATATAGAAGATGACACACTTGTTGAAGTCCTAATTCGTGGAAAAGATTTTTTAATACATAAATCTTAATACTTGATGGTTTTATTGGCTAGGAAATATTTGTAGGATTGGGATTAGAATACATAAAATTTATTAAACAATATCTAGAGTCATCCCTACGGGTAAAAGAAGTAGTGAAGCCTTGAAAAACATAGTGTTGAAAACACATCGTGTTTTTCAACATGTTGAAAAACAATGTGTTTTCCACATGTTGAGAGAGAGAAAATAACAACACAAAACCGTGAATAATCCAAACTAATCTCTGTATCCTCCAAAAATGGAGTCTTGTATTAAGCTTATTTCAACTTCGGCAACATTATATGTATTTGCACTACAAGAAAATAGGTCCTTTATCCACAATTGGTTCACAATTCCATTGAAGATAACTTATTCAAAATCGTGAAAATATAAAATTGTTAAACTTTTCACAATTTTAAAATTGTCACAAATGTAAAGTTGTGAAAACTTTCACAATATCAAAATTATAAAAATTGCTACAAATTTGAAATTGTAAAACTTTTCACTATAAAAAAATTGTGAAAATTTATACAATTATAAAAAAATTGCATATTCATTTATTATTAAAATTTAAACAATTTTATTATTATGGACAATATATATAATTCAAAATTTATACTAAATTATATAAATATTTAAATTTAGGAGTAATATTCCCATTTAAAATTAATAAAGTAATGAATTTATATTAAAACATTACTAAAAATTTCTATTCAAAATTTTTGAAGTTCAATTTTTATTTTTTAATAATATTTTAAATAGGATATTCATAATTTTCAAATCATTTAATAATATGAGAAAATTAATGGGAATAACAATAAAAAGATATTATAAAATAATCATCAAAAAACTATAAACAAAAAATCCCATTAAGCAATGTAGATAATATGTTATAATTAAAAATGCAATGTTTGATAAATCATTCCATTTAATTAATTTTTTGATTTATGACATGACAACTTCAAACTAACTTTTAAAGCTACTCTTTATTAAAATACGTAGGCTTACATAATAATTTATGTTTCTATTTCTAATTAATAATAATATGTTTTATTTTTTAAGAGAATTATAAAATATTTATTTATATTTTTTTATTAATTAGAATTATTTTTAATATTGGATACATGTATGTATCTATATTATTTATATTTATATTGAAATTTAATATTATTTCAACTTAAAAAAATTAAAATATGTTTTATGTAATATTTATTCTGGGAGTATGGAGTGTAAACATTTATATTTCATAAATTTATTTTGAAACTTGTCATGTTTAAAAGAATGTTTTATTATTCATTATTTTTTAAAATAATGTTTTTTTATTAATAAGGTGGGTTGAAGGGACCCGTTCCCTGAATATAAAAAGGAGGCCTAACCCTCAGAAAAGAAAAACAGAGTAAAACATCCTACTAATTCTACTTATCCATCGAAGGGTAATAATCGAGCATATTGGAGAATTGGCCTTTTTGCCTTTTTTCTTTTTGACCTCTTGCCACTGCCCTGAATCCGAGGCAACCACTATCTGCATATTGTGTATTTCGGGATTTTCTAAAATATTCTCTGAATTTGAATCTGATTTCTCAGAGCCATCAGATATATGTCCTCTTTTAACTCCGAAAGCCTTCTTCTTTTCCTCTTGTTGATCTTTCCTTACCTGCCCTTCATAATGTCGAGGCCCGCCCTGAACAGTCTTATTTACACAAACCTATACCGAAGGAGAATTGCTCCAACCACCGTTGGAGGGTGAATTTTTCTTACTTTGAGTAAACTTTTTTACCTAATGGGCAAGAAGCCTGAAGGTGTCCAGGAGTCTTGCAATGATGACATCGAAAAGCCGTATTCTCATAATCCAACGGTTGGCTATGTTCTTTATTTCCCAATTTCAGAATAATTTTATCCAGTAAACCCTTGCTCAGATCTAATTCAACACATATTCTGGCATAAGTGCGAACTCCTGATTTGGCTTTAGAGTGATCTAATTTTAAAAACTTCCCCAATGCATTACCTATGTCTTCTAGGGCATTCCAAAAATGAAGGGGAAGGTTTGGGAGCCGAATCCACACTGGTATCTTAGCAACTAAAAGATTGTTAGGATCAAAATCGGGGAACCAAGGAGTGAGGAACAGTCCCGAGTTACCCCAGAACCACGGTCCATCTACAAAACATTTATTATAATCCTCCGCATTGTGAAACTGGACAATGAAGAAGCCTCTGGAGCAGAAGGAAATTTCACATTTTTTGGTCCAGTTTTCATTGACCCACTGGGATAAGGCAGAGGCTGCCGGCCACATACCATTGAATCTTCCAATAACTTCCCACTGTGATAATAATTTTAATTGGGCGACAATATCCGGACTTTTTAGACTTAGCAACGGTGTCTCCTCTACAATATCAATAATGTATGCCTAGGAAGGGGCAGATGGCCGAACCACATCCTTGAATGAGCTGGAAGGAGCTCCTTTACCCGACGACTAATAATCTACCCTGCCTCCGCCTCCACTGGATACTCGATGGCCAAATCCGCCAGTCAGATCTGAGGGAGATTTAGAATGGTCTTTAGTGAATGAATCGAGCCCAACCCTAATTTCCAAATCCCGAAGGAAAGCTTCTCTGTCCTTCTTACTCATCAAATTGATATCCCTGATTTTAATTATATCTCTCCGACTGAAACGAATACCATTCCAGGTTGTAAGTATATCTGATTATTTTCCTTCATTTAATGCTTTGCCCTGATTGGAGGGAGGATTTCGTGGGAGACTCTCCGCCAACTGAACCACTTCATCCCAGGTTGCGCATGCCCTAATTTCTTTTGATCGCTGCGCCATTTTTTCATTTTTTAAAATAATGTTAATTTGTAGATAATTTCTATTTAATATAATCATTTTAAAGATATCTGTCATTAAAATATTGTATGGTGATAAATGGTGCTAATTTAATTACATTAATGTGTAATGCTTGAAATAATATTATTGGAATAAAAACAAAGCGTGCTCCAAATCTACTATACGAGTTTATCTTAAATTATATATTATCCACATTACATAATCGTAGTGTAGATTATACACATTACTACACAATAATAAATTCTAGTGTGTATTATTAAAGTAAAAATTATCATAAATTAGATTTATATGTTGTGAACAAAATACTAATAATACATATATTTTACAATTTGTGGACAATACACAATTAAATTCTTTGTCATGCATAATTAGAATTTAGTGGAAATCTTATTAGAGTAGATCATCAACATCTAATGTTATGTGGTGCATTGAACTATATATTTTACATTTTGTGCATAACACAACCAAAGTCTTAGTAATGTAGAATTTTCACAATTTTTTGAGTTTTTCCTTTCCATATGTTTTTCATCTTAGTTTATGGTTATTGTTGTTTTAGTTTTGCCTTATAACATACTAACATACATTGTATGCTTGTTTTTGCGTGGTTGGTTTTGTATTTAGTTTCTTTATTGGTTGGTGAAAATGAAAACACAAAGTTTCATTCATGTTGATTCCAGTTGGAATAACGATGACAACTCCGCATTTCCGTAGGGAAGATGAATTTAGAAGGTGTCATTTGTTGTGAATGTGTTGCATTGTAGGCAAAGTCGACCTCCAAAACCAAAAAATTGCAACAATGTTGAAGGCTCGACTCGGTTTACCAGAAAAATCCATGATTTACCTCTCCAAATTTTACACCATTGGCTCCCACTCTAGAGGATATGACTTGGCATACGACTCCATGGAAGATGCACAAAAATATGAGCCTCCCCACAAATTGAAGAAAATGGGGATTCCAATTGAAATCTTGAAACTACAAAGGAGCCCAAAAAATGTGCAAAAAAAGATGAATAAAAAAGCAATTCAAAATTTGTTGTTAAATATAAGAATAGATAGTTTATGTTTCTCCATATTTTCTATTATATATTGTATATATAATCATCCAATATATAGACTTAATCCTTATAACTTGTTCAAAAATTCATGGAACAGAGAAAGAGAATTTCATATAACTTGTTTTGTGTTAGAGAGGTGACTTTTCTTCAACTTTTCTTTACAATTTCCTTCCTAAAACAATAGTATTTAATCTATTTATATTTTATTTAACACTCTTAATATTATTAACAACACTCATTATCTCTTTTTAACTTTGAGTTTTGATGCAAATAAAATTATAATTTTGTCTTACATTTCCTCCTCCATTAAATAAGAAGTAGAAAACATTATTCCCTATTTATTTCCTAAATATTATAGTTTATTATTTTACCATTATAGGGTTTACGTTAAATTAATGTGTAAATCTACATCTATAAGTTTTCATAAATATAATTTACATTCAAACTAAAATATATCATGAATATTTACAATAGTCAAAAATCAAAAATGTTTTTTCATAGAAGCCTAGGAGGAAAATGCCCTTAAGGGATGTTCCATGAACTTCAAACCAAAATTAGTACAAATAAATAAACAATGGAGTGTCTCTTAAAAAGGTCAAGATGATTTAGATTAAATGTGATAAAGTGAGAAGGTATCCAACTCATATGTCAATGAATTAGTAACTAATTCATGCACATGTTGAAGATTATTACAAGATTCAATTCAATAGAAGTATCATGTAAAATAAAATTCATTTGACCAGAAACAAAATTAAACACTCCCTTGTATTGACATTACATGCAATATCTTTTGGATAATGGAAGATAACTATATTTGTATTTGATTTCTATTGTTTAAGCCAATAAATGGACTCTAACAAAGAATTGAATATTATTTTAAAAATAAAAAAATTGAAGATGAGTATTAATCTAATATTACATTAGGATATATGGTTTTATGAACTTATAAGTCTCTAGGTAAAGATTAATTAAGCACATGGATTGGGAATGAAAGGAAATCATGGTTACGCCATCACAAGTAGTATGTGAAATTTATTCCACTTCCCTAATGAGAAACCAACTCTTAAGCATGGTAAGTTCAATACTTGAGAATAAGTGTAATACTTTAGGTGAGTTTTTACATCATTTATTTAAAATAATCAAAACCAAACTTACGAGATTTAAATTACATTTTAAATAATTAAATATAATGCATAAATTATTCATAACAACATTAGAAAACATATTTTCATTCAGGTAATTCACTAATTAGATTCCTAATACAAGGCTTAGAAACATTTTGTTCCATCATAAAGGTTTATCTATAACCCTTCTTTTGATCACTACCTATTCTCATAATACATTATATATCTTTTTCTTGCATCTAATTAATCATCTTATTATATATTCTACTCTCCCTTATTAAAGTTCAAGTTGAGTGTTCTTTTTGGATTATTCATCCTCAAAATTTGAATTGCCAATAATGGGTTTTGTGTGAAAATTTTGTTGAACATAAATTATCTCCCTTCTACTTTCAAGTAAATTATATTAGGATATTCGTTTGGTGAAATTATTCATTTTGTCAATATAGAAGAGGACACACTTGTTGAAGTCCTAATTGGTGGAAAGGACTTTTTAATATATAAATCTTAGTACTTGATGGTTTTATTGGTTAGGAAATGTTTGTAGGATTGGAATTGGAATACATAAAATTCATTAAACAATATCTAGAGTCATCTCTATAGGTAATAGAAGTAGTGAAGTATTGAAAAACACAATGTTGAAAAATAGTCTTGAAAAACAAATACGTTTTTGAACATGTTGAAACACAATGTATTTTATACATGTTGAAAAACACTATGTTTTTCAACATGTAGAAAACATAGTATGTTTTCCACATGTTGAAAATATATTGTTTTCCACATCTTGAAAACATATTATTTTCCACATGTTGAAAAACACATTGTGTTTTCCATATGTTGAAAAATACACTATGTTTTTCAACATGTTGAAAAACAATCATGCTTTACCTTTTCCACATTTGAAAACACATATGATTTTCAACATTCATGAAGAAAGAGAACAATAACTACAAATACAAAAACTCTATAGTCTTCTATGTGAATAATCCACACTAGTTCTATGTATACTAATAAATGAGTTTATTATTTATCAAGCTTATTCCCAACTTAGCCAACTTTTATATATATTTGGATTAGACCCATGAATAATACTCCTAGAAAAAAATTATGTTGACATCAAAATGTGGAATTTAAGCATCTTTATCACTAGTTGTTAAATATATCTAACCTCATGTGCTCTACCTTCTACTATGAGTTTAAGGGGTCTATCATGTTCTCAAAATATGATTGACTTTGGATATAAAATCCATGGGATATACCCACTCAAAATGTGGTGGTCCTAGACCCAATCTACTCCAAATAATTTGTATGCCTTACTATATAGTCTAGAACATCAATGGTGTATGTAGAGGGTGTAGACTGAACTAGGTTAAAACTTCTCAATAAACTTTTGTACCATCCATTATGAATAATAATTTTTATTATATGATTTGTTGTTTCCTAATTTGTGCTTAAGAAAAGTTAGCTCACAAATTTTTTGGTGTCCAATGGATATTACAACACACACCACTTGATAATAACAAACAATTCCAACTTGGACACACACACATATCTAGGATTGTATAGTTGTTCCCATATCCCACTATCAAACTTGTGGAATATATTAGATAAACCATCACCATTCCAGATGTTGTCAAGTTATAAAAAGTACTTGTTTTTTTACATACATTATCATAGTAATGGAAATAATATGTTTACTTAACAAGTTAATATATTGTTATTAATTTAAATTATATTTATTTAAGAAAGTAGGTCATATATTTCTATTCAATGGGGCTATTAATCTCGACTTCAAGCTCTACTATTTATTATCCTTTGATGAAATAAATGTGAATAATCAATGATTTTCACATGATTTGAAAAATACATCAGTGTTTTTTTCAACACATTCAAAACAATGTGTTTTCCACATGTTGAAAAACCATTGTGTTTTTCAACACTGCACAACATAGAAAAAATAACCTAATTTGTCTTCCCTACACAACTAGAACAAAAATTTACAATATTGAATCCATATCAAAGAAAATAAAGTACAACCCTCTTCCTAACATGTATATCTAGCTCTATGAAATGAAATAACACTCATTTTTAACTTTTTTGTCTCTTTATCATTCCTTGATTTCCATGATATCCTTTTTTCCACTGATTACAATGTCATCTTTTTCATCAGATATATGAGATACTAATTTATTTTTGTGTTGCCCTTTTATTTTGTAATATTGCATTGTTTGATTAACGATGCCAACTTCATGTAATATTTGTTAGGATGGGAAGGAGGAACAAATGGGAAAGCATGTACAATCTTTCTTATCCAAGAGATAGGAGAGGATAAAAGTCAATTCTTGGGTGAAGAATTGGAATGGACCCCAATCGGGGATGAGCCTAACATCGACCTTTGTGCAACCATCCCACTTGGAAGACTTGAGGCATTTGTAAAGGGAGAAGGTTCCCTTGAAAGTGTTGAGACTACTTTTATCCACAAAAAACACAATATATTTGATAAAGTTGATTACAATGAGCATACAATGAAGACATATTCTTGGTTCGTACCTTGTGTAACACTATTTTTTTACATGCTTTTCATAAACATTTGTATGGAATTTGATGTTAATATTTTTAATTGCAGCTATTGGTGTGCATATGGTCTGAGGACAATAGAAATAAGCCACCAATAGGTAAAAGAGTGAGGAGGCATCAAAAGAAAAGGGGTTTCCAATGCCACTTCAATGTGAAGGTGATGTATGGGAGACCGATGGTCATGATTATAATATACAATGATTTGTTTCATTGTGATGAAAATGGTGAGTGTTGTCATGGCGTAAATGACACTACCAATGACCCTCGTGTTTCTATTGCCCCACACTTATCAAGTGAATGCAAAAGTTACATTGAGAATATTTTTGTTGATGGGTGTTCTGTGGACACCGTATATCAAAAACATATAGAGGATCCCTTCTTGGTGGGTATGTTGAACAAGAGGGACCAATTCCTAACAAGAAAGGATGTGATCAATGCATGGAAAAGAGTGCACTCCAAGTGGTCTCAAAAGCACGTTCGATGATGCCATGAGCATGAACTTATGGCATGTGGAGGAGAGGGACCTATTTTTCTTCTATCAACGGCCTAATGGAAACACCATTCCATTCATTATGGGGTTGCAAACACCATGGATGTGTGAGAGAATGGTACAACATTCACACAATTCCATAATCTCCATGGATTCAACATTCACCACAAATAAATATGGCATAAGTAATCCAAATGAAGTTTGAAAAGATTTGTTCTTTCATGTAGCATTAATACTCTTCCCTTTTTGTTATATTGCACTTGATGCTAACCTTTGATGTCATTTTTCTTGTAGTACCAATTATACACCTTTCTTTTTTTTATGAGAAAGAGGTTGGGGTGCCCGTAGCATGGGCCATTTCATCAAGGAATAAGATTGAAGACATCTACGGTGGTTGGTTGAAGAGGTCAGAAACAAGGAAAAATTCTTTGCCGATTCTTCGATTAGAAGATCAATTCCTTCATTACGGATGATGCATCGATGAAATCCAAGCCATTAGGAAAGTTAAATTTCTATAACATATTTCAATCATGTGAAGCGCTTAACTTTCCAAATGGAAATTTCTAATTCTTATTCTTATTTTTACAGGAGTGTTTTTTTTGGATGTACTTCTATGTCTATGGCATGTGCGTAGGGCATGGTTGAAAAATGTATACAAGTATACTAACAAGGAGTTGAGGTGGAAGATTTTTGAGAGATTAGGTACCATCATGTATGGTATGGGGATGCATGAAGATTACACCTTCCAATGATTCAATACTTCCTTGATGAATTCAAAGAGGAAACTTAGTTCATCGAGTACTTCAAGAAGACTTGTGTGATAACGAAGGACATGTTGGTGAGTAAGATCCTTTCATGTGTTTTTTGTTAATTTTCAGCATAAAGGATTACACGGGATTATATTGTCACTGATTTTCCATCTATTTGACTTGATAGCCATGTGGGAAAATTTTTTTAGAAATTTCACTCACACAAATCAGAAACAAATGCATCCATCAAGGCCTACCACTATTATCTGAAGACCAAATACTTGTGTGATAGACAAAAAAATGTACTCATCGAATGGACCATTTTTCTACACACTTGTGTATAGGGTGGAACCATTTTACTGACACAAGAGGAAGTTGCAACAATTTGATTTCTTGACCAACTTCAAAAAATAAAGACAACTATTGATAGTGGTTGAGAGGAAAAAATTATTCGGATACAGATTGCATTGTGCTTCATCTTGATGGACATGAATTGAGGGTGAGGAGTCAAACAACCAACAACACTTGGTATTTGGTAAGGAAATGTGGTGCCTTCCACATATGCAAATGTGCTCCTGGGATATGAGAGGAAACACATGTAAGCATGTGTTGAAAAGGCATTGAAATTTCATAGGTGATATTTTTGGTGTCATCTTTTCAAGCACCAAAATGGAAGGTAATTCAAACATATCATATGTGCCAAGTAACTATGTCAATTGTAACATAATTCATAAGGAAATAAGCATCATTTTGTAATTGTGTTCCATTGCAGTGCACAAATGTGGAGTGGGTAATATAATGAAGACTGTGTCACACAGCTTTTGTATCATATAATAACCGGATGGCCAAACATGTATTTTTAAGAGCTTATAAATACAAGGTGCAGGGAATCCATAATTCACCTAATGAAATAAACATCATTTTTAATTTTATTTACTATTCATATTTGTAAAATATGCAGTGCCACCAAGTGGGACACATATGTGGAGGTGATGCCTGCATATGTAAATAAGAATAAGGGTAAATAAAGACACATTCTTGGATGGCCCACCTTGCCACATCAACAACCACACGATACTTGGATGGTAAGATTTTTTTGTCCTAGAGGTACTTGAAAACCACACTGTGTTTTTCACCTCATATTGTTAATGTTGTTTTTATTTTTGGGGTGTGTAGTGGAAAAAGAAGACTGAATTTATGTTTCATTCATGTGTAGGTGGTAATGCCTATTCATGGTCAAACATTGTGAATGAGGGTGGTAGTAGAATTTTTTTCTAGTGTCCAAGAAAGAGAAACCAACATGCTTGGATGGTATTGCACTTATTTTAAGTCGTACGATGTTTTTCAACATGTATTGTTAATGGTGTTTGTATTTACAATGTTGTTTCTTGTGGAAAAAGAAGACTGAATTTATGTTTCATTCATGTGTAGGTGACAATGTGTATTCACAAGTCCAATGTTATGAATGAGTGTAGTAGCCAAGATTTCCCTTTCACATAACAACAATCAACATGCTTGGATGGTATGAGGTTGGTTTTCAATTGTACAAGGAGGTTGAAAAACCCAGTGTATTTTTATATCCGTATTTATTCTATGTCTATTTTTTATGTGGGGTACACTAAATAACTTTCTATAGTGTGTTATATGTCACAAGTACTCCTAGAATAGTTGGTGGGTTGATGCTAGAAACCTAGTTCAAATTTTAGGCTAAACATGTGTAGAGACTTCTTGAAGTCAGTGTTGGATACACCACCAGCACAGAGGGAAAATCAAGGCATACATTGCATGTGTTGAGAGGTTTAGGACAAACCTACAAGCATCAAATGCACTAGATTTTACTTTCATTGGAGATGTCAATGAGATAGCCATCCCCGCATGTGTCCCTAGTTTAGTTCCAAGTAGAAGACGTCTCCATGGTGTGACTAGAGGCCAACCATTGTAGAAGATTTGAACAACCACGTTAAGACTATGAATGCTTCAAATTTCCGACACCAATCATGTAAAGAGGAGAGAAACACAACAAGGGGAACCTACAGGTAAAACACTGAATTATTGGTGTGAATGTGACTTTGCAAGAAACTTAAATATGTGAGGCAAAGACTAACATAATGATCATTTATTTTCCTATAATAGTAGGTGGCTCGAATACAGAATGAAACAAATCCTCTTCATCATTTTTCTTTCAAAGCAACTTAGTGTGTACGTGAAGTGAGTATTGAATGTCCTTAAATACAATACATTATTTTATTATATGTATAGTACAAAGCCTTGAATATTTTGTCTAATATGTAATGTTATGTGTTGCAGATGTAGAGGATATGCAGAGAGATGTATCATAGGAAAGAGCAGGTTGAGGTTTGGAAAGTAAATGTATGGAATGTATATCAGTCTTAAAGGAAAGTAAATGTATGGAATGTATAACAGTCCTAGAATTATATAGATACATGAGAATACATATTTTTGGTGGAAGACAATTAGAGGGAATAATTGGAAACTGACTGAAATCATTGAAATTTTTTGTGTTTTATGCATCAGTCTTAGAAGTAGGAATTTTGTTGGAAAATATGTATGTGTTGGCGTCAACAACTACAATGAAATTTGTATATTGCTCGTAAGCATGAAACTACTTATCCAATAGTTTATTATGGGTTATCCATTGTTATTCTAACTACTATAATGAATGTTGGAGCATAAGGTATATAAATATCTTCCTCTTCTTAATTTTGACTCTTCTCTTCTCTTATAACTATATCAAGCTTAACTCAATTTTATTAGATTCCTTTTACATGTTCTTAGGTGTTTTTATTGTGATCCCATCAAATCCATTATTGTGTATTTGATTGAGGGTCCTATTTATTTTGGTGAGAGACATTTTATACCCCACATAAAGTTGTATTTTTGTATGTAGATGGAAAAATGGATATGGAAATATCATCAATTAAATAAATTATTTTTGTCAAGAAACATATTTGACACCTCAACTTAACTTAGACTTTTGATATATATGTGGATGTGGATGTAGAACATTGAAAATTACATTTTTATCTTTTTCATAAATTCATATAACTTTTGATAATGAAATATTTCAAGAAAAATAAATAAATATATAACAATATAAATGTGTATAACATAATTAATGTTAAAGTTTATATATAAAATTTGAAAACTTAGAAACTAATTTTAAAACTAAATTTTAAATATAAAATTAGAGTATTGAAGGTGAAGTGAAAAAGAAATCCTCTCACAAATGTGTGTGGTATATGTCTTTTACAAGGCATCATATTCTAAGATGCATAGGTAATGAGTGTAATCCTAGATACATTAGAAGATGAACAATAATCTTGAAGATAAATGTGTTATGATACAATCATTTTATAATGAAAATAAAATTTTACATTACATTGATTTTCCTTATTTGTGTATAGATTCAAGTGAAGTAAAAGTATATGAGCCAATAGATCATAGGAAACAACACAATTAAGTTCTAAAATGCTACATGAAATATAGAATAACAAATACATGAACATTGACATTTTATTACAAAGTTGTCTATTCATTTATCAACATTTCCTTTGTGGGAGTGACTGGTACATTTTCTAAAGGTACCCCCTTGGCCTCTATATACAACTTCTTCCATTCTTCCTTGTGACATTCATGGATTTTAAGAACAAAAGTAAAGTTGTCTAATTGATTTTCAGCCATTATCTTGTTTGAGTCACGCATGGTCTCCCAATTCTTATTGAGTAGTTCCAACCATTGGTTATCAACCTCCAACTCCATTTTATTTGAGGAAATTTCTCATCCCTGTCCAAAAATTTCTTAACCTTTTGCTCCAAAAGTAACTTATCCAATGTAAGTCTCTCACACTCACTTTTGTAGAAGTCTACCTTCTTCGTAAAAATTTATATTTCTAATTGCATGCCCAATGGTGGGGAAGTCTCATCTTATTTTTCAACACACCCATCTTTGGGTGTAGGCATCCCCACATAATTTTCAAAACCAAAAATGGAACTGTCAAATGTTTTATTAGCGTTTGGATCCTCTACATTTGTAGCCTCGCTTTTTGGGAAATGATTATTTTTATATAGGCCATCCTCCAATGAACTTCTGTAATTATGCACCCAAGTTATATTTGTTAGCATTCAGTACAAAATCACGAAGAAGATAATGAACTTAAGTGATAATCAACAAAATTGTTTCATATATGGAAGATATATGAAAGTTTAGCATGCACGTAAAACCCAAAAAAACATACATGGAAGAAGCATATAACTATTATACCATAAAACATAAACCATAATCCATAATCACATAACATCTTGTTCTTTAATACATTAACCCATTAAATAGTGACAACATCATCATATATACATCTTAAGTAATCAAGGTCCTCATAATAAGCAATGCTATACAATAAATGAAATGTCACATAAACAAGCATAAAAAACAAATGCATACATATAATATATATATATATATATATAACATATATATATATATATATATATATATATATATATAAAATAAGCCATAAGCAAAGAAAATATATACCATAATCAACAAACCATAATCCATAATCCATAATCACATAACATTTCATTGATTAATATAAACCATAAACCATAAACCATAATCAATATATCAAGAATGCAAAATTAAACCATAAACATCAAACACTAATACATAAACACATTAAATAGTAACATCATCATCATATATACATCTAAAGTAATCAAGGTCCTCATAATAAGAAATGTTATACAATAAATGTCATCATCTCCTCCATTGTCTATTGGAGGAAAGATAACTCAATGACTCATAAAATATAGCACGCCTCTTTGTGTTTTTAAAATGAAGGAGGGGTGATAATACATAAACACATTAAATATGTAACATCATTCATATATACATCTAAAGTAATCAGGGTGTAGTCATAATTACAATGCTTATATCATCATGAAAGACAACCCTATATGAATAAAGAGAATTAAAATCATAACACACATAACACAACACACATTAAACCAACACACACACACACACACATTTTAACACACACACACACACACACACACACACACACACACACACACACACACACACACACACACATACATTTATCACATCGCAGTTAAACACATAAATAAATAATCCAATACATTTACTTGCCTCTCATGGAGGAGTGTCAAGTTTCATATCTAAAACATCCCATATTGCAAACCCTTTGACACACTCTACCAAAGTGTCTACAAATGTGGTAGGGTAGGGAAATGGAGTAGTGGGAACAATGGCCTCGTAAATTTTGACTTTGACAAATCTCTGGGGGAGTTACATGCCATGACAATGCACATGAGGGCCAACATCACAAAAACTCCTCTCCCAATGACTATATCATCTGACATAAGCTGCACTTCAACCCCAATAGGAAAAACCTAGAATAACAACAATCTCAGTTGTAAGAATAATTATATCTTAAGTTTACTAAAAAATAATATTGAAAGGAGAATGAGAAAAAGAGTTGAATTACCAGTGCAACTGCCTCCTCTCTCCTCTCCTCAACACCCTCGCTCATGCCTCTATCCACATCCTTCCTACTCTCCTCACCACCCTTACCCATGCCCCTCTCTTCGGGCCTCTCCTCATCACCCTATCCCTCTTCGAACTAGCAGAGAAAGTTACATCTCCACAACACTTCTACTCACCTCTCTTACCTATCGTGTAACTATCTCTCCGATAAGATTGAGACTAATGGCAAAAGAAGGGAATGTCTCATCTCTAACGCTGACCTGTAACAAATGATACAACATGTCAAATGAAATAACAACTAAATAAAACAACATACAATTGTCAAACTAATGCCAAGTGTTTGTTACCTTTTCTTTTTTCCTTCTATCAAGTGAGTCTCTCTGTCTTTGTAGAAGTTGACTCAAGGGAATGTCATCATCCTACACACACCGTCAAAGTAAAGAGTTAATATATACAATTAAACAAAAACTAAATTAAATATAAGAATTAAAGTCCAATGAATACGTACAAGATCCTGTGGGGAGGTCAACGTTCCCGCTAGCTGCACCACCCTCTTCTCTCTCTTCCTGTTCATGAAATATTATTAAGGTAGTGATTTCCAACCATACATAATAAAAAAAACATAATATATTCTACTAATCATAAATTTACCTCATTTTCAGGTTTTGATGGGTCCTTTCTTTCTTTTTCTCTCTAACCACTCTCTTTGTGACTCTCGCCTCTCCTCCGAATCATATGTGCAAATTTCCTTTTCCACCTCCCTCTTTCCACCCCGGTTCAACTCCTCAAATCAAGTTTTGCCTTCCCTTTTACAAACTCATTCGACAACCCACCTCCATTGTAAGTTGTACAACTACCTCATGATATAGACTAGGTTCCTCTCTCTCCTCTCTATGCATTTCCTCATTTTATCGGAGAGAGTGATGGTTATTTACCCATATTCTTACGACCATGCTTATGTGGTACACAAAGGGAAGACTATGTGACACCACACAATGGAATTTAAGTTTTGGAGCTCCCAAAACTTAACACTCCCATTAACACCACATGCTCCATGCTCACAAAAATATTGAAGGTGACCGTGCACTCATTCCACTATGTAGTCAAGAAGTGGTTGTTTGAAAGACAAATAATTTTAATAACTCTTAGGAAATCAAATAACACTAATGAGTAAGAAAAAAATTAAGTTTAAAATTCTTCACCTTTTTCATAGGCTTTGCAAAATATGAGTCAATGTGCTTGAAAGGACCAAAAATGTATCACCACGAGGACCATCACTCCCTGGAGGAGCATCTCCCTATGACATTAAATTATAACATTTTAATTGATGCTTGTTTAAAATAACTTTGAAGAAACGTAAAAAAACTTGCACAATATGAACTACTTACCGACGACATGGTTTCCTCCACTGTGAAGTATGTCAAATGCCTACATGTCATGGGATGTGAAGTGCCCTATATGAAAAGAAAAAATACAAAACTATTAGCCAAACAAAAATATTATGTAAATTAATATGATAAATTACAATAAATGTTCACAAATTAGTATATTATTGTCTCAATATTTTTGCATCCTCTCAATGCATAAGAACAAATATTAAACAAGGGTGGGAAATCATCAAACTTCCCTATGTCATGTCTAACTGCATCACCATACCTTTCCCCACAACTACACATTCTAATACAAGAAAAATGAAACATATGGTACACGAACTCTTTTTTTTTTTACATTCAGATTGAGAGAATTATGCACAATAAAACATATGTGATAGAGTTAATTTTACACATTGTTTTTCAACATGTTGAAAAAACATTGTGTTTTTCAACATATTGAAACAAAAGTGTGTTTTTCAACATATTGAAAAACATAGTGTGTTATTCAAGACTAGATAATAAACTATATTTGTTTCCAAATCTTAACATGCCTTTAGTTTTGTGAAGATTTTATATGAAATTTTCATTGTAAGTGTGATACAAAATAATATAGGAATAACACATCAAAACTATAAGAGTATATTATGAAAAGAAGATTGAACTTGCAAGTATAAACCCATACAATTATATTATGTGTTTTCTTGTTCATAACATGATTATGTAATACAAAGCAATATAGTATATCAAACAAAAGTGGGAAATACATTTTCAAAATCATTGTATTCCACTTTTACAAAATATAAAAGGACTTAGGGTATGTGACAAAGGCTGGTGTAGGCATCCCCACTAAAATCATTATCACACTCATCTGAGTCACGATGTGTTGCTTTCCAATTTTCATACATTTGCTATTCAAGTTCTTCCAACTGGCGGTCAACATCATCCCACTCATGAGGTCAATAGGAGTCTTCTAGGTGAGTTATCTTGGTTTAAGTCCTTCACAATTTTGAATTAGGCACTTTCCCTCCATAAAGTGCAAATTTGAAATTTGAGGGCATTTTGGTTTGTTTTTGAGGCTTTTTGTGATTCTTGGAGCTATAAAAATGTAATAAGGTTATAACAGGACTTAAATAGGTCTCTAAGGTATGAATAAGCCATATTACTAGCCTAATTCACTATGTCCTTAGTCTAAGCATGAGTCAAGAGTCACTTAAAGTTGTATTCTAAGACTAAACTTAGTCTAGAGAGGTCATATGGAGACCTATGGTCACTAGAAACTACCAAAGAAATCATATAAAATTATGGATGTAACTAATTCCATTCATCATTCGAATGGTCAAGTTAAGCAAGAAATTGGAGCTCAAAGATATTAAAGGACTTGTCGTTATAGTTTTGATAGTGTAGATATTATGTTAATCCTTAGGGCCTATGCATAATCATTGATACTCATTAAATTATTCTATAGTAATTTGAGAAAGTAACTTATTTTCTTTAGTAAGGAATTGTTATTCATTGTTTATTAACTTATTAGAGTTATCTCTATTCATTGTTTGAGGTGAATGCTTAACAACTTGGGGATTTGAAATAAGATTGTGTCATAGTACAATGCATGCATTATGGATACCTTATGAAAATTATGTTAACTCATAAGGGGGAGTGTAACTCAATAAAGTGAATCAAGAACACAAAGAATCTTGCATGCATTAATTGGAAGATTTTACTATTTCTTATTTGAGCATTTCTTGTTATATCATGAATCGAGAAAAAGTGAATATAGCTTAAGAGTCAAGGTGGAGTAAGTTGTGAGTGGAGATTCAAGGGGTGAAGGATGAGTAGTTTGGTAAGTGTGTTTTGGCTTTGATAAACCTTGAGAGGTCTTGTTAGTAATAAAAGGAGAATACATTTTGGTTCCAAAACTCCAAAATTTAGAAACCCTATTCCTGGGACGGAACATAGAGAGCCATATCTATTTGCAAGTATAAGAGGGATATCAATCTTGATTGGTAAGTTACAACAAGCCCCCAAAGGCTAGAAATCAACAAGAGCACATCAAAATTGATGAATTAAATATGTATGTCTCTTCAAATTATCCCACTAGGCCTGTCAAAATTGTTGGATCTCAAAATTGCACCCATCATATATTAGGATGAATTAGGGATTTAAGGAAACATGGGAATGTCTCCAAGATATGGTACTAGTGATTGAGACAGACATCGGAGAAGGCTGACTTCCTCTACCTATTTCTATTGCTAAAACTACTTCTATGAAAGGAAATGAAACTACCTATCACTACTCTATGATTCCAAGGGACTAGGGTGAGAAGGAGATGAATGAAAAGGGAACCTAAGCTAAGGGGAGGTGATAACACTAGAAATATGGGGATGAACACTCTCAACTGAGTGAAAATGAGGGAAACACACATAGGGAGGACACAGAAACATGCCACATTCGAAACATCATTCATGCACTCATTTCCATGGAGCACAACAAAAAAATTGTAGGGACATGAAATATGCACAATAAATAAACAATGTAAGGGAGATGTAATAAGATGCAAACTAGTGAAAAGAATAACCAAAAAATAAGATATTATATCTTCCAAGTGGTGAGAAGTTGATGTAGACAAATATAGGTCATCCAAGTGGACATCATATTGCAAATAACAAACAAATAATATCAACTATTTATAGAAGAAAGGGGAAGAGAATAAGAGGAAAGAGAGGGATTATTAGACTACAAATACATACACCCAAAATTAGACAAAATTATATTAATATGAATCATATCATTTCCGGAATCTAGTTTCTAAAATACTAATGTCAACATTTTGTGAAGAGCACAAAAATGGACAAGATTAGCTATATTAAACACTCAAAATTCACATGACTTGGTATTTTTTATAAAAATGCCGATAAGATTATAGTCCGTTTGCCCACAATTTGGATGACCAAAAATTGATATATATAATTTTCCTTTGGTGAGAAGTTATATGCCACTATCTATCTTGGGATGGATTTTATTTTGTATTTTTTGAGTAATATTTTAGTTTTTTATGATTTTTTCGTGAAAGTGGTATGAAAACATAAAGAAAAGCAGAGCACATTTCTAAAAAAGTTTGCCCACCATAACTTCATCAAAAATATTGAAATCAAATAGCACGTGGATTTTTTTTTGAACATGTATATAATTTCACCACGGCTGGGATGGTATAAGTTTTATCACAGAAGAATGAAGGATAAGTGAAAAAAATTGTAGTCTTAAACGTAGACATAAACATTCATGAAGAAAAAGTGTCTTAAAGACCTACTATTAGTAAAAAAATTATAAAATGATATTTATCCTCTTCTATTCACTTTAAAATTAGTATTTCTACAAAGCTAATAGTCTCCCTACACTTAAAATGGTACCATTTTTATGACATAGTTTTTACATCACCGGCATGAGTTCAAGTCCGAAGGAAGACTAAATTTGAGCGCACTTTTCTAAACTTTTTAATGTAAAATTAATGTAAGTATTTGAGATTTGATGTCCACTTAATTGTCTCCCCCAACTTGGTGCACTTACCCAAATAAGATATTATATCTTCCAAGTGGTGAAAATTCAATTACAATGGTGAATGAGGCAGGCATCCACATGCAAAGAGCCAGATCTAAGGCCTACAACTCATAAAAATGCCAAGGACAATGCTTGAACAATGCAGCTTTAACAAACTAAGAGGGTATAACCTTTACAAATGAGTATTATTCAACTATTTATAGAAGAAAGGGGAAGAGAATAAGAGGGAAAGAGAGGGAAAATCATATTTTCCAATCTAACCACCAATAAAAAGGAATAAATAGATCTAAATATTTTAAATCTATTGTATTGAAATAATGGAAATAAGAGGGATATGGTACTAAACTTAATTTGATACGCCTACCCATGTCACTTTAGCTTGTGGAAGAAGGAAGGAGACAAGATCAAATAAAATCTTGGTGGTTGAGTTGATTCAATCTATGCATTAATGGCCCGAATCACTTTTTCCCATTTAACCTACCAAAATCAATGTGAAGATCCGCCTAAAATCTGATTTTGAAAATCCTAGTGTGTAGCCCATGTCAACATCTTTCCAAGAAGATGAAGAGCACGACATTTTAAGGCTCTCTATTCCCTGGGTTCTCTTTTTGTCCCGAATGTCCTAAGTTCGCTCGGACCCGTTGTTCCCCTTTTTCGTTACGATTCCTTGTCCTTTGATCCATTATGTCAATCTTTTCCCACTATGAGAATCAGAAGCAGAAGTTATGATTATTTCAAGGTATGCAAGACAAGCTAAACATGCAAGACATGTGGCACACTCAAAACGATCGACTAAAGAATTCAACTAAATCTGGAAAAAATTATTTTTTCATTTTGTGTTTTTTGGCACGTGTAACATATTCATTCACCATAAGGATTCGGTATAGATAGAATATTCTAATAGCTTTGTGTTGTGTACTTATCTAACAAGTTCGCCATGTGGAACTCAATGGAACTCAATGAATGGTGTAGAAGATTGTACTTGGTGTGTGCAAAAGAGAGAGAGGCGCAAGTGAGAGGGAATAATGCATAGGTAGATATGTATTTAATGCACGTGCCTTTCTCTGTCCTAAACGGTGGAAACTCGGCCCTGTGCGTTTTAGAAGTGGGAAGAAAAGGTGCATATATGCAAAAGTGTGTAGGTATGTAGAAGGAACATGTATTCGATCAAAAGCATGTGGCGAAAAGAAGGAAGAAGTACGTGGAAGAAACATGAGTGTGTGTAAAGGCAAACAAAAATTTATGGTGTGGTTTACCCTCTACAAATGAGTTCCGTTTTGGATGTGTTAGGAAGAAAGTGGAAGGCGAAATAGCTCAGTGCAAGGAGTGCGCGTAAAGGTAGAAATCGAAGGAGAGAAAAGAATGAAGGAGAAGGAAAAAGTGTGAAAACAAAGGATGAAGAGATAGGAAAGAAAAGAAAACTTCAAGGGCATGTGAGGGCATGCATGAGAACTCGCATCCATGAAAATTATGCCAATGATAAAACCAAGAGAGTGAAACCTAAAACTTGAACCATGAGCTAGAATGGAATCCAATTGTAAAATTGTCTAAATAACCAAGGTGGTTATTTTGGAAAATATGGCCTTTGCTATATTGAATGAGATCAATAGCTCTTGAATCATCCATTGGGCATGGAGTCTTCCTGCAAAAACATGAAATTCTACATTTCTTGCAACTTGAAGAATCACCCATGAAGTCACTTAAAGCACTGTTTGAATTCTACTTAAGAATTTTTACAAAACTATTGGAAAGTGTTGGAAAGATGAAACAACCTCTTGGGGAGTAAGCACATGTACCGACATCTAGAAGCAAAAAAAGAGTATGTGCAGGGAGCGCATAGGGAGGAAGGAACTATGTATAAACAAGACAATGTGCATATAACGCACTTTGATGAATCAAAACTAATCTAATATGTACAATGATGCAAGAAAGAAATTAATGTAAGTATTTGAGATAAATCCCATTGAATTGTGATTGATAATTCATCTCCATCAAGATGAAACAACTCAAACTAATTAGCCTCCCTAAAACAACTTATGATATATGGGCCACTCTCACCCGAGTGCATCAAACTTTGAATGACACCTGGGTTTAGTTATGTCAATATCCCATTTTAAGACTATATCACCTAATTTTAAATTGAGGTCTAGCCTCTCTCACAAACCACAACTTAAGTTGATCTTTGATCTTTTCTAACATGATCATGACAAGAAGTTTCTCAATTCTTTAATTTTAACCAGCTTTTCTATCTCGATCTTCTCTTTCCATGGGAGAATCTACCTCAGGTGAGATCCATAATTCCAATTTGATGGGCCAACTCTAATGAAGGAAATTACAAAATATAAATAAAGCCTAACCTCCTTTCCATATACAAGTCCTGTAAGGTGAAGTGACAATTTCCTTATTCACCATGATTCTATCTAAGATGAGCGCATGTGAGGCCTATTGTATGGAAGCCACTATGGAGGCCATGGTTGATATTCATTGTTAAACTTCATGATTGAAGCCGATCGGGAAGGTTCTTATTAATAGACTCATCTAGGCTATTAGAACTTGAGGGTATTAGTTGGAAGAAGTCTTCATATGGATACCAAGACTAAGAGACCAATAAGAAATTATCTATACTGGAATGGAAGGCTTTGGAGGAGGCATTAGGAAAGATAATGGTGAGGCCTTAAGGAACTCGATTCTACTAAAAATAGAGAAAAATGGAATTTTCTTAGCTTTTTTTATGGGTTATTTCTAAAGAAAAAATGAAAACTCTCTTAAAATGCTAGATCTAAATATTTTATTTTATTATTTGAGTGTATTGAAATAATTGAAATAAGAGGGATATGGTAATAAACTTAATTTGACTTACTTTCTGTATGATGGATTCTCAAACCGGGCAAGCTATGACCGGGTGTGGCCAAGAATCTTTAGTTAAAATAAGTAGTTAACGAGGCAAAAAAGATTAGTATCTAGTTAGATTGAGGTGATTTGAGAGGATATTAGAGTGCCATGGGGTGCCTCATTCTTTGTGATCTAGGTGCTTTATAGACTATATTTAAAAGTTCAGATTATGTTGAGGTATGGTAGTGTTGCAGTAAGGTCTCTGTCAAATACCTTCATCTTTATCACACATGTGTTCGCAATCACATACCCTTGCACATGTGTCATCATTGTGAATGCAATGTGAAGATCCACCTTTTGTGATTGAAAACCCTATTTAAAACATGAATTCCTAAGAAATAAAAATTCATATGAATAAGTCGATTTTGACCTTAATTTCCACAATGGTGGACTTTACAACTAAGCTCTTGCACTATATTTCGACCAACCCCATGTAGTTTTGTGTGTGTGTGTAATTTTGTGCCTAGGATTCCCTAGTGCCAATGATGTAGAAGTAGGGGGCAATAACTAGATGTAAAAATGCAAATGGTGGATGGAATAGAAAGAATACAACCCTTTCCCCTATGCTTGTGTGATGCAGATGTAGAAGATGCCCAAATGTAGTCCCTTTCCTTAGTAAATAACTACCCTTGATAGTAAGATGTCTACCCATAATGTAGTGAGTATGCTATGTTTATATATGGATCTCTTGTTCAAATTTCGACACTAGTGACCTGAAACTACCGACTACAACCTAGGGAATGCATGGGGCAACAAAAAGACCGACCTTGAACAAATAAATTAGGATCACAAATTATGAAAATAAGGGCACCTGAAATTACGGACGGGGCACCTTGAGGCGCCCGATGGCGCACCCCACTATAGGATTATATATGACAACCGAGAAAATTATGATACCAAAGACTCCCAAAATTGTATAGAAAAGTGACAAATGACTAACTGAAAACAAGACCAAGGGATGGGTCACTAGTGAATAATTTTATTACACAAGATCCATATATAAAATAACATACGGTGGTATAAATGTAATAGTAAGTGCGTGATTTTGTGACTACATTTTCCACCACTTTATGTTGGTGAGAAGAAAGCTTAGTAACATAAAGTAGATAGAGATGTGTACTTGAGAAAGAGTCAAAGAAGCCCATGTTGTAGAAGAACGTAAATGTGTAGTAGAAGCGTGCCGATAGAACTATAAAAGTGTGCCAAACCATGGATCAATGAGTTGATCCATGTAACGTAATGAAAAAGCGTAAATGTCATGATGAAGTGTGGTAAATGAAAGTGATGACTAGAATGTATGATGATTTTGAATGCGGTTTAATGATGAATAGGTGGGTAGGGAGTGATCAATTCCCAACCCGAACGCTTGTATATGAATAGAATAATTGGAGGATTTGGGTCTTATCACCAGGGGAAGAGTGTAGGGAGAAAAGTGTGTTATTATCCAATATTTGACTACATCCTCAAGATCTAGCCCCTACAGATGGACTTAGATCAAAATTTTAGGATTTGTGGATCCAAATGATTTTGATTTAAACAATTGACCCATATAGGAGTGATACAGGGAAGGCACTCTTGCCCCCACTCCATGGGTGTCACCATAATGTGAAGGATTCCAAGTTATGTCATCTGGAAGTGAATGTGATATGAAAATAGGTAGCTTCCAAGTTAGGTCATCTAGAAGTGAACACAAAATGAAAGAGGGTGATACAAAAGAAGGCTTCCAAGTTAGGTCATTTGGGAGAAAGCATAGAATATAGAATAAATTCCCAAGTTGTGTTATCCGGGAGAGAAGGGTGAATGTAATTTCTAAGTTAGGTCATCTGGGAGACCGCTCATAGATTTGAATGATATGATTTTTGATTTGAACACATTGATTTTGATTGGTTGATTAATTGTTTTGATTGGCTACTCATGGAGAGATTTTGCACAGATTTTGCCCCTAGGTTAGGTCATTAGGGGAAAGTTGATGAAATGTCGCATAAAAGGATTTTTAATTGCTTGTTTCCCCCTGAGTTAGGTTGTTAGGGGGATCAATATAAACTACTGTGTGGTCATGTTTAGGAAATTTTAAGCATTTGTTGCCCCTAAATTAGGTCATTAGGGGGAATCAATGGTGAAATATCACGCTATGTATTAGTAGGTGTTGATTTGAAATGTTTGAATGCATGGTGACATGAGGGGGATTATAAGGGGACCCCCAATAATATGCCTCCCTTTTAGTGAAAGGGGGAGTGATGAAAAGAATAGACTCTAAGCCGAAAGTAATGGCAAGAGGTGAAAACACATATGTATTGATTGGAAGAAAATGGTGAAGAGATATAATATGCGTGAAACATGTACAATATGGTGGTGGGAGGAATTCTAAAAATAATGTCACAAACAGGGTGTAAATCAGAGTAAAAGCTCAAGATATGAGTGAAACAATGTAGCGTGTATTAGTTGTGGTAATAAGTGCGAGGTAAGGACCATAGTAAAGGTGATGATGAAAAGTAACTATAAATAAGAAAGTGAAAAAGTATTTTATCACTTTATTTGTCTTTTACATGAGTGTGAGAGTGTGTACGGAGTGAGTGAATATGCCTCAAGTGATACCATTGTGTCCTAGTTGGTTTGAGAGAGTGGCGACCATTGTAGCGTCGCGTACAACTGTGAAGTTGATAAATGCATTATTTTTGCAAAAATGTAGGGTGTAATAGGTAGTTTAGTTGAATTTTTGAAAATTTGGGGTTTTTATTTTCTTAGCGTTTGGGACTTGGACAAGAGCGGTGAGGGCGCTAGTGACCCCTAAGACTGGAGCCCCTAGAACCGGGTGCTAGTGTCCCGCCTCTGGGGTGCCCTAGTCCGCATCCGGGTGCCTTGGTATAGAATTTGTTGATTTATTGGATAATGGTAAAAACTTGTTTCTAGTATGTTGAATAAGTGTGTTTGGTTGTGTAAGGTGTTCTAACATTGCATTTGTTGTTGTTTGGTGTTTTGCAGAGGGATATCCACTCGAGGGAGTTCCATGGTGGCCATCACTTGAGCACATTACTTGGATTGGGGTTATCAGATGATGAGTGGGATGTGATGGACCAGGATAACTTGGGACATATAGCTTGAATGGAGGATGTGCACCATAACATGCCTATGTTGACTCGCATGTGTGAGCAAAGTGGTGTGCAGATACATGCACTTTTGCTTACCTATGGGGAGATGCCTGTCACGCTAGAGGATGTATATCACATATTGCGATTTTCAATTGTTGGGAGAGGGTATGAGTGATGGAGGTAGTGGATATGGAGTGGAAAATGTGCTCAGAGAAGCAATATTTTATAGGGGCTCGAGTAACTATTGAGACCTATATCGGTTTGGACATGATACTGCAGTCTAGATTTCCACATTTGTAGAAATTCATTGCAGTGGTGATTTCTTCATGTATAGCCATGGAGGGAGGAGGTGTTGGTATCTTGTATAAGATGCATGACATATGTCAATGGATAAAGGAGGGGATGAGATACATGTGGGCACAGTGTGTGTTGGCCCATTTATATAGAGACTTGTATCAATTTACGTAGGATGAGTATGGTGGGGGTATATGAGCCACCACACTGCTGCATGTGTGGGCATATGAGCACATAGCTATATTGAGACCAGTTATACGGCTGCGAAGAGAGTGGGCTCAAATTGAGATATACACTCGATTTGGGTGGATATTTATAGTAGGAAGATGGATATCAACACTTTCAAGGCACTTATAGATAAGATGGGTCTGAGTCAGTTATATGGAGACCATATCATGTTTATGGAGGATGGCCCAAGGATGCTATAGAGTTGTGATGCATTCAGAGGACTATGTGGCTAGAGGGCTGATTTCCATGTGTGGCATAGATTTTTTAGGTTGTGAGGGTGTTAAACAGTTTGGTATGGTGCAAGATGTGCTCCCAAAGCCATACATATGGTTGAGAGCTATCAAAGCCCCTAGGAGGGTTGGTGTTAGAACATGGCCTACAACAGAGCAATTAATACTACCAGGGTTAGATGAGACAGACCCAATGATAATAGTTGTGGATGGAGATGACGTGGGGTGCACTAAAGAGTATCGAGTGTGGTAGAAGCACATCGGTGGGTATTACTATACCCAATATTCCCAGGTATTATGAGTTGTCACATGGAGGAGGAGGAGGGGAGGTATCCTAACCGTAGCAATGATCATTGAGAGCGTGAGTATTTGTGTATGCCTACATTATGTTTAATGATTGTCTAAGTTGTTATGTATGTGTTTAACTAACGTGTGGTTGTATGTTATGTTTGTAGGGGATGTGTATTGGTCATTGATAGTAGACACATCTATCCATACTTTAACACGTAATGTGTTGAATGATGTGCTAGGAAGAGGGATGCTAGAGCGTGTTGATGCTATTCAGAAAACATTCCCATCTATTTGAGCTAGTGGCTATAATAAACGGTGGAGACATGTACGGTGTCTTTAAGCAAGAGGGATGAGATTTGCAAAGATACCCGACTTTCCCGAGAGGTGGTAGGTGGTGGTTCCTTGGCCCGAGGATGTGTTTCCATGGTATGTGGACTTCACAGCCTTAGTTTTGAGATCAGGTTACAAATATTACTATGCTACGAAGGTCGGTGGAGAATTTTGAGGATGAAAAATGTGGCATTGCATTGGTGGAGAGGAATCTAGTTCTAGGGCTTTCATGCAGTACATGAGAGCAATTTTGATGCTAAGGTCGATTGAGATTATTGTATATGATGTGGGGGCCTTGCCCCCAGTTGTGAGAAATGTTTTTGGGATGATGATTGTATTAACGATATATGTATGGCCACCTATTTTTGATATATGATAAATAGATGTTGGAATGTTTTGTCATTGTGATGTAATGGATGTTGTATGATTCTATGGTTATTTTCCTAGCGTGTGTATTGTTCATGTGTGATGAATATAAATTTGCATGATGATGTTAGTAGTGGTAGATAAAATATGTATGGTGAATGATGACAATATAGATAACCAATGTAATGTGATTGATGAAATATTGAATGAATAAAATATGTAGCGTGTAAGGAATGTAATGATTATAGTAGAATAGATGTGAAAATAGAAACATATGAGAACAAAATGCATATATCGTAATGAATGTGTGAAAATGTAATGTAGTCGTAATAGGATAAGGTGATGAAAATAAGAGGGGGTTAAGAGAAATTATGCCCCCGACATGTGAATGAGTACGAACCATATATGAAAAGTGTACATGTAAAGGGTGCATGAGATGATGATGAAGATGAAGATGGGATAATATTGTTCATGGAGGGAACAAGTGGCTGATATGGAATAATAGTTGTAGTAGGAGGTGATGTAGAAGGGACAACATCTAGTAAACAAATAACGCCCTCAAGTGGTGGTAAATGAGGTGGATCATCCATAGGTTGAGGCTCATCTGTAGTATCAATGCGAGGGATAAGAAGACTAGTGTTAGGGTCATGAACGCAATATTGGAATGGATCACGATCTTGAAAGATAGTATACTCAACATGTTCATGTAAGAACTTGACGCAATGGTGGACTGTAGAAGCAACAAATTACATGGCATGAAGCCATGGCCTTCCTAGCAAAAAATTATATGAGACTAGAAAATCAATGACAAAGAAAACGGTAGGAGATTCTTAGGACCAATAATGAAAGTCAAGGTAACATGACTAAGGCAAAGAAAATAATAACATCATAAGCACGTAGTGAGATAGAAGAAGGGATAATGTCATGAGAAGACAAACCTAAGGCCTGAAGAAAGGACATAGGGAACAAATTAAGCTCATATCCATTATCAATAAGAGTGCGCTTAACGATAACATTGTAGATGCGAGACATGATATAAAGTGGTGGGTCATTGTCAAAGGGGTGAATGTCAACAGGAGGATTGGCCCTAAATGTTATATGTTGTGAAAAGGCATCAAAAAATGTATCATACATGGAATCCGGATGCATGTCAACAGAAACATTGGTAGTAGCAAAAAGGGTTTGAACACGATGAAGTAAATCAGGATGGGTAAGTAGATATTCATTGATGGAGATACTCATGATGGCTAAATGCAAATGAAAAACCCTAGAAGGTGCTATGAAGAAATGTGGGGTTCACCAAAATGATTAACTAAAAATGGAAATTACTCTAATACTATGAAAGTATAGCCACTAGTTAATCTAAATAGGAGGACTAAAACACTTTGTATAAATGCACTAAAAAAGTATGGAATAATTACAAATAATTATAATAAATTAAATAAAACCCTAAATATGCAAGTAAATAAGGAGAAGTGACTTAGTTGATTGAAGAATACTATCGTAGGTTGTTGCAAGTCGATAACAAAATCGGAGAGGAACAAACACCTAAGAAGTCCCAAAAAGGTCAAATATGGAGGATCCGAGAAGACCGAGGTGCACTGGGGTTGGGCATCAGGGTGCCTTGGTCTCAAATTAGGTGCTTGTTTCTCGTAAAATATCGATTCTAGTTTTCATAGGATCGTAAATTATCCCGAAGTGTTCTCTTTCTGTCACATCAAATCTACGATTCTACCTAAATTGCACCAAATATGCTTGAATAATGAAATGTCAACCTGTAAAAAACAAGGAAGTATCAAAACCCTAGGAAAATAAAATATGTAGAATGAATGGGTCGACTGACCTCATTTACGCCAAACTAGTGGTCTTATCACTAAGCACTACACTACATTTTAGACTCGATGTAGTTTAGTGCGTGTGTGCATGTCATGCCCTAGGTGCTCTTGTGCCAATCACACTTTATGAAGTAGAGATAAATATTATTATAGAAAATGTAATAGTATGTGTGCATGAATAGAATAGAATCCTCCCCCTATGTTGTGTGTGTTGATGTAGATCTCCTAGCCTTGATGCATGACACTATGTGGATGTAAGTGATGCAATGGATGCAACTCTAGATGGAGTGATAGTAGTGTGTGACACTAGGACCCTTATTATGGTCTCATAACTTTATATTTATAGGGTTCTCTTGTTCTAATTTCGTAATTAACCCCAACATGGCTAACTAGGAAAAAGATAAGGATGAAAAATGACTAGAAAGACCCCAAAAAGAAGCGGGAAAGTGGAACATGGATCGGGGCACCCTGGTTTAGGCTAAAATGATAGGAAAGTTACAAAATAAGTGGATATGTATAGAAAAATATGTGGGAATGATGAAATAAAATATAAAATAAATGTGGCCAAAAGGTGGGATTAATTAGTACTTTATTCACTTGAGAACCCTTTAAATAGTAGTATAAGACCAGGCTAAATAATGCCTAAAGTGCATGATTTTGTGTCTACATTTTCCCCCACTTTATGTTGGTGAGAGGAATGCTCAATAACATAAAGTAGATAGAGATGCATACCTAATGTCCATGTAGAGTGTAGAAGAAGACGTGATGAAGGACTAGACTCAAATGTGTAATGCCAAAAATAAAAATGTGGAGGAGCATGGATTATAAAAATGAAAAATGTGCATAAAAAGTGATGAGAGTGGACTTAGGGTGGAACACGTGTGTAGTTTCTCACGTATGTAGTGTACTTGCATGGTTAGTAAAGACAAGTTCTGTAACGTGTGTGTTGTCGTTGTCGTTATAGTTTTTGCCCCCAATTTGATTGCTTGTTTCTCATACGACCGGAACTACAAAGAGAGAAAAATCAAGTAGTCAAATATGTATGTATGTAAAAATGTTGTGTAAAATACGCATGTGTATAGAAATATGTAAAGTATGCAAATGTAAAATACGTGAAAATAAAAGTGTAAATGGAACATGTGCACTGATCCATGTCAAGAAAAAGGGTGTAGAAGGATATCATGTACTGTCATGAGTTTTTTGGGCGATCTCACGCCACCCTGGTTGAAGAAGTGTAGGGAGGAAATGCTTTGTGTCCTCCAACCTTTAACTAATTCTACTAAAATGTGTGAAGATATCTCTTGTACCATCTTGGTTTTTTTGGCGATCCGATGCCACTGGATGAAGTAGTGTAAGAGAGGCGCATCCACTACAACCTCAAGCCTATAGAGTCTATTGTGTATGGAGTTTATAGACTGGTCTGAACTCACTTCATTGTATGTAAACCCATAATGCCAAGGCAAGAAAGTGCACTATACTCGAACCGGTGTAAATACACTATGTTATTATAAACCCTCAATGATTCCCCCTCCTTGGGGGCGCATGCAATCGTTAAGGAAATGAGAATATGGCCCCAAAAGAGGACCAACTTACACTCGACATGTAGAACTTCTCCTGTAGGGGGTAAGGAAAGCGCTTGGTAGATACCAAGGTGCATAAAAAAGGGGATGACTAGCAAAACAAAGTCTTAGTCTAAAACAAATGCATTTAAGAAGACAAGTGTAAAATACGTAGACAATGTAGAAACTACCAAATACAATAGTGTAAATATGAAAGAAAACAAATATACCACACAAAGTAGGTTGCAAACATGGGACATCACTCATGATGTTGCAAGACACGCAAGGCCATCACGAATGCAAACAAACATAGACAAGTATGCACACAAGCA
The DNA here is from genome assembly GCA_018340775.1 of Taxus wallichiana var. yunnanensis. NCBI lineage: Eukaryota > Viridiplantae > Streptophyta > Pinopsida > Cupressales > Taxaceae > Taxus > Taxus wallichiana. The sequence continues at coordinate 258,024,531 of CM031233.1, forward strand.
AAGGGAAAAGTACACATACAATTGAAAACAAAAGACAAGTAGAATCAAACAAGTAGTCATGAAAACATGTAATCTTGTAAGACAAGTGATGCACATGGAAAACTGTTAGCATGTTAGAGTGATAATCAATATGTCAAAGCGTGTATGAGTAATTAATATAAGATGCTAAGTATAAAATGAAATAATAAGACCTAGATAAGATGAATGTGGATGCCTCCAAGAATGATGGTATATGAAGGGTAGAAGGTGAGCATCTATGCATTGCGTGTAGAGTTTGTATCTACGATCACACTAAAAAAGACATGAACATGCATGTGGGTATGATAATGACATATATGTAAGTAATCTAACATGTGTAGTAAAGTGATCATGCAAAAAACTAGTAAAAAAGAGTAAAGGCTCCCAAGACAATGCAATATGTTGTAGATGGATGGAATGGAATGTAAAATGGAATGATATGAGCAACATGCCCCTGAGTGGATGACATGCATGCAATGAGGTTCATTTTTTTCCCCCTAGTAGTCAAGAATGAACCATAAACGAGAGTGCGTCATTGGGAAATGGTCGAGTAGTGTTGGTTATTTCTAGTGCGTTGTGATGAGTGTGTATATGTAATGGTGATGAAATGTGACATGGGGAGAGATGTGCGTGAACCCTATAGCCAAATCATATATCATGACTTGTTGAATAAGTGAGTGATGATTTATCCCTAAGTGTATATCACTATATGATGAAAGGATGAAGATGGGTGACGATTTAGCTTAAAGTGTATGTCACTACAAGATGAAAGGAGGGAGTGGTGATGTAACCTAAGGTGGATATTGCTACAAAAGGATAGAATGAGTGACAATTTAATCTAAGGTGTATGTCACTAACGCTAGAAATGTCACATGAGGAAATATAAGGTCCATTTGATTGGTAAACCCTCGATAGTCAAGTATGGACCAAGGAACTAAAGTGCATCATAGGGTGGTGAGGACAACACGTAGAAAACAACATAGTATAAACGACCAAGTGATGAAGAGGGTATGTAAATGCGCGGTGTGGGAAATGCAATATAGGATGGGTAATGCGTATATGATATGTAATGTGTGAAATGCAATAATAGGTGCATATAGAAATGTAATGTATAAGGATAAAATGTAAAGCTATACCCACATGAAATGTAATCTAGCATAGTATGTAGAATATAGATGATGTATAAATGCGTTGTGTGAATAATGTAATGTAGTATGTGTAGGGTGTGTAGAATATGGAAAACGTAAGATGAAGTGATAGGTAAATAGAAATGGAATATGTAATGATAAAATGTAAAGCTAGGCCCATATGTAATGTAATATAGCGTAAATGTAGAATGCATGGATGAAATATAAAACTAGACTCATAGGAAATGATGACTAGTGTAATATAGAAAATGAATGATATGAAAATGTGTTGTGTATAATGTGACTAAATGTGTAAATAAATATATGACATAGATGAGGATTAGTATAATTTAGAAATAAGTGTAGGATGAACGATGTATAACACACATTGTAGGATGGAAAATGGAATATGTAGTGCCTATGGTGCAGTGTGTGGGGTTCAGTGTAATGGTAATCCCTCAAAAATTAAGTGTGAACCAAAGCACAAGAGTGTGTCATAGGGTAACGAGGGTTCTATGATAGATGGTGAGTATTCCTATGTAAGAAGATGGACAAAAAACAATGTGTGTATTCTAGAAGGGGGAGGGTGAGGTGCCATGCATCCCCTAAGTGGGTGTGCATGAACTAACCAATGAGGGTGAAGGGTGTAGGTCCCTCTATTGATGTCGATGATGATATAAGAATAGGGTTAGGTAGGCTCGAGTAATGGTGGTATGGTAGACAAACACATTGCAGTGGGAAATGAAGCCGATATGCGTGCAGGATGGATGTATATAAGGTGAATATCATGTCGTAGTAAAGTGTGTGGGCAAGGGAGATCAAAGAGAAATGTCACGTGTGAAGGGGAGGATGATCCATGTGGAATAAAGCGAGGTAATGAGTGGTGGTAGGATGTGGTAGTGGTCCTAGGAATAGGCCTATGCAGGTGTGTAGGACTAATGGAATGGAGTGGTTGCAGAGAGGATAGTTGAGGAGGTGAAGTAGGAATAGAGTGCATTGTGGGAAACACCATAGGAGATGTGTAAGAAGGAAGAGAGGATGGATGAGCAAGTAGGGACTAGAAGATAGCGACAATAATGAAGGTGAAGGAGGGATGCCATTAATGGAAATAACTTGATTATTGTAAATGAATTTAAGGTGCAAGTGGTTCATAGAAATAATAGATTGGGATTGAATAAAATGATTAACTAAAAATGGAAATTACTCTCTGATACTATGAAAGTATAGCCACTAGTTAATCTAATATAGGAGGACTAAAACGTTGTATAAATGCACTAAAGTAGTATGGAATAATTATAAATAATTATACTAAATGAAATAAAACCCTAAATATGCAAGTAAATAAGGTGAATGACTTAGTTGATTAAAGAATACTATCGCAGGTTGTCGCAGGTCTGATAATAAAATCCAGGAGAAGGAACGAACACCCATAATTCCTAAAAAGGTCGGATCTATGGAGGATTTGAGAAGACCGAGGCACTGGGAAGGTAAAGGGGTGCCCCGAGGTGCCTTGGTTGTAGATTAGGTGCCCGATTTTTGTAAAAGCTCCAAATCTTGTTTTCATAGGGTCGAAGGTATCCCAAAGTGTTCTCTATCTATCGCATTAGATCTACCGAGCTACGTGAATGTGCTTGAATAATGAAATGATGACCTATAAGAAAGAAGGAAGTATCAAACCCTAAGAAAAATAAAATATGTAGAATGAATGGGTCAGACTGACCTCAGCTACCAAACTAGTGGTCTTATCATTGAGTGCATTGCACTACATTTTGGACTGGATGTAGTTCTGGTGTGTGTGTGGATGTCATGCCTAGGTTCTAGGTTGTGCTTATCACACTTTTTGAAGTAGCGAGTAATAATAACTATAGAAAATGTAATAGCATGTGTGCATGGAATAGAATAGAAATCTCTCCCCTATGTTGTGTGTGTTGATGCAGATCTCCTAGCCTTGATGCATGGCACTATGTGGATGCAAGTGATGCAATGGATGCAACTCTAGATGGAGTGATAGTAGTATGTGACACGTTAGGACCCTTATTATGGTCTCATAACTTTATATTTATAGGGTTCTCTTGCTCTAATTTTGTAATTAACCTTGACATGGCCGACTAGGAAAAAGATAAGGATGAAAAACAACTAGAAAGACCCCAAAAAGAAGTGGGAAAGTAGAACATGGATCAAGGCGCCCCATGTGGGACTAGGGCCCCAATATAGGCCTGGGTGCCCTGGTTTAGGCTAAAATGATGGGACAATTGCAAAATAAGTGGATATGTATAGGAAAATACATAGGAATGAAAAAATAAAATATAAAATAAAGGTGGCCAAAAGGTGGGATTAATTAGTACTTTATTCACTTGAGAACCCTCTAAATAATAGTATAAGACCGGCTAAATAATGCCTAAAGTGCATGATTTTGTGTCTACATTTTCCCCACTTTATGTTGGTGAGAAGAATGCTGGTAACATAAAGTAGATAGAGATGCATACTTGATGTCCATGTAGAGTGTAGAAGAAGACATCTCGAAGGACTAGACTCAAGCGTGTAATGATAAAAAGAAAAATATGGAGGATCATGGACTCTAAAGATTAAAAAATGCACACAAAAAGTGATGAGAGTGGACCTAGGGTGGAACACATGTGTAGATGCTGCTCTGTGTAGTGTACCTACATGGTTAGTAAAGGAAAGTTCTTGTCATGGTGTCTTGTTGTTGTCGTTGTCACTATTTATTGTTGTTTGTTATTGTCCCCAATTTGACTGTTTGTTTCTCATACGTCGGACTGCAAGGAGATAATAATCAAGTATTTAAATATATATGTATGTAAAAATGTTGTGTAAATTACATATGTGTATAGAAATATTTAAAGTATACAAATGTAAAATATAGGAAAAGAAAAATGTAAATGGAACATGTGCACTTGATCCATGTCGAGAAAAAGGTGTAGAAGGATATCTGTATTGTCGCAATTTTTTTGGGTGATCTCACACCATCCTGGTTGAAGAAGTATAGGGAGGAAATGCTCTATGTCCTCCAACCTTTAACTATTCTGTTGAAATGTGTGAAGAGATCTTTATACTGTCCTAGTTTTTGGGTAATCCGATGCCACTTGGATGAAGTAGTGTAGAGAGGCACACCCATTGTAACCTCCAAGCCTATAACTGCTCCACAAAATTGTCAAAGGACACCATGTCTTATAGAGGCCATTGTGTATGGAGTTTGTAGACTAGTTTGAACTCACTCACTATATGTAAACCCATAATGCCAAGGGTAGAAAGTGCATTGTAATGAACCAATGTAAATACATTGTTTTAGTAGAAACCCTCAATGATGGCACCCTCTTTGGGGTTGTATGTGACATCACTGAAAGGAGAATGCGGCCCCAAAAGAGGATCAACCGCACTATGACCTGTAGAACTCTACCTGCAGGGGGAAGGGAAAATCTTGATAGATAACAAGGCATAAACAAAAGGGGATGACTAGTCAAAATAAGTTTTAGTCCAAAAAAATGCATGCAAGAAGACAAGTGTAAAATATGCAAAAATGTAGTAACTACCAAAAAAAGTAGTGTAAACATGCAAGAAATCAAGTAGACTACACAAAGCGGGTTACAAACATGGGACATTACTCACGATGTCGCAAAACATGCAAGGTCATCATGGCCCCGTAAACAATGGACAAGTGTGTACACACAAGCAAAGGGCAAAGCCCACATACAATGGAAAACAAAGCAGATAAGTAGAAACAAACAAGTAGTCATGGAAACATGTAATCCTGCAAAACAAGTGTTGCACATGGAACACCCATTAGCATGTTAGAGCGATAATCAATATGTCAAAGTGTGTATGAGAAAGTAATATAAGATGCTAAGTACAAAATGAAACAATAGCACCTAAATAAGATGAATGTGGATTCCCCCCAAAATGTTGGTATAAGAAGGGTAGAAGGGAGCATCCATGTAGTGTGTAGAATCTTGTATCTATGATCATCATGCTAAAAAAGGCATGAATGAACATGCATGGTATGATAAAAACATATAAGAAATTAGTCTAACATGTGTAGTAAAGTGACCATGCAAAACACTAGTAAACAAGAGTAAATGCCCCTAAGATAATGTAGTATGTTGTGGATGGATGGAATGGAATGCAAAATGGAATGATAGGAGCAATGTGCCCCCGAGTGGATGGAATGTATGTAATGAGGTTCATTTTGTTTTCCCCCTAAGTAGTCAAGAATGAACCATAAATGAGAGTGCATCATTAGGAAATGGTCGAGTAGTGTTGGTTGTTTCTAGTGCGTTGATGAGTGTGTATATGTAATGGTGATGAAATGCAACATGGGGAGATATGTGCATGAACCCTATAGCCAAAGTGTATATCACAACTTGTTGAATAGATGAGTGATGATTTATCCCTAAGTGTATATCACTATATGATGAATGGATTAGAAATGGGTGACAATTTAGCCTAAAGTGTATGCCACTATGAGATGAAATGAGGGAGTGGTGATGTAACCTAAGGTGGATACCACTACAAAAGGATAGAATGGGTGATAATTTAACCTAAGGTGTATGTCACTAATGTTGGAAATGTCACATGAGGAAATGTAAGGTCCATTTGATTGGTAAACCCTTGGCAGTCGAGTATGGACCGAGGAACTAAAGTGCATCATAGGGTGGTGATGACAACATGACGAAACAACAACATAGTATAAATGACCAAGTGATGAATATGGTATGTAAATGTGAGTAATGCAAACATATGTAGTAAGGTGTGGGATGTGTAAATGTGAAATACAATAATAAGTGTATGTAGAAATGGAATATGTAATGATGATAGGTAGAACTAGACCCATATGTAATGGAATCTAGTGTAGTATGTAGAATAGATATGATGTATGAATGTGTGGTGTGAATAATGCAATGTAGTATGGGTAGGGTGTGTAGAATAGGAAATATGTAAGATGTAGTGATAGGTGTAAATAGGAAATAGAATGTGTAGTGATAAAATGTAAAGCTAGACCCATATGGATAATGTAACCTAGTATAAATGTAGAATGCATGGATGAAATGTAAAACTAGACTCATATGTAATGATGACTAGTGTAGTATATGGAAAATGTATGCTATGAAAATGTGTTATGGATAATGTGATTGTAGAAATAAGTGTAGGATGAATGATGTATAACACACAATGTAGGATGAAATATGGAATATGTAGTGCCTATGGTGTAGTGTGTGGGGTTTAGTGTAATGGTAATCCCTCAACAATCAAGTGTGAACCGAAGCACAAGAGTGCATCATCGGGTAATGAGGGTGCTAGAATATATGATGAGTATGCCTATGTAAGAAGATGGACAAATAACAATGTGTGTATTCTAGAAGAGGGGGTGAGGTGTCATGCTTGCACAAGTGGTATGGGAAAAACTATGTAAATCCATGAGAAGATCATCATCCTTAGGGTCAAAGTCATATAGATAAGCATTGGTGACCTGGTAAGCAATAGTGTCTGGTTGATCATGTAATGAGCCATTAAGGCGTAAGTTGTACATGCCCATAGCATATTCCTCATCGGTGAATGGGGGAAGTGGGAAGCCATGTGCATACCAATGAGTAAGGTTTTGAGTATAACCTAGGAAAGAGCTATTACAAATGATAGTGAATCTAAAAGGCATAGGAAAGGATATGTCTGTATGATCCAGATCTAGGGTACCTCTAATATAGTCTAGCCAGGACTGTCCTAATGTAAGTGGCACAATAGTAGGAGTATGTGTAAGAAAGACATCAAGATGAAAGACACGAAGGCCATAAGTAGTTGTGACATGGACTAACCCATGGTATAAATGAGGATGGTATGGCGGTGGACTAATATCAGTAACAGAAAAACCTAAGTGAGCTAAGCCATCATGTGTACATATGGTTTCAGGAAAAGTAGGATCGAATGGAATGTGTTCCCAATATGAGCCATGTATGAAAAGTGTACATGTAAAGGGATGAGATGACGATGAAGATGAAGATGGGGTAATATTTTTCATGGAGGGAACATGTGGTGATATGGAATAATGGGTAACAGTAGGAGGAGGTGAAGTAGAAGGGACAACATCTAATAAACAAATGCTTCCATGAAGCGGTGGTAAATGAGGTGGATATTCCATAGGTGAGGCTCATTCTGTAGTATCAATGTGAGTGTAGGAAGATTGGTGTTGGGGTCATGAATGCAATATTGAAATGGATCACGATCTTGGAAGATAGTATACTCAACACTTTTATGTAAGAACTTGACGAACAAAGTGGAATGTGAAGAAGAACAAACTTACATGACATGAAGCCATGGCCTTCCTAGCAAGTAATTATATGAGACTGGAAAATCAATGACAAATAAAATAGTAGGGAGAGTCTTAGGACCAACAGTGAAAGGAAAGGTAACATGACCAAGGCATAGGAAATTGAGACAGTACCATCGTAAGCATGGAGTGAGATAGAAGAAGGGATAATGTCATGAGCAGATAAACCTAAGGCCTAAAGAAAGGACATAGGGAAAAAATTAAGGTCAGAGCCATTATCAATAAGATGTGTGCTTGATGAAACCATTGAGATATGAGACATGATATAAAGTAGTGGGTCATTGTCAAAGGGGTGAATGTCAGTAAGAGGATTGGCCTTAATGCTATATGTTGTGAAAAGGCATAAACAAATGTGCCATACATGGAATATGGATGCATGTCAATAGAAACATTGGTAATAACAATAAGGGTTTGAACACTATGAAGTAAATCAAGATGGGTAAAGATATTCATTAATGGAGATATTCATGATGGCTAAATGCAAATGCAAAACCCTAGAAGGTGCTATGAAGAAACATGGGGTTCACCAAAATGATTAACTAAAAATGGAAACTTCTGTCTAATACTATGATGTAAGTATAGCCACTAGTTAATCTAATATATGAGGACAAAAACATTATATAAATGCACTAAAGTAGTATGGAATAATTGCAAATAATTATACGAAGTGAAACAAAACCTTAAATATGTAAGTAATGAGAAATGACTAAGATTATTAAAGAATACTATCATGAGGTCGATAATAAAATCTAGGAGTAGGAATGAACACCCAAAAGTCTTGAAAAGGTTAGATTTGGAGGATTTGAGAAGATGAGGCACTTGGGAAATCTTGGGGCTTCCTAGCAAGAAATTATATGAGACTGGAAAATCAATGACAAATAAATTAAGCGAGTGAGAGTCTTAGGACCAAAATGAAAGGCAAGGTAACAAACAAGGCATGGGAAAAATAGTACCATCGTAAGCATGAAGTGAGATATAAGAAGGGATAATGTCATGAGAAGATAAACCTAAGGCCTGAAGAAATGACATAGGAACAAAATTAAGCTCAGATCCATTATCAATAAGAGTGCACTGAGCCGACAACATTGTAGATGTGAGACATGATATAAAGTAGTGGGTCATTATCAAAGGGGTGAATGTCAGGAAGAGGATTGACCACGAATGCTATATGTTGTGAAAAGGCATCAACAAATGTGTCATACATGGAATCCATGCAAATGTAAAAACATAAACAATGGTAATAACAATAAGGGTTTGAACACTATGAAGTAAATCAGGATGGGTAAGCAGATATTCATTGATGGAGATAATCATGATGGCTAAATACAAATGCAAAACCCTAGAAGGTGCTATGAAGAAACATGGGGTTCACCAAAATGATTAACTAAAAAAGAAACTTACTATCTAATACTATGAAAGTATAACCACTAGTTAATCTAATATAGGAGGACTAAAACGTTGTATAAATGCACTAAAGTAGTATGGAATAATTGCAAATAATTATACTAAGTGAAATAAAACCCTAAATATGTAAGTAATGAGAAATGACTTATCTTATTAAATAATATTGTCGCAAGTTTGATAATAAAATCTAGGAGTAGGAACAAACACCCAAAAGTCCCGAAAAGGTTAGATTTGGAGGATTTGAGTAGACTGAGGCACTGGGAAGGTATTGGGGAGCACCCTAAGGTACCCTAGTTCTGCATAGATTAGGCACCCTAGTTTTTGTAAAAGCTCTAAATCTGGTTTTCACATAGGGTCACAAGTTATCCTAAAGTGTTCTCTGTCTGTCACATCAGATCTATCAAGCTACGCAAATGTGTGCTAAATAATGAAATGACAACTGCAAGAAAGAAGGAATCATCAAAACCCTAGGAAAAATAAAAGATGTAGAATGAATGGGTCAAACTGACCTCAGCTGCCAAACTAGTGGTCTTATCACTAAGCATTGCACTACATTTCAGACTTGGATGTAGTTCTGGTGCATGTGTGTGTGCATGTAGTGTGCTCTATGTGTAACTTTGTGAAGTAATGAGCAATAATAACTATAGAAAATGTAATAACATGTGTGCATGGAATATAATAGAATCCTCCCCCTATGTTGTGTGTGTTGATGTAGATCTCCTAGCCTTGATGCATGGCATTATGTGGATGCAAGTGATGCAATGGATGTAACTCTAGATGGAGTGATAGTAGTATGTGATGTTAGGACCCTTATTATGGTCTCATAACTTTATATTTATAGGGTTCTCTTGCTCTAATTTCATAATTAACCTTGACATGGCTGACTAGGAAAAATATAAGGATGAAAAATAACTAGAAAGACCCCAAAAAGAAGTGGGAAAGTGGAACATGGATCGGGGTGCCCTAGAGGCACTTTGAGGCGCCCCCAATCTGCACAAGCTTGGGTGCGCTGGTTTAGGCTAAAATGATGGGAAAATTGTGAAATAAATGGATATGTATAGGAAAATATGCGGGAATGGAAAAATAAAATAAAAAATAATGGTTTCCAAAAGGTGGGATTAATTAGTACTTTATTCACTTGAGAAACCTCTAAATAGTAGTATAAGACCGGGCTAAATAATGCCTAAAGTGCATGATTTTGTGTCTACATTTTCCCCCACTTTATGTTGGTGAGGAATGCTCAGTAACATAAAGTAGATAGAGATGCGTACCTGATGTCCATGTAGAGTGTAGAATTAAACATGTCGAACAACGTGTAATGACAAAAAAATGTGGAGGAGTGTGGATTCTAAATATGAAAAATGCACACAAAAAGTGATGAGAGTTGACCTAGGGTAGAACACATGTGTAGCTGCTCCTGTGTGTAGTGTACTTGCATGGTTAATAAAGGCAAGTGCCTATTTCAAAGTGTGTTGTTGTTGTCATTTTTTTCTTGTTGTTGTTGCCCCAATTTGACTGTTTGTTTCTCATTTGGCCGGACCTGCAAGGAGAGAACAATCAAGTAGTCAAATATGTATCTATATAAAAATGCAGTGTAAATTACGCATGTGTATAGAAATATGTAAATTATGCAAATGTAAAATACGTGAAAAGAAAAGTGTACATGTGACATGTGTACCTTATCCATGTCGAGAAAAAGGGTGTAGAAGGATATCCTGTCTTGTCGCGAGTTTTTGGGTGATCTCATGCCATCCTCGGTTGAAAGACGTATAGGGAGGAAATGCTCTATGTCCTCCTAGCCTTTAACCGCTTCTACTGAAATTTTTGAAGAGATCTCTATACTATATTAGTTTTTTGGGTAATTTGACACCACTAGATGAAGTAGTGTAGAGAAGCACACCCACTGTAACCTCCAATCCCGTGAATCTACTCCGCAGAATTGCCAAAGGACACCATGTCTGTAGAGTCCATTTGTGTATAGAGTTCGTAGAGTGGTCTCGAACTCACTCACCGTATGTAAACCCAAATGCCAAGGAGGGAAAGTGCATTGTAATGAATTAGTGTAAATATATTGTGTTAGTATAAACCATCAATGATGACCTCCTTATTTGGGGGCACATGCGACGTCACTAAAAGGAGAATATGACCCCAAAAGAGGACCAACTGTAATTTGACCTATAGAACTCTACCTTGTAGGTGGTAAGGAAAGTATTTAGTAGATACCAAGGTGCATAAAAAGGGTATGACTAGCCAAAACAAGTGTTAGTACGAGAACACATGCATGTAAGAAGACAAGTGTTAAATATGTAGACAATGTAGAAAATACCAAGAACAATAGTGTAAACATACAAGAAAACAAGTAGACTACACAAAGTGGGTTTCAAACATGGGACATCACTCACAATGTCACAAGACATGCAAGGCCATCATGGCCGCAAAAAACAAAAAGTGTGCACACAAGCAAAGGGAAAAGCCCACATACAATGGAAAATAAATAGAAAAGTAGAATCAAACAAGTAGTCTTGAAACATGTAACCCTGTGAAAAAATAAGTGTTGCACATGGAACACTCGTTAGCATGTTAGAGCGATAATAAATAAGTCAAAGTGTGTATGAGTAAGTAATATAAGATGCTAAGTAAAAAATGAAACAATAGCACCTGGATAAGATGAATGTGGATGCCCCCAATGACCAGTATAGGAAGGGTAGAAGGTGAGCATCCATGCCGCGTGTAGAGTCTTGTATCTGCGATCACACTAAACAAAGGTGTGAACATGCATGTGTGTATGATAATGACATATAAGAAAGTAGTCTAACATGTGTAGTAAAGTGATCATGAAAAACACTATTAAACAAGAGTAAATACCCCCAAGACAATGCAATATGTTGTGGATGGATGGAATGGAATGCAAAATGGAATGATAGGAGAAACATGCCCCCCAAGTGGATGGCATGTATGTAATGGGGTTTATTTTGTTTCCCCCTCGTGAGTCAAGAATTAATCATAAATGATAGTGTGTCATTGGGAAATGGTCAAGTAGTGTTGGTTGTTTATAGCGCATGGGGATGAGTGTGTATATGTAATGGTGATGAAATGCGACATGAGGAGATATTTTCATGAACCCTATAGCGAAAGTGTATATCACGACTTAAAGGAAATGTCACATGGTGAATGTAAGGTCCATTTGATTGGTATACCCTCGGCATTCAAGTATGGACCGAGGAACTAAAGTGTGGTCATAGGGTGGTTACGACAACACGGAAACCAACATAATATAAATGACCAAGTGGTGAATATGGTATGTAAATGAGCGGTATGGGTAATGTAATGTAGGATGTGTAGTGTGTATAGGATATATAATGTGTGAAGTGAAATAATATGTGTATATAGAAATAGAATATGTAATGATGATAGGTAGAACTAGACCCATATGTAATGTAATCTAGTGTAGTATGTAGAATATATATGATGTATGAATGTGTTGTGTGAATAATGCAATGTAGGGTTTGTAGGGTGTGTAGGCTATGTAAGAGATGAAAATAGGTGTAGATAGAATATGTAGTGATAACATGTGAAGCTAGACCCATATATAATGTGACCTAGCATAAATATAGAATGTAGGGATGAAATGTAAAACTAGACTCATAGGAAATGATGACTAGTGTAATATAGAAAATGTATGATATGAAAATGTGTTGTGTATAATGTGACTAAATGTGTAGATAAATATACGACATAGATGAGGATTAGTATAATGTAGAAATAAGTGTAGGATGAATGGTGTATAATGCACAATGTAGGATGAAAATGGAATATGTAGTGCCTATGGTGTAGTGTGTGGGGTTCAATGTAATGGTAATCCCTCAATAGTCAAGTGTGAACTGAAGCACAAGAGTGTGTCATTGGGTAATGAGGGTGCTAGAATAGATGATGAGTATGCCTATATAAGAATATGGAAAAATAAAAAAATGTGCGTATTCAGAAGAGGGGGTGGGGTGAGGTTCCATACACCCCCTAAGCAAGTGTGCATGAACTAACTAGTGAGGGTGAAGGGTGTAGGTCCCTCTACTGATTTCGGTGATGATACAAGCATAGGGATAGGCTTGAGTAATGGTGGTATGGTAGATAAACACTTCACGGGGAATGGAGCTGATATACATGCGATAGATGGATATAAGATGAATATCATGGCATAATAAAGTGTGTGGATGAGGGATATTAAGGAAAATTCATGCATGAAAGGGAGGATGATCCATGTGGAATAAAGCGAGGTGGTGAACAACGATGGGATGTAGTAGTGGTCCTATGAATAGGCCTATGTTGGTGTGTAGGACTAATGGAATAGAGTGATTACTGAGAGAGGATAGGTGAGGGGTGAAGGAGGAACAAATGTATTCAGGGGAAACACCATATGAGATGTGTAAGAAAGATTAGAGAGGAGGGACCTACACCTTTCACCCTCATTGGTTAGTTCACACACACCCATTTAGGGGGCATGAAACCCCCTCTTCTAGAATACATGCATTGTTATTTTCCATCTTCTTATATAGGCATAATCATTATCTATTCTAACACCTCATTACCCGATGACACACTCTTGTGCTTCGATTCACACTTGGCTATTGAGGACTACCATTACATCGAACCCCACACCACTACACCATAGCCACACCTATTCCATATTTTATCCTATATTACGTGTTATACATCGTTCATCCTACAATTATTATTGCTACAATCACATTATCCATAACACATTTTAATAGCATACATTTTTCATATCCTACACTAGTCATCAATACATATGAGTCTAGTTTTACATTTCACCTATGCATTCCACATTTACGCTAGGTTACATGATCCGTATGGGTCTAGCTTTACATTTTATCACTACACATTCTATTTCCTATTTACACCTATCACTGCATATTACATATTGCCTATTCTACACACCCTACCCATACTACATTGCATTATTCACAAAAATGATTAACTAAAAATAGAGAACAATGGAATTTTCTTATTTTTTATGAGTTAATCTAAATAGAAACAAAATGCTATATTAAAATGCTAGATCTAAATATTTTATTTTATTATTTGAATGTATTGAAATAATGGAAATAAGAGGGATATGGTACTAACCTTAATTTGACTTACCTCACTTTGTATGTTGGACTGAAGCATATTGTTGTCTAGACTGGGAAAGATGTGACTAGGTGGCCTTGTAGGTTAGAAGTTGAGTATTGGCTGGAACCGAGGTGCTTGAGATGATACTTGAGTGCCCCGGGGCTTGGTTTGTGATTTGGGTGCTGTAGACTATAGAAAAGTTTAGGACCTGGGTTTGGTAGTGTCGCAATGTCTCTATAATACCTTTGTCTTTGTCACACAGGTGTCACAATACTATCACATGTGTCACTATGAATGCAATGTGAAGATCCACCTACAAAACCCTATTCAAAGCATCAATTCCTAAGAAATAAAAATGCATATGAATAGGTCAGATTGACCTTAGCTTCCATAATGGTGTACTTATGACTAAGCGCTGCACTACATTCCATACGCCATATAGTTATGTGTGTGTGTGTGTGTGTGTAATTTTTCCTAGGATGCCCTAGCATCATCGATTGCAGTAGTAGGTAAAGCAATAACTAGATGTAAAGATGTAAATGGTGGATGGAATAAAAAGAATAGAACCCTTTCCCTCTATGTTTGTGTGATGTTGATGTAGAAGATGCCAAAATGTAGTCCCTTGACTTAGTAGATAGTTTCCCTTAATATATGTCCACTCATAATGTAGTGAGTATGCTATGTTTATATAGGGATCTCTTGTTCAAATTTCGACACTAGTGACCCGAAACGCCAACTATAACCTAGGGGAATGCATGGGGTAACAACAAAGACTAACCTCAAACAAATAAATTAGGACCACAAATTACGAAAAAAATATGAGCACCTAAAATCATGGACCGAGGCACCACGAGGTGCTCTAGTGCAACCCTACGTGCCAAAGATAGGATTGGAGATGACAACTGAGAAAATTATGAAACCTAAGACTCCTTAAAATACTCCTAAAACTGTATAGACAAGTGACAACTAAACTAGACAAATAACAATGATGACCGACTAACTGAAAACAAGACCAAGGGATGGGTCACTAGTGAATAATTTTATTACGTAAGATCCATATATAAAATAACATACCCATTGGTATAAATGTAATAGTAAGTGCGTGATTTTGTGACCACATGAACACTAAACCTTGTTATAATGCCTTCAAGAAATTTAAGGATAATCGACTCGGTCGATTCCTTGAGCATGAAACTTCTATCCATCCGGTGAAGTGATCCATAGTTTCAACACCCACTTGTAACCAATGCTTGAAGGTGGGTTAATCATGCATATGAAGTCAATACCCCATTACGTAAAAGGATGATTCACTTGAATTGGTTAGAGGGGAAGCACTACCAATTTCTTATTTCCTATAAAGAAAAAACAATCTTTACATTTCCTAACCCACTTGTGTGCATCAATAAGAGAAGGTTTTTATTAGATTAGGTAATAAGTAGGATCGGATCTAGAGGCCTTACATAAAAATATATATCGTGATAGCGTCCATATAAAATCAAAAAGAGAAACAGTCAAAAAGGGAGTTAAATGGGCTTAACTCGAGAGGAACCAAGTCCACAAAACCAAAAGGATGAATAAACCAAAACTGAATGTCTACAACAGGAAGACACAATTCACATATAACCAACAAAAAGTCTAAACAACTAACAAAGAGACACTTTCCTCCATGGTTTCCACTATCATTTCCAGCTACTGAATTTTATGGTAGAGGTTCTCATTTTTGCTCCCCTTCATCCTAAATTTTTCCTTTCCCCTTAGAGGGGCCTTCCTTTCTACTATCCTCCAAAACCCTAGTCTCAGACACTCTTCCCTCGTAACTGGTTATTGGAATCCTTACCTATTCTCATTTTAGCCAAGCACTCAACTAGGGTCATGTCATCCTTGAGCTCATCCCCTATTGAGCTAACCTCCTAGAAATAAGGGGTTTACCATTCTAATAAAAGGAGGAGAATAATCCCCTCATGAATGGGGGAATCCAACTTCCTATTCTGAAAAATCATTTACAGAAACAAAGAGCAACATATACAAGAAGAAAGGAATGCTCATCATGACATGGTGCCTAAACATGCTCAACAAAGTGAAAGATGATGCGTGTATATCTTATGAAACTTTCCCTCTAGAGTGATATAATGCATGATGTGAAGACACACTTCATTCCAAATACTAGGAATACAGGACCTCGCAATGCCATCAAGGAGGAATTTTTTTCTCCTTACCTTTGAAAAATGTATGGATTTCATGATTCCTTTGATTGCGGTCCTTGAAAATATTTAAACCTTCCATTTCCATGCCCATGACCGTGCAATAAACTACTGCTTTGAGACTTCCAATTCCATTCTCTCGCACCATAACCCTGCCTTTATCCCAAGCCTTACCAAACTCCATGGTGAGAGAGGGGTCATGTCCTTTAGCTTAGAAATATACTCCATGAATCTGCCAATTCTAAGAATGTGCCACACTAATTGATTGTTGAGTAACGTCCCATGGCTAGATGGCTCAACCCGCACTCTCCCACCTCCCATAGTTTCTTTGTTTGCAACGAAAAACCATACCATCGATAGAAAATCATAGAAAATTGAGATGAATGAGGAAACTCATAGAGATCTCACACCACTTAACCCCCTACCATGAAAATCAATAATGAAGATCTCCCTCGTGTGACAAGAGATGTCAAAATTATTTCCTGTCATGGGTAATAAGATTATTAATTGGAAAGGGTACTTCTTCACCCTTAGCCCAAATTTTTAAATCATTACAGGATACCCTAAGTTAGCCAAACCATCAGCACATTTATTTCCACTACGGGGTGTATGAGTAACGCTATAATTATCAAATTATTTTAGGATTTTCTTAACATCGTGAAGAATGTTGCCAAGTGTCCAATTATGAATGTGGCATCAAAAAGAGGGTAGGCCACATGTATCCTTCCTTAATAAATTTTAATGTTGTTTCTGTGGCAAAAAAAGTCTCCACTAGGAATTCATTGTGAAATTCTGCTAACACTTTGTAAACATTGTGTGCCATCAATACATCTCAACAATGCGCATCATCAATGTTTCTTTTAAATAAAATGCCATCAATCAATGCAAATGAGATAAACTATAGCTTGAGATGTATTCTCTTTACTTTTATCAAACCAAGAGGGTATGTACTAGAGGAAAGTAATGTTACCATGTCCTTCATCTAGCTCCACATGCTAGGATCTTCATTCTATTCAAACTTCAACATTTGGGATTTATACATCTAAAAACAATGAAGTCTCTTGTTCCTTTTGCACATCCTCAACAAGTTTCTTACAGAGTGTGTTTCCTCTAACAAGTTTTATGGATTTGATAGTCACATAATACTCCATGAATTTGGTCACCCATCTATCTCTTTTCTCACTGATTTCTACTCCCACGATGAAGTATCTCACACAAGAGTGTGAAAATAACACCTTGACATGATTTTTGGAGAGAATACTCTTGAAATTATTTAGTATTACCATGATGGAGAAGACCCATTTCTCCATGTGACTGTATTTCAATTCATAATCCTTAATTGTTTTATTGAAGAAACCTACTAGCTTCTCCAGTTCTTGTTCATTTTCTTGTGTTAAGATAGTAGTAACACTAACATCAACTCCATAAGCATAACATATGAAATAGTTAGAGTAGTTTAGGTTGATGAGTGTTGGGGTGCAAACAACTTCTTTCTTGATTTTTTTAAAAATCTCATTTCCTTCTACTTTCCACT
Source organism: Taxus wallichiana var. yunnanensis (assembly GCA_018340775.1). NCBI lineage: Eukaryota > Viridiplantae > Streptophyta > Pinopsida > Cupressales > Taxaceae > Taxus > Taxus wallichiana. The sequence goes on from CM031233.1 coordinate 258,042,279, forward strand.
TAAAGACCATGTATTTCTTGAGCATGAGGGTGATGTTCCTAACTAATCTGAAAAGTTAGGAATGAACCTCCTAACAAAGTTAATTTTAATAGAAATGATTGCAAGGCCTTCTTGTGCACTGGAAGAGAAAGATAAAGGATGGCTAAGATGTGCTTAGGATCAATAGAAACTCCATCCTTTGAAACAACATGGCCCAAAATATTTCCTTATGCAAAACAAATTTACACTTCTTAGGGTTAAGAGATACCCAAAATTCTTTACATATCTCAAAGACTTTCTCTAGATGCATCATGTGATCTACGCTCTACTTTGAGAAGATAGCTATGTCATCCAGGTAAACTAGGATGAACTCATTGATATATCCATTAAAGGCAATGTACATTGATCTCGGAACATTGCACTTACATTTGATAAATCAAATGAATTTTTTGATAGGAACATGTACCCCATTTTATCATGAATGGTGTGTTGAATTGATCCTCTTCCTTGACCATGATATGATTGAAACCAAAATACCCATCTAGTATAGAAAATATTTGCATGTCGCAAACACGAGTTTGCAGAATATTATCATATGAAGGAAAAGGATAATGATCCTTCAAGATTCCTTATTCAAGTCTATGAAATCAATGCAAAGTCTGATTTCACCATTATTATTGTGCACTGGAACCAAATTCACCACCCAAGTAGAGTACTTAATGGAAAAAATATTTTTTTCCTCATTGAGTTTGGATAACTCCTTCCTCATGAGAGACTCTATCTTAGGATTGATGAGCCTTTGATTTTTTTGATGGTCTTGATACTAGGATCAAGGTCAATGAAGTGTTAAGAAACACATGGATCAAACTTTGAGGTATTCATACTCCCATGAGAAGATGTTAGCATATTTTTGACATAGAGAAATGAAGGCCTTCTTTTCATCTTTCACACATTATTTTACTAGCAACAACTCTTTTCCGCACCTAATAGTAATTCAGGATGCAGTCTTCTTATGCTCCACGCATGTAATTTTATTCACCCTTGAGGTAATCATCAAGGATGAATATGTCATCTAAGGTGACCATCCCTTTAGGTAACTTGTTTGTCTTCAATTGAATCATTTGGTCACCATATGTCGTCATGCAAGTTAGCTTGCATATTTGAATATAATTTGGATTTATTCTTAATGAACTAGACAACTTGTGCATCATTGTCAAATAATTTCCATCTAGTTTTATTATCTGGAATGGATGGCATGACCACCATCTTGATGGGTTGTGCATTTCCTTGGAAAAAATACTCAATAGGTGAGAATTGTGAACCAAGGGCTACCATATGATCTTCTTATTTGTTCAATTTCTTGGCACTACCTATAAATTGAGAGCTTCAAATCTCTCCAAGAGGTCCCAAAATCTATGTTTATAATCTTTGAGGAGATTATTATTTTCTACAAATTTGTTTGTGACTGTTGGATGACCAATTCAAAGTGTCCCCAAAGATCTGCAATGCCTTGATCTGTCTTTTCTCAAAGCAATAAGAAGACCATGCACCAACGCTTCATATTTTGCTACATTGTTAGATTATGCAAAGCTATGCAACCTATTCTTGAATAATAACTTCTCATTCTTAAGATAGATAAGAAAAACACATGTTCTATGCCTGCACCATTTATTTTTCTAGAGCCATCAAAATACATCTTCCATAGTCTAGAAGTTTCATCATTTTGATTGATAGCACTAGGTAGAATGGAATCTTCTTCAAGGATGCAATAGGTTCTAAGACCGGCCAATAGTTGTATCATAAGGATCAAGATCATAATGTTCTTTATCCCATTCATCTTGTAATAGATCAGGTATGGAAGGAGGAATGGGTTTCTCTTCGAAAATCAATCTTGTTCTTGGCCTTCTTGGATGAAGCATTTAGTTTGAAGAGGGGATGGGTCATATGACTCAACATGATTGGAAAATATAGGCTCATCTTGTATGGTAAACTAGGCACCATACCTTTTTCTTAGCATCATATGAGACCAATTAGAAGACATGTAACCAACCCCATTGGCAATGAAATATTTTGATAGGTAAATGAAAAAAAATGAGGTAAATAACTTATTGACACATCTTGAGTTATAGTTAGACTTGGACATGCATGAAGGGTTAGATCAATATCCTTTATGACTCATAATGTGGTAACAATTGATCCATAAATTTGTAGGGCTCCTTTAGACATGGGGGTGTACCTAAGACCTAGGACATCAACAATTTTCTTAGGCATACCAAAAGTACTAGCTCTGAATCAATCATACAATTATGAACAAGATGTTTTCCAACTATCAAGGACATATAAAAGGGTGAGGTTTTGAAAATTTTTCTTACTTCTTCTCCTCTGTTTGACATAGATTGAAAGTAGATTGATGTCTTTGGATAATTGGATAAATGCGCGGAAGTTGCGCCAGAGCTTCATGTAATAGGTCGCGTTGAGATGGAATAGCTAAGGCATCCCACATTGTGACATTCACATTTTCTTCTTCATCTGGTCCATAATGTTGAATGGAAGGCCTTTAGACTTGTGCATTTAGGGAAAAGTAGAATCTTTTATTGATTACTCAGATGTAGAGGTAGGGGCCTTAGCTTGCGTAGAGGCTTGACCTACCAAAGGAGGAGTGTGTGCCACTTCTGTATGAATGTTACACGGAAGCTCACGTGTAGGAACATGCACACCAATACTATTAGGTGCATGAGTTGTATCTCTTTGCTTTTGAGGATGATTCTGAATGGAAGAAGCTCAAGTCTACGCACCAGAATCGACATTCTCTTCTTAGACCTTGTATTATCAATAACATGCATGAGCTACCTATTTAAGATATCCATAGCTTGGTTATTGTGTATAAGTCCTCAACCCCAAAGAACATAAGGTTAGATTCATAGGAGATAATTTTGGCACTTATTCATTCTTTGGTTTGTGTGCACTAGTGTAGGGATCATAAATTGCATATGGAATCAAGTAGGCTTGCATGTGCGCACAAGGCATTTAAATAGTTGTATTGATTATGTGGAAAGTTACAAGAAAATCACCACTCTATCTCTTAGACCATGTTGTTTTGTACTAGAACTAGTGTTTTTCTTGCATTAGGTAACTTTGTAAGAGGTTGCACAACTATTTATAATGGAAGATACAAATTGGCATGCCATCTATCATTTGAATGGTTTTACCCATATCTTTGATTTGTATATTGATTTCTGAAGAGATGATGGTTTTAATTGGATCCTTGATTAGAGTTACTTCTAAAGGCTTGAACATGCTATTTTTCTAAGGATATAACTTTATTAGACAATTTTCTAATCAAGGATTTCATTTCTCCTTCCTACTTTTTTCTGCTAGGGAGAATAGGATATATAAGCAATGGAATGGGAGATATTTTCAGGAATAGGAGTAATGGAAGGCTGAGGCACTTGAGGAAATTCAAGGAATACAAGAATAGATAATCTAAGGGCTATTGTGCCTACTTATATAAGATAATTTTATACCATAATGGCTATATGATAGGCATCGGGAAGTTGTGCAACACCCATAGGTTGTATCATAACTATAATATTAGAATTCGAGATCCCTTAAGGAGTAAAGGAAAGCACCTTTAGGGGTTGGTCTTAAGAGGGATGGAATTTATTTCATGTCTTTTGAAATATGAAGTTAAAATCAGCCATGAGCTCATTAGGAGCTCTCTTGATCATTGTGAGTTTTTATAACAAGGAGATGTTATCATATTTCTCCTCAAATTGATTACAAAGTGTAGTGCTAAGTCCATCCTAGTTAGTAATAGAGGTAGGTCTTAAGCTTTTGTACCACTTAAGCACTTTTCCTTTGAGTGAAGATGCAAACAACCTTATAGCTACATCATCTTCGATAAATATATGTATAAAGCATACATTTGCAATGTATTGAATGTTCTCAATAGGGGTAACTTGATTCTCACCAAAAAAATGTTATACCTTTGAGTGTAACCATTGATATATCATGTTGCGTGGAAAGATCAAATGACTACCACCGGTGAAGTGACAAAGGAAGATTTATCCGTACCATGGATAGAAAGGGTCTAAGTAATATGGTGAAACACACGAAAGGTTTAATGAGAGGAGGGGTAGATTGTGCCATGTGTGTGGAAGATGGTGATGCATGTGTGATAGTTATAATACTTCTTTTTTTGGGAGACAAATGAATATAATCGAAAGATTCTTCAATTGTTTGCGCTCTATCTAATGTGTATCCTTCTCATGAAAAAGGTCACGTGGACTTATGAAATTAGTATATCTAGCTGATGGAAGTCACCGGATGTGTTACAACAAGCCCCAAATGGTTGAAAATCAACAATAACACATCAACATTGCTGAATTAAATATGTATAGCTCTTAAAAATGTCAAACCGGGTGTGCCAAAACTGTTGGAGCTCAAAATTGCACCCATCCTAGATCAAGATGAACTAGGTATTTGAGGTAACATGGGACTACATCCAATTTGTGGGAATTGTGCTTGAGACAAAACTATGGGAAGGTCGGATTCCTCTACTTATTTCTACTACTAAAATTCTCCTAGGAAGGGAAATGCAACTACCTATCACTACTCTATGATTCCAAGGGACCAAGGTGAGAAGGAGATGCATGAAAAGGGAACCTAATCTAAGGGAAGTGATAGCACTAAAAGAGGGGGATGAACAATCTCAGCTGAGTGAAAATTAGGGAAAACACACACAGGAGGATAGGAAAATCTGCCACATTCTGAAACAACATTCACTTACTCATTTCCATGGAGCACAACAAAAAAGAAACCTACATGGACATGAAATATGCACAACAAATAAATAATGTAAGGGAGAGGCAAGAAAATGTAAACTAGGGCAGAGGATAGCCAAAAAATAAGATTTTACTACTTCCAAGTGGTGCACAATCGATTGCAATGGTGAACGAGGTAGGTATCCACATACAAATATCTAGATTTGAGACCCTGACAACTCAAAAATTCCAAGGGACGATGCTCTAAACAATGCACTTAGAAAACTAAGAGGGTCCAACCTTTACAAATGATAATTATTAAACTATCTATGTAAGAATGGGGAAGGAGAGAGAAGAGGAGGGAAAGAGAGGGAAACTCAAATTTTCTAATCCAACCACCACCAACAAGTAATAAATGCCTACAAATCCTCCTGAACAACAGTGTTGTAGATCCGCCTCCCCATGTCATCTTAGCTTGTAGAATAAGAAAGGAGACAAGATCAAATAAAATCTAGGTGGTTGAGTCAACTAGATCTGTGTATTAATGTCTTGAATCATATTTTCCCATTTCACCTACTAAATCCCACCCAAAATATGATTTTGAAAATCCCCAGTATGTAGCTAACATTAGCAACTTTCCAAAAAGATGAAGAGCACACGAATCTAAGATATATAGCATAATTTATGATGATTTGAAAATATATAGTACATGTTGAACACATAAGACATGTGGCGCACTCTAATTGGCTAAAGAATTTGATGATTGTGTTTATTTTGTCTTTTTCTACCATGTTTCATACATTCATTCACCATAAGGATTCGGTGCCCAACTGACATATTATGATAGGTTGCATGTTTTGCATTTATCTAAAAATTCACCATGTGAAACTTAATGAATGGTTCATAAGATTACACTTGGTGCATGCGCAAGAGTGAGAGGCACGTGAGGGAAGAACACAGAGGTCTGCAAGTGAGCATGTGTGAGAAGTGGGAAGAAAAGGTACATATTTGTAAAAGTGTGAAAGTATGAAGAAGGCATGGGAATATGATCAAAAGAGTACATGGTGACAAGAAGGAAGAAAATGGAAGAAACATGAGGACATAGAAAGATGAGTGCAAATTTATGGTGTGCACGAAAGGAATAAATCGAAGGGGGAAAGAGTGCGCAAGAAGTGCGTGCAAAGGTAGAAATGGAAGGAGATAGAAAAATTAAGGAGAAGGAAGAAATGCGTGGGAGGAAGTGATAGGAAGTGAAAAACACAAGGAAGAAAATAGAAGGGCATGTGAGGGTGAGCACGAAGAACTACAACTAAGTAAATTATGCCAAGGATAAAACTAAGAGTGCGTGTAACTGAAAACTTAAACCCAAAGCCAGAATGGAACTATAAGTTGTCTAAATAACTAAGGTGGTTATTTTGGACAACATTTTAATGAATTTTGGGGCCATCTTCCTGCTAGATGAAGGAGATCAATAGCCTTGAATCATCCATTGGGCATGGAGTCTTCTTGAAAACATGAAATTATGATTTGCAACTTGAAGAATCACCATGAATTCACTTAAAGCAATGTTGAACTCTACTTAAGAATTTTTGGATTTTTTTGGAAAGTCTTGGAAAGTTGAAACAACCTCTTGTAAGCACATAGAACAACATCTATAAGTAAATAAAATGAGCACATGCAATGGAGCATGCTAGAGGAAGGAACTATTTACAAACAAGAAAATGTACATAGAGCGCACTTGGAGGAATTGAAAATAATCTAATATGTACAATAATGCAGAAGAACATAATGGAAGTTTTTGAAATAAATCCCATTGGTGGGATTGATAAAACATCTCCATCAAGATGAGACAACTCAAAATAATTATCCTCCCTACAAAACTTATGATAAATGGGCCACTCCAAAGTGCATCAAACTTTGGTGATACCCAAGTTTAGCTCTATCAACATTCTATTTAAGACCATATCACCTAATTTGAAATTTTGAGGTCTAGCCTTTCGTCAAACCACTACCGGTTGATCTTTGATGTTGTTATAGCTTGATCATGGCATAGTTTCTAAATTATTAAATTTCATCCATTTATTCAATTTTCATTTCTCTTTGGTTTGTGCCCTCAAATTCCAGTTTTTGGGCCAAATCTAATGAAGCATGTTGGTCCTCAATTATACACCCCCTGGTGGATTGGTAGCAATTCTCTAGGAAGAGGGAATGCTTGGATGGTGGTAGATAAGCGTGTTGGTCCTCTTTAATTTGGATATACACCCATACAAAGGTGGATTGGTAACAATTCTCTGAATGGAAGAGGGAATGCTTGAATTTTCAAATGATGGTGGTAAGCAATGAATACAACACTCACTCTCATGATTTGTCACAAAATATGTTGTATGTCATGTTTTTAGGTTGGGAGTTGGGGGGTGGACATAACACTTTCAAATTTAGGATGAAGCCTTGAGGTGATTGAGGGAGGGAGCATACAAAGGAGATGATCCTTTTTTTACTACTACTAGGTTTTGTTTTTCCTGAATGATGTCTAGGGGTGAGAGGATCCCTGTGGTGAAATTATAACATGAATGTAGAAGAGAAAAGGAGATGAATTCATTTATTCCAAAAAATTGAATTTTCAAATGATGGATCAATCTAAAGGATAAGCAATGGTCATGAATACAGACACTCACTCTCATGATTTGTCACAAAATATGATTCTATATGCTTAATATATTTTTTCTAATTTTGAGTGTATGTATTGCTAATAACACATGATATTACTATATAGAGTAAAGTTTGGTTTCTCTTGCATTTGATTGAAAAATTATGGCTTGAAGGAACCTACCACTTATTAATATCTCTTCAATGATACTTAGCTGAAAAGCAACATAGTAGAAAATAGAAGTTAGTATGATGGGATCAATTATGGGAGTTTTAACTTCAAAGGGGGATTATAGGAGGATAGATTCCTTATAACAAAGAATTTATCACTTACTAGACCATCTTGCTATTTTTGAAAGTAAAGAACACTTGATTAAGTAGTCACAGTTTCTCCAAAGGAAGATTTACATTCATTGATACTCAATAGATGAAAATTTCCCACTCAATCTCTAAAATAATGAACACAAAGGCTCGTGCAAGTATTCTAATGAAGTATTTACTGCTTCTACTCTCGTATGCCCAAGATACACTCAAAGGCTAAAAATCACTTTGAAAAAATGGATATAGTAAGGATTTTAGAATTACGTTCAATATTACAGAGTAAATTCTCACAACACAATATTGAATTAATGAAAAGTACAACCATTAAGGACTAATCTAGTGTATGAAAAAGAGAACCAATAGACACAAAATTGTAGTAGAAAATATAACTCATAAATCAAAGATTCAACATACAGAACCTAGAATATAAAAATCAAAGCTCACAAGAGGGCATATTTCATTCAAATCATGAATTTATTAACAAAGGAACATAAAGAAAATGCTCTCAAAGTTTTTCAATGGGTGTACATTGCTGACCACCTTGAATTTTTTTTTGGGAAATAGAAATAAAATGCTTTTCACAAAAGAAACATACGGTCTTACAAGTATATTCTTTGACCTTTTTCAGAAATAGAAAAACTAACCCCCTTTGATATGAGGACATGCCACCATATTTATATAATTTGATGAATTCTCACAATTTGATTTCCCCCCCAAATTAGTAAGTGAATTTCCCCCTTGTTAAAAAAGAAAGATATTTAATGAAGTGGGAACGTATTTTGTCTAAATGAAAATATATGATTTTCTATTAGTATCTTTACAATCAATTCCATGTCTTCATTACCACATATGCAAAACACTTAGTTGATATGCAAGGTGCACTTGTATCCCTTTCCATATTGTATGACTTGGATACCTGTAATGGAAGGTACAAATGAAAAACGTTATTTTATACATGTTTAATGACTTTTACTTGCATTTTTTTACTCGTAGGATTTCTTAGTTATCTTTCATGTTCCGTAGCTTTTGGTGGACTTCTGAGTGTCCCGTGGACTTTTGTGGAATTATGAGTGTCCATGGTTTGTGGTAGAATTTTGATTTTCCACGGCTTTTATGAGTGTCCCCAAGTTTTTGGAATTTGTGGAGTGGAATTTTTTTGACAAACCCACAAAACACTAGACTAATGTGTGTGGCTCTTTTAAAACCTGTGGGTAAAACCCTTTTGACAAACCCACATAACACTAAAACAATGTGCCATGGTTTTTGTTATATAACCACACTCTCTCATTTCTTGCAACCAATCATCCCATGATATCTTTTCTTGCTTCAACTTGTGAGACTAAGTCAATTTGAATTATTATCAACCATTCTAGAATTCTACCTTGGTCATGATCTAATCTTTATCCTTTCACAGTTTGGAGCAACCCATAGAACATTAAGTTCTTCATTCCACAGATTACCAAGTTAGTGCACTACGGTCTCCTTAGAATTGAATGGTCATGTCCATCCTTTAATTTGTTCAATTTCATGGGAAGGAGTGATCATTGATACTTAGAAATTAGAGATAATGGTCAGAGGAACACCAAACCTTGTTATAATGCCTTCAGGAAAGTCAAGGATAATTGACTTGGTTGATTCCTTGAGTATGAAAGCTTATAACAATCTGGTGAAGTAATCCATATCTGTCAACACCCACTTGTGACTAACGCTTGAAGGTAGGTTAATAATTCCTATGAAGTCAAGAACCCATTATGCAAAAGACTAATTCACTTGGATTAGTCAGAGGGGAAGCAAATAAAATTTCCACTTGCCTGAAAAGAAAGAACAATATTTACATTTCCTAACCTACTTGTGTGCATGAGAAAAAATGGTAGGTCGGATGTATCCTACCTTAATAATTTCTAATGTTGTTGTCTTGGCAAGAAAAGTGTCCACAGATAATCCATCGTGAAATTGTACTAATATTTTGTCAACTTCACACGCTATCAATACATCTCAGTAGCATGCCATCGATGTTTATTTTAAAGAGAACCATAAATCCAAAGTGCATATGACATAGATTGCAACCCGAGATGCCTTCTATTTGATTTTATGAAACTAGGAGGGTATGTACTAGAGGAAAATAATGTTACCATGTCCTTCATCTAATTACATGTGCTAGGATCTTCATTTTGTTTATCTTTAACACAGGAGTTCTTCATCTAAAAATGAAGCCTCTTGTTCCTTGGCATGTCTGAGCAAGTTGCTTACCAAGCATGTTGCCTTTAAAAGTTTTGTGGATTTGATAGTCACATCATACTCCATGATTTTGGTCACCCATCTAGCTCTTTTTTCATTGATTTTTTCTCCCATGATGAATTCCCTCACACTAGAGTGTGAAACTAGCACCTTGACATGATTTGTGGTGAGCATACTCTTGAACTTCTTCAATGCGCACATGATGGTGAAGACCTATTTCTCTGTGTGACTGTATTTCAACTCATAATCCTTTAGTGTTTGACTAAAGAAAGCCATTGAATGCTCCATTCCTTGTTCATTTTCTTGTGTCAAGACAATAACAACACTAACATTAACTCCATAAGCATAAAGGATGAAATCCTTGGAATAGTTTAGGTTTATAAGTGTTGGGGCACAAGAAATTTCTTGCTTGATTTTGTTAAAGCTCTCTTTTCCTTCTATTATCCATTTGAAGACTGTGTCTTTCTTGAGCATGATGGTAATGGGCCTAACAAATCCTACAAAGTTAGGAATGGACCTCCTAAAAATTTGATTTTTCCTAGGAATGATTGTAAGGCCTTATTGTGTTACGAAAGAGAAAGAGAAAGGATGGATGAGACATGTTAAGTATCAATACGAATGCCATCCTTTGAAACCACATGACCCAAAATATTTCCTTGTGTAACAATAAAGTTGTACTTTTTGGGGTTAAGAGATACCCCAAATTCTCTGCATCTCTCAAAGAATTTCTCCAGATGCATCATGTGATCTATGCTTTGCTTTGAGAAGACACTTATGTCATCTAGGTAAAATATGATGAACTCATTGATATATCCCTTGAAAGCAATGCCCATTTCTCTCGGAATGTTGAGCCCTGCATTTAATAAACCAAAAGGAATTTTTAATAGGAACATGTACCCCATTTTGTCGTAAATTTTGTTTTGAATTGATCCTCTTCCTTGACCATGATCTTATTGAAACTAGAATACCCATCCAACACATAAAATATTTGTGTGACAACCATAGTCTCTGCAAAATTTGCTCCATAAAAGGAAAATGATAATGATGCTTCAATGATGCCTTATTCAAATATCTAAAATTAACGTAAACTGATTTCACCATTTTTCTTGTGATGGAATAATATTCACCACCCAAGTAGAGTACTTGATGGAAAAAATAATTTTTCCTAAATGAGTTTGGATAAGTCCTTCCTCGAGGGGATTTATCTTAGGATTGATGAGCCTTTGCTTTTTTCTCGATGGGCTTGATAATAGGATTAAGGTCAATGGAGTGTTGAGTAAAACTTGGATCAAAGTATTTGAGGTCTTCATACTCCCATGAGAAGATGTCAGCATATTTATGACATAGAGAAATGAAGGCCTACTTTTTATCCTATGTACATTCTTCACCTAACAACAACTCTTTTTGTGCCTAATAGTAATTGAGATGTAGTCTTCTTGCGCTACACACATCTAATTTTATTCACCATTTAAATCATCATCAAGGATGAATATATGCTCTAAGGTGACCATCCCTTTAGGTAACTTGTTTGTATTCAATTGAATCACTTGGTCACCATAGCTGTCATGTAAGTCAACTTGCATATTTGAATAGAATTGAGCTTCACTCGAATGAACTAGAAAATTTTCACATCATTTTCAATCACTTTCCAAGTGGTTTCATTATTTGGAATGGATGGCTGACCACCATCTTGATGTGTTACGTATTTCCTTGGAAAAAATCCTCAATAGGGTAGAATTGTGAACTAAGGGTCTGCTATCTAATCGACTTCTTTGTTCAATTTTCTTGGCACCACCTGCAGATTGAGAGATTTAAATCTCTCTAAGAGGTCACAAAATTTATGTTTATAATCTTTGAGGAGCTTATTATTTTCTACACACTTGTTTGTGACTTGTTAGATGACCACTTTAGTGTCCCCAAAGATCTACAACACCTTGATCTGTGTTTTCTCACTAATAAGAAGACCATGCACCAATGCTTCATATTCTACTACATTGTTGGAGCATGTAAATTACAACCTATGAAAAAAGAATAACTTATAATTCTTAAGAGATGAGAAAAAAACTTGCACCTCCACCATTTATGTTTCTAGAGCCATCAAAATACATCTTACATAGTCCAGAAGTTTCATCATTTTGTTTGAGTGTGGTAGGCATCATGGATTCTTCTTCAAGGATGTACTAGGTTCTAAGACTAGTTTCAATAACTATATCATAAAGATCAAACTCATAATGTTCTTTAGCCCATTCGCCTAGTAATACATCAGATATGGAAGGAGGAATGAGTTGCTCTTTGATATCTTGAATCTTGTTCTTGGCCTTATTGGATGAGGCGGTTGGCTTGAAGAGGAGATGGGTCATATGACTCATGTAATAATAATTAATTTATTAAAAAAATTTAATATTAAAAAATAAAAATTCCCTATTATCTACTTGGTAGCCTTACCAAAATTATTAAATAATATTATTTTATTGATGAGACTTGCCAATTCCTATGTAAATCCTCATTTTATTATGGCATCATTTTGTACTAAGCCTGATATTAGAATTTTGTAATTAATACTTTTATATATTTTAAAGGAAAGTTTTGTGCATAACCTTGTTTATTTTCATCTTATATCTATGTTTCTTCAAATGAGTTAAATAAATTTGTATATGTGATAATAATGTGGTTGAAGAACATATCTTAGGCCCAACACAAGACTCATACATAGCCTAACACATGACTCATTCATGCATTGGTGTAGGAATCACCCAAGTATTGGTGCATGACTCACTTTGGAACACAAGAATCGCGCTATGGAAGCACATGACTCATGTGAAGGAAGAAAAAGACTCACACAAAAAGAGGTGAGTTAATTTAGTCAACATACGAGTTGCATGATGAAAATATCATTGAACATAGATTATCATCTAGTCATCATGTGACTCATGTGGATTATGCAAGTCCAACTTAACATCTAGTTTGATTGGAAACATGGAAAAAATGACAAAAAAATTGGTAGTCACCATGATTTAAGGGATTCAATTATTGATCTTTGATATCCTCTAGAATTGCTAAATCATCTCAACTATGAGTTACTTAAGGACTCCACTCAGAGTTAAGAAGATGAAATATAATCTAAGTGTGACATGCACATGTTATTTCAAAGTTGTAATTCTTTAACAAGAATTTGTTGGCATACATATCTTTTAGTTAACTAGTAGTTAATTATTGCAATAATCCATGTTATTTTAGAGTGAAAAAGAATGTTCTTGATATAAAAGGGCATTTGTAGGAGAATTACTAAGTTAGTTTGTTAATTTTGAAGAAATTTTGGTATTACATTCAATAAAGTGCATCATTTTGATTTAAATCTACTAGTGTAATTTGTAATTCCAAATCAGATCAGAGGGAAGGAGCAAGGGCCACTCCTCCCCAACATGAAGGGCATTATTGTTTTACTCAAATATTTGTTATTTAGCATTTGGTTATATATGCAAATTCCAAAAGTACTTTCAACATTTCAATTTATGAATTTAGTAATATCTATTATATCAATAGAAGGCATCTCTTAATTTCATTTAGAAGTAGTATTTGATTAAATTCAATAGTGAATGCATGCTTGGAATAGTTTCAATCATTCTCTTTATTGCAAACAACCATGAAAACCACCCTGGAATGACAATCATGAATAATTAAAGTATGAGTATCAATGACACTCGTCACTTTTTGGCGTTATTTCTAGGGACATTTTTAGGGTGTTAGTAAAGATAAATATACTAACTTGTGTACTTCTTGATAGCTTTGATAAGTTTCCATTTAGAAATATCTTTTCCATAAATATTTCTTTAGACATAATATACCTTGTAGTGATAGAATAAATATTTTCTATGCTTTGGATTATGTGGAACACAAGCAATTAGTTAAGAACTTATATTTAGGGAACTAATTTTAATCATGATAAGATTTTCTGTTTATCCTAGAGATCGTAGAGGTAGAATTATTAGAATAAACTTACAAAACCCCCTCAAAATCAACTTGTGGAGCAACTTGATCAACAAGAAAGGATAGCTGATGGAGTGGAAAACCCCAATGGTGAAAATAATGGAAGCCACTCTCTTAGAAGGAAATTCACCTATCCCATTGAACTTGAGCCTAATGACCAAGCCCCCATGAAAAACATATCTCCTTCAATATTACCAACATTTAGGGAATTACTCTTAGAATATCATGAACAATTTCTATTTGAGTTCAAGGTGTTGTGACAAACCTATGACTATCCCCTAGAAACCCAAAAGATTAATTTATTTCCTTCAAATTTAAAGTATTGTTCATATACTATCCAAGGTGTAGGAACAAACATGAGATAAAGGAATTCTCTTAGATAAAATAGACATATGCCTTGTCTGTGATCTAAAACATGCCACTGATCAATGTGGATTGTTTCCCTTGCTAAAGAATCACTTAAAACATAATACAAAAAGTGAATTTGAGTTGAATTATGTGGCTAAGAGGAAACAAGTGAATTTTAAAGAAAATAAAAACCAATCCTATGCACTAAAAACACAATGGGTTCCAAATCAATCACACCATGGTCATACCCCCTCAACCTTGGGTACAACAAGCCCCACAGGAATGGATTCCTCAGTGGAATACGCAACCGAACTATTATTCATAACCATGGACTCCAAAATCAAACATTCCACCATTCTAACAATTTAATCCTTAATTTCAACAATAGTGGAATGCACCCCAAGGATCGGGTCAACAATATTATAATCCAAGAAGACCCTAGGGACAACAAGATTTTTTAATTGGGCCTACATTTTCTACCCCATCTAAAAAACATGTCGAGCCAAAAATTACATCTCAAACCACATAAAATCCAAAGAATGTAAGATAGGGTAATCCAACACACACCATCAAATTTGAAAAGAACCCCATGGTGAATTTCGTGGAACCGTAGAAATATACTTGTACATTGCGGTAAGGGAAGGTTCTTGTTGTCAATTTTTCCTCGGGAAAAAATGGACAATATGATAACACCTTGAGACTGAATTCTTCCATAAATATTTCAGGGTTATCAGGATAACTTCAAGCTTTGAAATCCTTATATTTTATTTTAGAAGGTTTCGGGATCCTTTGGGATTGTTCCTTATTTTCATATCTTAGAGGTTCAAATTGGTCTTGGAATGAGAAAATTTCCTTTGAAAGGGCCCATACTTGCTCAACTCAAGCAAGACAGTTAAAATTGGCATATGTTTTTCAGGTGTCTTATCATACCCTCATGTCCCATTTGTTCATAGAAAAGTTCAGAAGTTTAAGAAAGGACAACGTAAGGCTTGAAAATTTGTCAACGCCAATGGGCAAGAGCTAAAAGTGGCCAAGCTGCTCGTTGAGTTAGTTGGCATGTGTTAGTGTGATTTGCGTAGAGTGAGCTCTGCACCGAACTCATTTCGGTGGTTGAATCTACATTCAGAAATTAGGAAATCGGGACAGTGAGCAATGAAGGTCGTGGAGTCATCACAAGACCAAAAGCTCAGAACAAGGCGGTGAGTTGAATCAAGCTTTCAGAGTTTAATTTCAGGGGATTCTTTTCAGACAATTCCATTTTCAGAATTTTGGAGATTTTTGGGATTAAAAATGTCGAGTGAGTTGAAAATTCCAAAGGCGAAAGCCTTGAAACTCCGAAATTTGAAAAAAATTCAGGAAAAATTTTTAGAGAAATTTTTAAAATTTTTGGGAAAAATTTTCGGAAAATAATTTTGGGAAAAATTTTTGGAAAAATTTTGGAGAAATTTTCGGAAAAATTTTAAGGAAAATTTTGAGAAATTTTTGGGAAAAATTTTCGGAACTTTCCAGAACTTTAGAGATTTATTTGAACTTTCCTCTGCAGAATTTTAGAGATTTTTCTTTCGGGTTTTGAAGACTTTATTTTCAGAATTTCTCCAACTTGCTTCAAAATATAGAGCTTAATGTCTACTTCCACATCAAGGGGAAAAGAGAAGATGAAGTAGTCATTGAGATATACAGTGAGTTACAGGGTGCAAGAACCACCATTTCTAAAGTGGACGAGTCATTTTCTAAAGATAGTAACAACTTGGATTTGAACCCAGATCAAGTTGAGCAGCCATGAGAGGACATATTTGAGCTCGAATCAGTCAAAGTTGTAGGGTTGACTTGGTCAAAACCTTTTGCAACAAATTTGCTATTTTCATGGGAGCATGTTCCCTTAATATTAATGACATTACTATTTTTAGTTAAGGTTAGTTAAAGGCCCAGCTGTAATGGCTCAGCCTAGGAACTTATAAATAGTGGAGTGCTCTCCATTATTTACATATAGATATTTTTGAGAGATTTGGAGGAAATTTGCTCTTCAAGCTTGGAAGAGTGCTTCCAGAGTTTTGTTGAAACCTTTTAGTTATATTCAAAGTTATTCCTTGCACTTGAAAATTTTTTTATTGTGTTGAATGATTAATCATTGCATGCCTTGTGAATGTGATTCCTTAGCATTATTTGATTAATTTACCTTTATTTCAGATTATCTATTTCATATTGAGAAAAGAATAGTGTGATTACTTCCTATTAGTTGTGAAAAAATTTTCCTTCTATTGATCAAGAGTTGCATTATTATTATCATTTAAGTGATTACTAGACATGTGCTTGTGATTATCCCTTTGATAAATTATCTATGTATCCCATCAAATCTGATCCTTCTTTTGTGAGTGTTTAAGGTTTAACAGAAGAACGTGTGCTTCTAGTCTATGATATTTTATATCCTTTCCAAGTTGCGGTAGGTGAAGGTGGCTAATGGTGTAATATCATACCCGCATTAGCCCTTCAAAAGTTGAACAACCCTTTTCTTGGTGCATCACCACTTCTAGAATTAATTTTATTTCTTTGCATTCTGCTCCCTAATCCCACGAAATATTAGTATAGGTCTATTTAGTCATATTTATTACATCATAAGTAGTGTTGTGTTTATTTTAGGAAGAGGAATCCAGCCTTCTCCGGAGGTTCACCTCGAGCCCAAGTCCCACTAGCTTGAGAGGTGATCCCATGTGTCACAATCACACTAAATGTCATGACTCATTCTAGGCCATTTGGGGGTGCAATGATTTGGTGACAACAATACTTCTAAACCATCATACCCGAGTTATAGAAGAAGTCCTTAAAGAAAAAGAAAAATTAGAAGAAACACCACCCAAACCTTTTCTCAAAGAAACATATGAACCAAACTACGATATGCCATTTCCATTTTAAATTTTGAAAAATATAATAGTGTAATCAAGAGAGACTAGATTCAAAACTTATTCAAGGATTAAAAAAATAAGTATTGGAATTAAATGCATTCTACAAGCGCTTAGAGATATTCTAAAGCTGAATAAAACTATCAAAGACCTTGTGTTAAAAATCTAGGTAGAAGGAAAAATCAGCCTAGAACAATCCATGTTGATGGAAAATTGGCTAGCATATTGGAAGGGAATATGACCCCTCCAAAATATGGAAACCCTGGGAGTCCAATTGTTATAGTTTGTATTAGAGATGTGAAGATTCCAAATGTTCTAATTGACTTAGGGGTTGTAATTAATGTGATGACTACTGACACTTTTTCCACATTAGATCTTCTTAAACCACAATAAACTCCAATAGTGTTACAAATAGTTGACCAATCTGTAGCCAAGCCCAAGGGGATCATAGAGGATGTAACCATAACAATTGAAGCATGGGATTACTCAATAGATTTTATGGTTATCAAAACAAAGAATAAGAAAATTGGATATCCCTTGATCCTAGGATGCCCTTGGTTAGCCACTATAGTAGATCTTATTGATTGTAGGATAGGAAATATGATAATTACAAATGGGCATGATTCAAAGAAATTATCCATTTATCTAGCTGCAAAAACATTTTCCATTGAGGATAAACAATGGTGGAAGGACCCAAAGGAAGTAGATGATGTGGTTTCATCTTTGGCTATGGTCATAATTCAATAGCATTCAGAAAATATCTAGAATTAAGGATCCTTTTGAATTGTAGTCACAACCAATTGAGACAAAGGATGACATGATAGATGAAAACAATTAACCTATAATCTATCCTTTCTCACGAAACATAGATATAACTGAGTGTATCTTTCACAACATCATTGCAATCCATAGATTGCTTCCACATAGTGCCCCTTGAATTCATTACTAAGAGAATACCTTGTGGTAAATTCTCTCCACTCAGACACCGAGAAACTACCCATTTTCCCAGGTAAAACATTGGCAATCAATAGTTGGTTGACTAGTCAAGAGGAGAATACCCTATTCAAACTTCTATGCTCTCATCCTCAAGCCTTTGCTTGGGAATATAGTGACATGAAGGGTATTCATCCTAGTATTTGTACACACCACATTTACACAACTGATTCCATAACACTTAGGAAACCATAAAGAAGGATAAACCTTGCCTTAAGAGATATTGTAAAAAATGAGATTGAGAAACTTCTTAGGGTAGGATTCATCTATCCAATTTCAGATAGCCAATGGGTTTCTCCATTAGTTATAGTTCCTAAAAATAATGGTAAATGGAGGGTTTGTGTGGATTATAGGGAGTTGAATAAGGCAACACATCGAGATTATTTTCCCCTACCTTTTATTGACCAAGTCTGGATAATTTATCTAGAAAAAGGTATTTCTCATTCCTTGATGGTTTTAGTGGGTACAATCAAATCATGGTGGCACTAGAAGACCAAGATAAGACTACCTTTACCTACCCATGGGGACATTTTCCTACATGGTCTTACCTTTTGGATTATGTAATGCTCCTGCTACTTTCCAAAGAGCCATGTTAGAAATCTTTGTTGATCTCACTCATGATTGTGTGGATATTTACATGGATGACTTCATAGTTTATGGGAAAAATTTCAAGAGGCAATTGATAATTTAGAAAAAGTACTCTCTAGGTGTGAGAAACATTAGTTATCTTTAAACCATGAGAAATTTCTATTCATGATGGAGAAAGGTATAGTATTAGGCCACCATGTTTCATCAAAGGGAATCAAAGTAGATCCTGATAAGGTGAGCATCATTGTGCAACTTCCATCCCCAAAATCAAATTGAAGTAAGAAGATTTTTGGGACATCTGGCTGGGCTTATGGAAGATTCATTTTATTTTTGATAAGCTAGCTTCTCCACTATTTTCCCTTCTAACAAAAGACTCTGAATTTGAATGGACAGAAGTGTGTCAAAAATATTTTGACATCATCAAGGACAAATTGACAAATACCCCAGTCTTAAGAGGCCCAAATTGGAAGCTTCCCTTCCACATACAAATTGATGCTTCTAATGAGGCAATGAGAGATGTACTTGGACAACAAGAGGAAGGAGAGGCAATGCATGCCATCTACTATATTAGCAAAAACCTCTCCCTTGTTGAAAGGAATTACACTACCACATAGAAAGAGTTTCTTGTAGTGGTTTATGCCATTAACAAGTTTCACCATTACATTACATGATATGAAGTAATTGTTCATACTAATCATTCTGTTATCAAGTATCTAATGAATAAACCTTTGGTGCATGGAAGAATTATAAGGTGGATTTTGTTATTGTAAGAATTTAACATAAAAATTATTGATAAACCACATAAATCAAATGTGGTAGCTGAATTTCTCTCAAGGATAACCATTTCAGGTATAGAGGAGCAAGTCAATGATGATTTTCTAGATGAACATCTATTTGCAATCTCAATTATCTCTCCTTGGTTTGCAAACATGGCTAACTACTTAGCTATATGGAAGTTCCCATATTTCCTCACACCTAAAAAAAGAAAACAATTAATTAAACAAAGTGTGATATATACATGGTTTAATGTAATTATCTTTCAATGTGGCATGATCATGTATTACACAGGTGTGTAGCTAAAGATGAGATATTTGATATACTTAGAACATGTCATGATGAACCATTAGGAGGAAACTATTCAATTAAAAGGACAATCCACAAATTTTTGGGAGTTGGCTACTATTGGCATTCTTTACATAAAGATGTCAAAAAGTATGTATGGCAATGTGATCAATGTCAAAGGATGGGAAAGCCAACACCTACAACTGAGATGCCACTCCAACCTCAAGTAGTTCTAGAGCCATTTGAGAAGTGGGGTTGGATTTCATTGGACCACTTGACCCACCTTCTCAAGGAAAGGAGTACATATTAGTTTGTATAGACTATGTTACAAAGTGGGCTGAGGTGCAAGCTCTCAATATGCAAGGGATGAGAAAGTTGTAGACTTTTTGTATGAACATATCTTCCAATAGTTTGGAGCACCAAGATCCATTATTTCAGATTAGGGACCACAATTCATGTCAAGTGTAATCAATTATTTTGTGGAAACATATCAGTTAAGGCATAAGAAATCATCCCCATACCACCCTCAATCCAATGGCCAAGTGGAGGTCACCAACATGGAATTAGAGAACATTCTAACCAAAACAATAGATCTCTCAAATAAGAATTGGGTTCATAAATTACCCGAGGCAATATGGGATTACAATGCTACTTAAAATACAACCACAAGATTCACTCCTTATGAGTTGTTCTATGGAAATAAACCATATTTCCCATAGAATTTGAAATTCAGACCTTAAGGACAACTACTGCACTAGGAATTGAATTATCAGAAGCACAATAAGAAAGGATTCTTCATTGAATGAATTGGATGAGATGAGGTTACAAGAACTACACCAAACAAAAATCATCCAACATCAAATAAAATTGTGGCATGATAGTCATATTAAGCAAAGGAAGTTTCAAAAAGGGGATTGGGATCTTTTATTTGATTCAAAATACAAGGAATTTAAAGGGAAATTGCAAACAAGATGGATGGGTCCATACCAAATTGATGAAGTATTCAACAATGGGACCGTACAGTTGATTCTAATTGATGGTGAAATAAGAGTAATGTTGGTTAATGGCCATAGATTGAGGTTATACTAAAATCCAACATCAAAGGAAGAGTTCAAGATGCTACAAGAGAATGTAACTTTGAATTGCTTAGACAAGGTTTCCTATCCAAGTCAAATCAAAGATAAATTAATCCTCAATAAAAATAATAAATATGGGATGGTTGAAAATTGAAAAATTGTGGCCATCATCCTATGAAGGACTAGTTGAAAACTAGAAAGAAATAGCGGTCATTCCTTTCAATAAAAAGAAAAAAAAATAAATTTGAAAATAAAACTCAAAGTTCTTTGAAAACCAAGCAATGGTGGTCACCTAGGAATCACAACATCAATAAATGTGTTGCGAAAACATACAAAGAGAGAAAATAAGAATCCAATGCTAAGTAGTATATTTAACAAGTCATAAGTAATAAGGTCTATGCGCTCATGTTTCTTCAAATATTAAAAATTTTAATTATAAGGTGGTAATTATTACTCTTGTTTGAAATGATGAATCCCCATTTCCAATGCTTTTGCATGCATCCCACTAATAAATATTTCACATGTCCATAATTAATCACTCCCACGTACCAATTTTCCCCATACTATCGCTATCCCATCATAATTGGTTAGATTTTACCAAATTCGTGTTGTTTGTTTATAAAACTATTTTCATCCCTCCATTTTCCCATTTTCACTTCTTCCCTATTTCTCATTCCATTATTTTGCTATCATAATTTCCATTCATGTGCTATCGATTTCTCTATTCCTGTGCTCTATTTCCTTTCATTCTTGTGCCATTAATTGTTCATTAAAAGTTCCCCGTACCAACAATGGGGTTAGGATTCGTCATGAACAAAAAGTTCATTTTTTAAGACAAAAATCATTAGCAGCTTTGGAAAAAGGATGGTTGGATTTCATGCTTGTATATGAAGAATTCAACCCCAAGATGATAGAATAATTTGCAAAAACATTGTGGAAGGACACTCAAAAGTAAAAGGTAAGAAAATCTTGTTTAGCTCGATAGAATTACTCAAATTTCTTGCATTCCGGAGGAAGGAAAATTTGTCAAATTCAAGACCCCTTACTCGAAATTATCAAACGTCTTTTTTTTGTTAGAAAGAAGGAAAAATTAGAATTGGTGATTGATAATAAAGGGAAGGCCAAGGGTGTCAAAAGAAGTACTTTCCTAAGCCATGGGAATATGTAGCAAAATGGGTTATCAAATATTTTACATGTGAAGGTCAATATGAAGTTATCCTAGGCCCAGTCTTGAGAATTCTTATTCACCTCTGCCATGGAAAAGCCATAGGCCACACCAAAGTTAATCTTCCATAATTTTTGTTTGACTATGTTTCCTCTGCGACCAAGAAATTTTGTTGGGGTTCCTCTTATCTCAAGTTCCAAGGTCTTATTCACCTCATCTGTAAGCATCATTTCATTAAGAAACATCATGGGCTCCAAAAGTGGGTCAAATTCCAAAATAAATATGCCCTTGAACCTGTTATAGTTCTAGAAAGAGGGCCCTCTATCTTAAAGAGACCAAGGAAATGTCTTAGGTCATCGTAGGCCAACCCATACCATAGAGAAGCATCAAACTAAAAATGTTCCTTCACAGGAGGAACAAGAGGCAAAAACTATCATGCAATCCTTACACCAAACACCTCCTACTTCTCCACCTACCTTTACATCCCCTCCAAGCCCTATTTCTGATAAAAAAAAAGCCATTTTGAAAGTGTATCTTATTCTGACTAGGGGAAAACACCTATGCTTAAAGGTGAGCCTAGCTCACCTATTGATTATGAGATCCTTATTCCCCAAGTATTATCCATTTCTAAGGTTCAATATGAGCTACAAAAAACTCAAGAAAGAATTTCCCAATCACAACTCATCTTATAGGTGCAAAAAAAAGAGGAAAACATTTATCGGTTGGATGTAGAAAAGGAACATAGAATTCAACACCTCCAAAGCCAGACATTGTAGAAGAGGAGATCACCCAACAACTTCAGCACACTGTAAAGGAGAAAGAACAAATAATTCAATTCATATAGTCTAGAAATGAATAATTAACCATCGAACTTTCACTCTTAAAGGAGAGAAGGAGAAAACAAAGTCTATGGAAACAACTAATCAAATAATTCAAACAAACTTTGTATTCCCCCAAATCATTGTATTAAAAGGTATGGTCAAATGGATGAAGCAGTGTTATGATCTTAGAGGGGTAGCTAGAGGAAAATATAATATTGAAAGAGGAAAAGAAGGTACTTCAGGATAACATGCTTGTTCTCTGCCATTTATATGACCAAGCCCTTGCTTGTAGAGCACCTTCCAATTTTTATGCCTTATTCCTGAAGGAGCAGTTCTTCAAATGGAAAGATTCTAGAGTCTACTCCACCGAATCCATAGAGTTTGAAAATGATAAAAAATTTGTGGGAGCATATGCAACAACTAATACAGATTGGTAAGAATTTTTGTGTGAATTTTATGTCCACAAATTTATGCTCCTTGAGCGGTGGAAATACCAATTAACTTGTATGTGGGGGAAGTGCAATTGAGATATTTTGTTTCCACTTTAAGGCATCAATATGTCGATGTGATCAAAGGGGATATTACATGAGAGAAGAAACTAATGCATACCTCTTGATGAGGCATGATCTCCCAGCACCATTGAGATTCTTTAGGAGGTATCAGGCCTAGGTTTATTGTCTACAACTTGTGGACAAATACAAGGAAAATATCTCAACTTGTGTATCAGAATTAGGGAGTATGTACTCCCAAATTTTAATATGAATTTCCTTTCTTTTCAACTACAATATGGATTAATTCAGAGGTATGGAAGAAGAAGGAGGTTATTTCCCCAACTAACCTCCAGTGGTCATTAAAGAGAGAAAAATACCTATGCAAAATCATGTTGGAAATGTAAGAGAAATGGATCGGTATGAGATTTCGACCACCATTGGTATTAGCACCTATGCCAAAATGAAACACCACACAAGATCAACTGCTTTGAAAGCTAAAATATGTGGAGGGAGATATTAATTAATTTTTTGGGTTTATGTAATATAGAACAAGATGAAACATGGCTCACTTTTATAAATGAGTATAATTGTACACAAATTGTAGAAGCCCTAAATAAAAACCATGTAGCAGGGAGGATCTTGTTACCCTTAAGGGTGGGAGAGTGATGAACCTTTCTAATTCCTATGTAAACCCTCATTTTGTTGTGTCATCATTTTTTCTAAGACTAATATTAACATTTTGTAATTAATACTTTTATATATTTTAAAGGAAAGTTTTGTGCATAACCTTTTTATTTTCATCTTATCCATGCTTCTTCAAATGAGTTAAATAAATCTATATACATGTGCTAAAAATGTGGTTGAAGAACATATCTTAAGCCCAACACATGACTCATACATATCCCAACGCTTCTTGAGACTCATTCACACATTACCGCCCAAAGACTAAGACTCGCTTTGGAGTGTAAGATTCGTGTGAAGAAAGAAAAAGACTTGGACAACAAGGAGGTGAGTTGATTTAGTCAGCACATGAGTTACATGATAAACATATCATTGAAATGCGGATTATCATGTAGTCATCATGCAACGCATGTGGATTATGAAAGTCAACTTAACATCTAGTTCGATTGGCAATGTGGAACAAATGAATAGAACAACTGGTAGTCACCATAATTTAAGTGATTAAATGCGTGATCTTTGACATCCTCTAGAATTTCTCAATCATCTCATATGTGAATTAATCAAGGACTCTACTTTAAGTTTATAAAATGAAATCTAATCTAAGGATGGCATGCACTTGTTCTTTCAAAGTTGTAACTCTTTAACAAACAAGTATTGTCATAAAGATCTTTTAGTTAACTAGTAGTTAATTATTGCAAATAATCCATCCTATTTTAGAGTGACAAGGAATGTTGTTGATATAAAAGGCATTTTTAGGAGAATTATAGAGTTAGTTAGTTGGTTTCTATTGAAGAAATTCCAATATTACATTAAATAAATTGCATGATTATGAGTTAAATCGATTGGTGTAATTTGTAATTCCAAACCGGATCATAGGGAAGGAAAAAGGGCCACTCCTCCCCAACGTGAAGGGAATTGTTTATTTACTCGAATCTCTATTATTTAGCATTTGGTTATTTATGAAAATTCTAGCACTTTCAACATTTCAATTCGTGAATTTAGTAATCTTTGTTTTATCAATAGAAGGCATTTCTTAATTGCATTTAGAAGTAGTATTTGATTAAATTCAATAGTGAATGCATTCTTGGAATAGTTTCAATCATTCTCTTTGTTGAAAACATTCGTGGACCACATACTAGACTAAAAATCATGAATAATTAAAGGAGTATCAATGACATTGATCATTTATATTCAAAAAATATTTTACATTAATTACTTTGTATTTCACTCTTTTATATGGAAATTGCTAAAACATCTACTGAATACAATTAAATATATTTAATTTCAACTACAATATCTTCAATTAAAATACACACCTACGTAACACTTGTTAAATATATAGTGTAACATTTTAATCTATCATATTAAATGATAGGAATATTTTATAGAACTATGAGACACCCATTCTTGAGTCTAACCATATACATTAAATAAAGAAAAATATAACAAATGTATGTAATGTTATAAAGTGTTTAGTACTACACAATTACAAGCCTTATAAAATTAATTAAGGAATCATAAGTCAATTGTTTGGGTGCTTGGAGCTAAGGAAATTTCAAGGAAAACTTATGTCTTAACATGAATTTAACATGCATGAAAGGAATCAAAACAAACTCATTGTGTCTATAAGTAATAGAGGTGGAAAACCTAATTACAAGACATATAATAGAGTTTTTGGGACAATGTAAATGATTCATTTTCAAAGGGATAAGGGGTGAAGCCATAAAACTAGACAAAAGTTTGTAAAAGTTTGAAAGATTCATTTTCAAAGAGAAAAACCATTGACACAAGTTTGTAAAAGTTTAAAAGATTCATTTTGAAGGAGATAAAAGGCAATGGTTTTAATGCATACAATTATTTATAGATGTTTCTTTACATTCATTTTTATAGAGATGGCATTCAGCTACAAAATCTTCTTTTTAAGGAATTGTCTCAAATGAATTACAATAAAAATAATATTAATAGGAATTATTTTTATGATTATAATAATATTATTATATTTAATATATTAATTGTAAATATACAATTTAAATAGGAAGATATATATTTTTATTTGTTTTACAATTAATATAGACATTTCAAATTTATTTATCTATATTGAATATTCATTTTAGAATTCATATTTTAGATTTTTCATACACTACAACAATTAATGATTATTATTTTCTCTTTAAAATTGATATCTTAGATATTTCATCTACCACACTAATTAATGACTTCATTATCTTCTTTGTAATTTGTCTAATCTAACAAATAACCTCTAAACTTCACCCCATGCTTAAGATATTATAAATTTTCTATTGAATTCTCGTAATAAAAAAACTTGTGTATGAATTATACCATCCCTAAATATCATTATAAATTATACCCTATCAACATAATAAAATACATTTATAATTATAAATTATCATTAAACATTCAATCAAAAATCTAATGTAAGAGAAATATCATAAAACCTTTGATAAAAATTGAGTGTAAAAATATCATAAAATTTAATGATAACAATGAACTTTCATTTATATAAATATCATTTATGAATGATAAATATTTTTACTTTAAGAAATTATTTGGAAGAGTGATTACATGTAAATGTTGGTAAACAATGATAGTGATAGGTGTAGAGGCTATTCTCTTGATACAATGCAACTATTCTCCGATGGAATACACCGGTTTAGATGCATGCGCATAAAAACAACATAAATGCACCATAAACCACATACATGCCCATGCATGCATGTAACCACCATCAATTGTCGATCATAGGCATAAATTATTTAAATAAATATATTTGGAATGATGTAATGGCATGTGACAAGCAATAGCGAGAAATAGTGGGCACATGCATTGTTAATGAATAGGTCTTTAGTTTGAATAATGAAAGAAAGCTGTATGAGTTTTTATAATAAGGTTGATAATGTATTTTTCAACCAAATTTTTTTTTTTTTCGAAAAAACCAATTTTTTTGAATGGTTTTCCATGTATGCATGGCGTGGAAGGATGGGGGCATCTATGCCCATAGGTGCATTTTATCGGAGAATAACATCCATTGTACATTAATGGGGCGGAGGCTATTCTCCTGATAAAATACACCTATGCACATAGATGCCCCCATCCTTCACCACATGAATATGTGGCATATGTTTTATTAGTTAGTTTTTTTTTTGCAAATTTTGGTGTTGAAAATCACACTGTGTTTTTCAACATTTTTTAAAAATGCATCGTAACATCTAACACGATTCAAACTCACAAAATCTCGATTGTAGCGACATTCCCATCAACCCGCTTTAGAGATTACCACATGAGAATATCTATTTTCAAACTAATATATTAACAAATAATAAAACTTCCATTTGACTACTACCCGTGGGACCCACCCATACATGGGCATGCATGTCATGTACGGTGCATTTTATGGGGCATCAATGTTAGGAGGTGCATTTATCGGGAGTATGGAAGAGGGTATTCTCTCGATAAAATGCACCTCCTAACATTGATGCCCCATACAATACACCATACATGACATGCATGCCCATGCGTAGAAGTCACACGCGCAATCTGTCAAACCACAATTATATTGTTTTTAAACATATTAGTTTGAAAACGAATGGTAACATGTGGTAGGATCTATCTAGGTTGGTGGGAATGTGTGCTAGTAATTATGAGTTTGTGATTTCAAATCACCTTGGATGATGTCATGTGTTTTACACGGTATTGAAAAACACAATGTGTTTTTCAACAATTTTTTTGTAAAAATAAACTATTTGTTGACTCACTTGCCACGTGGCGGTGGATGGACATCGATAGTTGCATGGTTAATTTTATGTATGTTGATGTATTATTTCAAGAGAATATCCTCTACATCCATGATTTGAAAAGATTTAGTGAGGCCCACAAATGTAGGAACAAGTTATTCTCCGATAAAATGTACCGCATGACATTCGTGTCCCATCATCAACGAATGCATACCATGCATGGGAGGGCCGTGCCTAAACCTATCAAATTATGGGTGGAAATTAATTTAAATGCATAGGTTTTGAATGATGTAATGGCATGTGTTTTTTTAACAATGTGCTCAAGCACATTGTTGAAAAACACATGCCATTACATCATTTGAAACCTATGCATTTAAATAATTTTCCACCCATTATTTGACAAGTTTAGCTGGGGCCCTCCTATTCATGGTATGAATTTGTGGTAGAGGCTATTCTCCCAATAGAATTCACCACACATACATAAAAACATACATCCATACATTGATGACCATCCATTTCCATGTGGCATACATCCTAATAATTAGTTTTTTTTAGATTTTGATTGTAGAAAAACACAATGTGTTTTTCAACATTCTTGTAAAAACTCATCGCATAGTTGCTTTTATGACTCAAATGAAGACCCGTGCATTAATGACAATGCATGCTACCACCATTTCGCTATTGTTTTCCACATGCCATTGTATCATTCAAAATCTATTCATTTACATAAGTTTCCACCCATGATTTGTTAGGCGATGGCGGGTCCCACGCATGCATGTGGTTTATGGTGCATTTGTGCTTTTTAAATCCATCTTAAACGATGCATTATATCGGAGATAATAGCTTCTACTTGCATGTTTTGGTGATGGGGCATGGATTTCATGCGGTGAATTTTTTCAGGAGAATATCCTATGCTCCATGCCCCATAAAAGACCCCATCAACACATTCATACCATGCATGGGTGGGCCCCGCGTAACCTATCAAATCATGGGAAGATTATTTTTTTAAATGTATGAGTTTGGAATGGTGTAGTTACCTATGTAAAGTGATAGCTGAATCGGTAGGAACGTGCACTGCTAGATGACATGTTTTAAGTTCAAATCCCATAAACGACTATATTGAGTGTTTTTGAACAATATAAATTTGAATAAAAAAAGTATTACCGCATTTACCACGTGGCATATGATGGGAATATGATGGATGTATGTGTTTTTATGGGCCCTATCACATTCTATCGGGAGAATAGCCACCACCCCATAAAATATCCATGCACCCATCTGATGCCCATCCGGTGCCATTAATGGCAGGCGCACAAGTACTTAGTTTTTGCAATTTTTTTGTGATGAAAAAAACACAATGTGTTTTTCAACATTGTTTAAAAAAATATAGTGCATAGGTTATAAGATTTGAACCGGGGACTGCATGATTGAGCGTAGGCATCCACCGATCGAGTTGCAACTTCACATATGCAACCTTATGTTTTAAAACTGATTTATTTTTAAAATACTCTGCCAATGAAATGAAGGTGGTTGTAGGTGCCTCCCATGCATGCACATGTATGCATTTTATGCCCACCCATGCATGCACATTTATGTGAGGGTAGTTTGAAAAGAATGATAAATAATTGTTTCTTTAAGAAATTGTAAGAAAGAATAATTATGTGTAAATGTAGGTAGTAATATGTTATGTCGTATGCTCTCATACCGCTATCCCAAGTTTTATATAAAAATTATACAAAAAAATACACCACATTAGGAAGACACACTATTCACAAACAAAGATTATATTTATTAAAAAACAAAATTCTTGAATTTTTTTTTTACTTTTAAAGATTTAATATCAATATTTGAGATGTATCTACTATATCTAGAGACAATCCATCACCATTATATAATAAATAAAGATAATAATCATATTAAATTTATAATTAATAATACATATTAATTTGTCTAGAAAATATCAAATTTGTTATTGTAATATTTTATGATATTATTATTTTTAAGTGATAATGTATATTGATTTAGAGATATTAAAAAATTTGACACAATTAAAAAGAGACATACCATTTGGCCATAATTCAATATAGATATATATTTACTTTAATATAATTTAAATTATTTGTAACTATTTTTAAAATTGTAAGTTAAATTAAGAAATATATTTTTATTTAAAAAGTGTAATTTTAATAATTAGATGTAATATACATTGTTATTTACGAAAACAATGACATAAAATCACAAGCAAATCAGTTCAAACATTTAATTTATAATTTTTATTTTAGGCTACAAGATTATTAAAAACTTCTCAAACTCCACTAGAAATTGCAAATGAAGGCATCAAAAACATTTATGATATGTGTAAGTACTAGGTTTAAAGAATAAGCCTTTGTTAGTTAGCTAAATAACAAAGCAACATTCAATGTTGAATTTGATAAAGACAATTGTGTCTTAGAGATGAACAATTCAAGATGGTTGTTTGAGGTGTTCAAGAAGGTAGCCTTCACTTATTTACGACTACAACAACATGACAAGTATTAGTGGTTAAGAATAGTTCCATAGGTGAGCTCTAGAGCACCAAAGTTATGGACATCAACAAGAAAACATGTGTAAGAAGCTTCCACTTAGCGCAACCAACACACAGAAAAATTTGAAACAAAATTTGCATGAAAGGTAAGCAATTGGAGTTGGCCCATAGTGACCTTTCCAGTCTTGTGGGACTCCATTTAGGAGTAAAGGGATTCATGACATTATTGATGATTTTAGAAGGAAAAAATATCACAAGGATCACATGAGTAGGGGAAAGCAATATAGGAATAACATAATGCAATAATGAAGAACCAAACTTGTTATCAAATTGAATTGCTTCAATATAACAATATTATAGGTGGTAATTGGGTTCATTAAAAAACAAATAAGATGGTTCCATTGACAAGAATAAGACTAGGTTTGTAGCTACTAGTTTTCCACAATGAGAAGCTATTCATCTCAGAGAAACTTATGCACATGCAACAAAGGTGAATACAATTAGATTTGTGTATGTGGCTCAAATATGAGGATATGCAAATAAGGGAAATAAGCATCTTGTATGCAAGCTCAAAAAGTCATTTTATGGTCTAAATTCTGAAGTAGGCTCTTAGAATCTAGGTATGCAAGCTTTGATGAGCATATTAGAGCCAAAGGTTTGAAATGAAATCTATCAGATCAAAACCTCTATGAAACTTAGAAAGATATTGATTTTGGACATATATTGATGATCTCATAATCACAAGGAATAACACAAGCGTAGTTGAAAAATGAAAAACTTAGAAAGATAGTCAGGAACCTTACATACCTTACCAACAGTAGAGTGGATATAAACTATGTTATTGATGTTGTATTTATAGTTTAGAGAATCTCCCAAGTTACCAATTGGAAGGAGGAATAAATAGTCTTAAAAGACATAAAAGGAACAATGCACATCAAGATCGAATATATTCCCAATGCAGTCTAAAGGATGATTGGAGATTTAGAATTAGATTCAGTAGGTTGTTTACAATAAAGGAAATTTACCTCAGGACACTTATAAAACATGGTGTTAGTTTTAAATTTGTGGAGTAACAAGAAATCTACTATTGTATTATATATCTTTCTCGAAGTAAAGTATAAAGCAAGAGTCAATTCAATCTATGAAGCATATGGATCAGAAAAATGCTTTGGTGAATTTACTTTAAGTTAAAGCCACACATCTCTTGATGATGATCATATATTCCTACTTATAAAGAATCTTGTATTTCATAAACATTGAAGTCCATTACCACTGCTTCAAAAAAGCAATTCTAGAACAAGGAAATTGAGTTAATATTTTGTAGATATGAAGATCATGCAGACATTTTTACTAAGAAATTTAATAGAAATGAGTTGGTTCATAGCATTATTGGGTTTGAAAGTAAGCAAAATGGTTAATAGGGGTTGTTTGGTGTAGTTCCCATTTTGTCCAATTTCATGTCAGTCTATTATATGTCTCGTAATTAGGTTTTCCAAAAAGACTATTATTAGAAATATGATGAGCTAAGAGGGAGTTTTCTTGCAAGAAGAGTGATATGATGGGGAGGCTACATAGAGAACACCATTATAGTATAGTTTAAGGCCACTGCCAAGAGAAAAAGACAAGTACAGTTCACACTAGTCAATAATAACTTAGAGAAAAAAACTATCCATAAAGACAAGGTGATTTAGGGAGGAAAGTTCAAGAAAGTAAAGTTTTATTTTAGGCTACATGACGATAAAAAAACTTCTCAAAATCCACCAAAATTACGAGATGAAGGCATAAAAATTTTTTATGATATATGTAAGTACTAAGTTTGAAGAAGAAGCCTTTGTTAGTTACCTAAATAGAAAAGAAACATTCAATGTTGAATTTAATAAAGACAATTGTGTCTTGTTGATAAGAGAATACTTGTTAGAGAACACACAAGGAGTCCACGTGGGAGAGAAGGCCAGGATCAAGGGCGCGGAGGGACATGAAGGACCCGCCCACACGTGGAAGGCAAGTTCAACATTCAAGACTTAGCTGATTTTGAGCATGATGACCTATTTTTAGAAGATGGCATGTGGAACACACCAACGATGCAGATACATGTGCGCCATGCATTGTCTATTTTTGAGGATCGGATCAAAGCATTTTGCATGGAGACGAGATAAGAATAGGATTGACACTTTAGTTAACTGTAAGAGGCCTATAGATAGCACACTTACATGTGTGGCTATGCTTGTGAATGGCGCATGGCTATTAATAGCATGCGGCCTATTTTGGAATAGATAAGCGGTGAAGGGAAAGTCCCCACCCTATATATATGATGTGAGGTACATAGTGGTAATGAGGATGAGTGTGACAAATGTATGGAGGTATAGAGATATACACATATGAATAAATTAATGTATCGACCCATATGCGCATTGGTATAGATTAACATTATTGTAAGGAGATTCTGTGTTTATTAATAGATGGAAGATATTGGCTGAACCTAAGTGTCATTCCTGTGTGGAATTAAGTAGTACATGTTATTGATTCAATCATGATTATTGTTTAAAGCTTGTTCTATCATAGATATGAATGTAGTATACATTATAGAATGATAGATTAGTTATGAATCTATATGCTTCTTCCTTCATCACGCTAACATCCTACTACAGTAACCCTAAAGAGGGACCTGGTAACTTTTGCGCTTCGGGTGAGAAATCAGTTTAGGATGAGTGATGTGTCGCACGTATCTAGGGAGTTATCTAGTAAATTATAGGTTACATCATTGGTTCCATTTCGGGACCTCTTTTAGTTGTTTTCAGGATGGTTCACGATGAAGATGTACCGATTAACTCTAGCAAGTATTGAGGAATGGATACATGATCTAGAGGAAGAATATACACGGCGGTTCAGCAGTGGATCTTAGCTTAATGCATGCACTTGGGTAGAATAGAATATATATGAAAGCTTATATGTGAGATTTTTTGCCATCTTTCTAGTAGAACTATACGAGTGGCTTACTGCTTATGCATATTAGTAGAATTGGAGGTATCACACACTTGTTTGGACATAGAATAATTTCATGCCCTTTATGATTCTAATCTAACGGACTCGTCTTTGTGGATATGTGGTTTCATGGTGTTCTAAATAGTTATATTCTGGAATATTCAATTTTGACGTAATCTTGCTTGGAGGTAGCTGAATTCAATTTTTACGGTATCAAGAGGATTATATTTGTGAGGTATTCTGCTTTGGCGATCAAGATCTTAATGGTAACTTTGAAACTCAAGAGTAAAACAATGGCTATCTAAAATTCACCACATATGAGGGGCAAGACAAGTTTGGTGAAATATGATAGACGTATTGGCGAGAGAGGCAAAGAGAGGGAAGGTGGCTTAAGTATAATGAGGCACATGAGAGGGAGATAGAGAAGCAACATTATGTTACAAAAAGTATGGCGTTGAGGAGAGAGATGGCTCATGAAGGATTTACAACTCATGTAGAAGACATGGAGCCAGAGCATCAAGAACTCCCCCATCTTGGAAAACATGATAGAGATCCCCCTCGGCCTCACACAGAAGTGCACCAATAGAGACTACCTGGACCGTGGGCACGCATCTTAATCCACCTGGTGACCTAGCCCTTGCACTTGGTTTTCCAGTATCTAGTATGACAAGTAACTAACAAGATAACTTGGGAAGTAGGAGAGCAGGAGTAAGTTAGGGAGCAAGTACATCGATGGTAGGATATATGGATTTAATGATATTTGGAGGAACATCCTTAGGCACATCATCCACATAGAATGTGAGTGCGTAGAATGTTGGATTCACCTCTAGAAGTGGAACTACCTCACAGATTGTAGGGGTTCAGTATAGTACTACTTGTCAAAGCATATGGGAGTACATCTACAGGTCATATTCTTGGTATAGGTGGAGGATCGGGATGTATAAGTGGTTACGGAGGCAAAGAGGGAACACGGAGGTTCTAGATTTGGTGGTCAAGGTCAGCAACCAAAAAATATTTATATGGAGATGTCTCTTCATCTTCAGAGTATAGAGGTATAGAGGATGCTGCCGAACATGTGCATATGTGTGAAATCTTGTGGTGTGCTAAAGGGATCATGATTGTTGAGCATAAGGCAAGTCAATTTGCTACTACATTACAGGGACGTGCACATAGCTGGTATAGGAAGTTTGAACTTGATCAAACTTGCATGGATTATGTAGCATTGAAATATGCTTTCTTGAAAGAGTTCCATATCCTTGAGTTTGAGAAAAAGAGTATAAGTGCACTCAAGGATATAAAGAAAGGCACTATTGAGAGTGTACGTGAGTATGATGCTCATTTTAAGACACTTCTATCTAAGATATCTTATGATATTCATGTTAGCCAGCATGCACAATGGTTCATTGGAGGATTGATTACACCATTTAGAAGGGCATTGTCACATAAGACATACATTGATCCACGTGAAGCATTGGAAGTAGCTTTGCATGCTAAGGTAGTTGGGAGCATCAAAGCGGCATTATTACATTCTTAGAGGCACATATTGCAGCTATGGAAAAGTAGTTAGAGAAGCTATCAAAAATTCAACCCATGAAACATGCTCAGGAATTTGGTGTACAGATTGTGAAGTGGAAGGTCACACCAAGGATAGTTGCCCTCGTAGATCTATACGCTCATTACTATTAGATTGTGAGATCTTTCATTTGAATCATGATGCTAGTCACTGTCCTTTGTTACAGTGCGCATGATAAGGAAGAATGTATCTTGCTTTTGCAAGATTTGTAGGTCCACGACCCATGATACTGAGGATTGTCGGTTGATTGGTCAGATCCATGATGTTATAGACATTGGGTACGACAGACAAGTGTAATCAGATAATTCTAAGGGTAAGAATGAGCACCAGGATTGGGATCATAATCAAATGCACTATGACAAGAATGAGGGGTGTTTTGAAGGAGGTCATGGAAGGGGACGTGGATATCATGGTGGATATGGGGGACGAGGCCATGGTGGAGGAAGAGGTGAGTTACCTTGTGGAACATGTTATACATGCGGATCTCCTGACCACTATAGTGTGCAAATATCTTCGAGAATATTGCATGTTCTTTCTGCGGGAAGAACCATAGCTATGAAGAGTGCCCAAACTTATATGAGCATTTGAGTAAGCAGCATAAGAAAGAAAAAAAGGCACCAAGATGGTTAGAATCCAATGCGTGGTAGAAGATCAGTGGATGCCCAAGATAGCAGAAGGACTTGAGGTATTGACAGTGAAGATTACTACATGCGTTGAAGCGGCATGTGCAAGAGAAGCATTACACCAAAAGCCTACGATCACCAAGGAGGAGGTTTTGCATGCAAGGTACCTAGATCCTACTCATCAGAAGGAGGTTTACCAAGATACCATGGAAGTGCTAAGGAATCTTCAGGGTGAGATACAATACTTAAAGGAGTAGAAGAAAGCATCGAGAGGCGGTCAAAGCGATATTGATGATGTGAGAAGTGTGCGAGAATGTTGTGCCGGAGAACATCATCCTACTATTAGGAAGTTGGTTAAAGGGAAACACTCGCACGTAATTTTTGAGACTCGGACGATAGATCAGCATGTAAATCTTCACCGATAACATTGATTATGACAAGGAAATTACTCTAAATGTTGTTGTGGATGGGTGGTTGTTGAAACATATTGATTGATACAGTGTGGAAGTAAATGTGTTTACATTAGATGCATGGGTACAAATGGGGAGGCCTCCATTGCAGCCATCATCTAATGTGTTTTAATGGAAAATAGGAATAAGGCCACTCCCATAGGAGTTTTGAAGGATGCATCTATAACCATACAAAGGGCCTAGTTCACTTTGGGATTTTGAGGTATTAGCACTTGTGAAGTAGATAATTTTCTAGCCTTGCTTGGATGCCCTTAGTGTTATGTGAATAATGATGATTGAGATTCAATAAGGGGTATATCAGTTTTGAGAACAAGGAGGAAAGGGTTGTGATACCATTGACAGATGGGAAGTCTACACCATATGTTGAGCCTCTAAGTGAGGAGGATTTAAACCAAATTTATGTACGCGTTATTCAGGACCTAGAGGTCAATGAGCCATCAAAAGAAGGCATCATACAGTGGGAGGATTCTCATTCTATTAGTGATACTACGAGTATTGCTTGTGACAATTTGGCTCATGGTACATATGAATTAGTAGGGCACGAAGTAAAAAAGTGCGGTTATGCGCAAGAATGGACTTTTTTTGGTTTGATGGATAGGTAGCACAATACCTTGGTATATGGGCAGAAGATCTTCCTGCATTTTTGAAATCCATGGAAACACAGTGGAAAGATCAAATTAAGATAAGAGTTATGTTAGTATATACCTTACATAGGACAACAACACACTGGTGGGTAGTCCACATAGATAATCTTATAGAATGGGAAGAGATTGGAATCACCCTATCTATTAGGTTTGTAAGGAACAATGCACCTACATAGATCTACACTTATCATGGTGATCAACCTATTCAACATCACATTCAGTTGCCATGTGAGAGACTCGAACAACATGAAAAAAGCATTACCACCTTCACTCTAGGTGCATAGATTGTACTCTACATTACAAGGATGCACATGCACCTGGTATGTATATGCAAAACTAGATCGAGAGACCGGAAAGCGGAAAAAAATTGATTGCATGGATGATGCTATACCTTTGACTAATTTTCTTCTCATCCAATAGAAGAGGCATTAAAATTTATCAAGTGCTTAACCATGGGAGATAGTGCAAAAATAGAAGAGCATATTTAGGAATTATTTGGTGAGACAGAGTCTAGAGCATTTTTTGAAAGGGAAGAAATGGACTTCATACTACTTGAACACGCTTGTTTTGAGAAAGAGAGGAAATATGGTTTACATCGTGGATGATGAGGAAGTTGAGAACACGGATATTAAACATTCACAAGGGGTACGTGAGGTATTGGATAGTACAGACAAGGATATACACACCTATCACGAACCCATGAAGACAAAGAAGGTGAATATAGGTTCGGGGGCTGAGCCTAAGGAGGCCATAATTAGAGATTATTGGTCAGACTCGGAGGTAGAAAAGATCATTGAGTTACTCAAGGATTATCATGACTTATTCCCATGAGGGTATCATGAACTTAAAGGCGTGCATAAATCACTTGGGAAATGAAGATAAAGCTTAAGGATGGTGCACGCCCAATTAGAAAGAGGCCTTACATAATGAATCCTAATTTATGTGAAAAGGTAAAAGAAGAAATTGATAAAATGTTGAAATATGGAATTATCAAACCCCTTGATGAGTCAGAATGGGTTAGCCCAATGGTGATCAGTATCAAGAAGGATAGATGAATTAAAATATGTGTGGACAATAGGGATTTGAATCTGCATGCATCACCGATCCATTCCTACGCCATTTACCGAGGAAACACTAGAAGTTGTTACAGGTGTGAAATATACTCCTTTATAGATGGGTTTTAAGGTATCATCGGAGTTAGGATTGCTCGGGAGAATCAAAAAAAGACAACATTTACTACTAAATGGGGTAGTTTCTCCTATATTGTGATGCCTTTTGGATTGAAAAACGTGTATGTTGTATTTTCATGCATAGTTGTTCGAGCATTCAAAGATTTTATTCACAACTTATTACGAGGTCTACTAGATGATTGGACAAAGTATATGGGCTTGTGAAAGATAATTGTGACAATTTGCGCTTAAGGTTTGAATGGTGTAGACATTTGAGTATCTATTTGAACATCAAGAAGTGCATATTTTCTACACCATTTGGAATAATGTTAGGACATATAATCTGCAAGGAAGGTTTGCTTATTGATCTAGCTAAGGTTGTAGTCATTTTAGGCATGGAGGTGCTTACCGGTTAAAGCGAGGTGCACATATTTTTAGGTCATATAGGATATTATAGAAAACTCATCAAAGGGTATGCCAAAATTTTGCACCCTTGGAAGAATTACTGAAGGGGAAAGGTACATTTTATTGGGGAGAACCGCAGTAGTGCGCATTTGAGATATTAAAAGAGAAACTTACTACCGCGCCCATTCTATGCTTTCCCTCATGGGATAAACCATTTCATGTGCATGTGGATGCCTCTGGCATGGCCATTGGCGTTATGTTAGCTCAACCTGAAGAAGGTATTGTCGATCATCCAATTTGTTTTACTAGTAGGAAGTTGACTCTCCGCTTGAACAAAATTATACAACTATAGAGCATGAAGCTTTGTCCATGATCTATGCATTGCACAAGTTTCGACAATACTTGTTAGCAACACCATTTGTATTTTATATAGATCACATGGCATTGAAGTACTTGGTAAAAATCACATCCTACAAGGGCGCATATGCAGATGGGTACACCTATTTCAAGAGTTTGATTTCACAGTTGTGGTAAAGCCAAGGAAAATCAATTCTAGACCAAACCATTTATCTAGAATCAACTCAGGAGAGGAAGCACGAAAATTGAGGAAACCATGCCAAATGCACAGTTATATAGGTTACAATATGCACCATCAGAATTAGAAGATATTGTTTGTCTTTTCTCATGGGTGGTATAGCACCAAAAGGAATGAAGGCATTAGAAAAGAAACAACTTGCTATACACGTGACACCATTTATGTTAATCAGTGGTGACCTCTACAAGTTAGGTAGAGATGAAGTATTATGCCATTGTGTATTAGAGCATGAGTGCAAGGATATTATGGAAGAAGCTCATGGTGGTATTGTAGGAGGCCATTATGTAGGTGATGCGACTTCTGGAAGATCCTACTTGCTAGATTATGGTGGGAGACATTGTATAAAGACTGTAAAGAATATTGTAAGGCATGTGATCATTGTCAGCGCTTAGGAAAACTAGGGAAAAGAGATGAGATGCCTTTGAGACTAATTACTAGTGAACCATTTGAGAAATGGGCCATTGAATTTGTAGGACCTATTTCTCCAACCGCGCGTAGGAATGGATCACGCTATATCATTACTTGCATAAATTATCTCACATGGTGGGTAGAAGCAACACCTATAAAGGACTGTACAACAGCTACAATGGCTAGGTTTCTATGGGAGAATTTTATTACAAGATATGGATGTCCTTTAAGCTTGAAAATGATAGGGGTACACACTTTTTGAATGAGACAATCAAGATCCTATTAGATGAGTTTATGGTTACACACCATAAAACTACACCCTACCATCCTCAGGAAAATGGAAGGCATTGAGGCTTTCAACAAGATTTTGAGCAGGACTTTGACAAAAAAATTTGGTGTTGGAAGAAAGGATTGGGATGACAAAGTGTCATCTATTCTTTGGGCATATAGAACAACTTACAAGAGATTGAACAAAGCCACATTGTTTCAAGTTGGTGTTTGGCGTGGAATCCGTTCTCCCTATAGAATTTATGTTACCTTCTTTGTGCATTATGCACGCTAGAGCGTCTATTTGATGAACAAGATTTAGAAGAGTGTATCGAGAAGATGATTCTCTTTGTATGAGTGATGAGCCATAGCATGATGGAGTCAGAATTAGGAAAAGGCCAAGCAAAAGGCATGGCATGATAGAAACATAAGGGATAAGAAGTTTGAGATTAGACAAATGGTACTTCTTTATGACTCTAAGTTCTTGTGCCATCCAGGAAAGCTCAAAGTACATTGGTTGGGGCCATATGTCATCACTTACATACTTGAATCAGGTGCTTGTCAGTTAGAAGCACTTGATGGAACATGACTACCCGATTACTTTAACGGGAGTAGGCTAAAGCCCTACTATAAATAAGACTTCTTGGTGTTTGTAATAAGGTAGTATTGCCATTTAGATTAGGTTTCCCTTTTGTATTTCCTTAATGTATTTCCTTCATTGTCGCTATGCTTTGTCAATTTAGTTGTTGTTCTTGTGTAAAATGTGCTTGTGCACGCATGAAGCTAATTACTATGTGAAGAATGTTTATGCGCAGAGGATTGCACATACCTTTAGTGTGGGGTGGTTGTATTTATCCAAGTAAAATACCATGGGAATTGAAAGGTGAAAGGAATAAGTTACTACGGGTGTGCTTTAAGTCAAAAGAAGATTGCTTCTCAAAAGTGACCAAGGATGGAGATGAATGAAAGGATAGTATAAAACGAGGTAAACAGGGGCCATGATAACTACCAGAGAAGGTACAATGACGAGGTACTTCGGGCACAAGGGCGAGTGTTGAAGAGAAGTCTATGACCGGAGGGTAGGAAGGCACACTAGAAGGTTATGATGGGGTGCGAAGATGTACTTGTGTAGAATGAATGAATTTGGTCAGTAAATGAGAGGATAGTTGGTAGGTGAAGGAGCAATAAATGCATCAAAATTTGAAAAAAATTATATAAGGATGGGATGTAGATTCATTTTTACCGTTGCAACTAAGAGAATTTGAGGAAAGAGCCAATTGCGAAGAGCCGAGTGATCGGGTTAAGGTGTGAAGGGTGTGAAACCAAGCGTGATAAATAGATCTGTGTGAAAAGAATCTTGCATCCCTAGTGGTGAAGGGTTTGAGCGAAGCAAGGAGGTAGAGAGGAGTTAGGGCACAAAGTTTCCACCTAGGGCATGATTGAATCGAGCTAGGGTTTGATTCGCAAAGTTATAGAGTTAAAGAGGAGATGTTTGCAAAAGGAAAAAAATGGCACCCAAGAAGGCATCTGCAGCAGTAGCAAAAGGAAAGAAGAAGGTGGTCATCGAGGAAGAAGAGATGGCACCGAAAGTGAATTTTCAGAAATGTAATATCTAGGAGTCATTGTTGGCCAGGAGTGGGATTCACCCATCAGAAAGAACAAAGTGAGCGAATATAATCACAGGACCACGAGAGAACAAGAAGGAGCTCGATTCTTTGCTCACTGCTAGGATGAACAAGCATATGATGGATGACATGCCAGTTTATGATGATGCAGGAAAGAAGCTTCTGAAGAGAATTGGGGTCTACCAATTATATGAGCTTCCATATTTTGGGAAGTATGAGCCCTTGTATCAATGGCTCATGAGCAGAGTGCACGAGGAATTCTTCTACTTTGCAGGACGTAGAGTTAGAATCTCATATTCACTTATCTCATCGATTCTGAGTTTGAAGGCCACAAGGAGAGGACATAAAGAATGATATCATAGATAAAGCTGCAATATTAAAGATTAGACATGAGTTGGGGTACCTGAAGGGTCCACGCGATATGAATATAGACAAATTAAAGAACTATTCGGTTGTGCAAGCAACAACACACCTTGTTACAAATTTGAATGATCAGGAGTGGTGGTCACAGGTAAATACTATGTGGTTACATGTTGTGCGTAAGATGTCAGAAGGAGTGATCTATAATATTGCAGGCTATATTACAGAACAAATAGTCGAGGAAGCATGCACAAGAGGGAAGATCAGCTTTGGGGTTGTTCTACTATCACTAGTATTCATGGAAATTGGAGTACCAGATGGGCCGAAGGAAAAAGTATGGGAATACCCCATGGAGAATAAGTCACTAGCTGAAAGGTTCAGTAAGTATCTATGTAAAGGGGCCATGATAGATGACATAAAGCAAAGGGTGGAGAAATGGTATGACAGGCTCCACGTGGCATTTGGAGAAGAGTGGCGCATCCCAAAGGACCTACCATCAGTAGTAGGGAAACAAGTTTAGTTTGTTATATATCAACATTTCTGCATCACATGCTTCCCAATGAAAGATGGAGTCTAGAGCCCTTGGTGTAAATTTCCTTACGCATTCATTGCAAGGTATTTCCAAACATTTGTTTACTGATTTGAGACATGCGCCTAACTAGTATTCAATGCAGATAAGGTAGACTATGACTACCACACGTTGAGAAAGAAGTATGTGTATCTGGAAGAAGTTCCTTCACCGAGAGGATCATTTCGGAGGTGTTGAATATTAAGCCAATAAGTCTGGTTGTAGCAGATGTAGGGGCAACATTGGTGTATCTTCAAGTTGAAGCCAAAGATGGAGAATAACAAGTATGTGGAAGGTGAGTTCACACTTCCAGCACCACCAAAGGGAAAGCATACAATGGAGAACATCCCAACACCTAAGCCCACAGAGCCAATTGAAGTGGAGGATGAGGAGGAGGAGCGTGAAGATAGTGGTGGTTTGGAGCATAGAGGTAGGAGACATCCTACAAATAAGGGTGAAGTTGAGCGCGCCATTACACCACCTCAACCACAAGAGGGGGATGATGAGGACTTGAATGCAGTCTAAGGGGAGCACAAATTTAAGAGGGTATTTAGGAGAACAAGGACCCAAGGTGCTACTCCAACCACGGTGCACAGATCACCCAGACTCTCTCCACAAAAGGAGGAAACTATGCAAAGAAGGAGGAAACTAAAGTTAAATGAGGAGGTGGAAGAGTCAGAGGAAAGTGTGCCTAATTCTCCCACACTTCTAGAGAACATAGAAGAACAGGGTGAGGAATCAAAGGGAAGAGAAGAGGACAAGAAGGGACCAGAGGAGACAAGCTGCCAAGAATGTTCAGGACATGGAGACACAAGTCCCAAATTTGGAAGCTAAAGTCCCTAAGAAGCAACGGTCTAGAAGAACAAGTGGAGAGCACATTCCACCAACCATGGGGTATGCTAGAGGATGTAGGAAAAATTGTTTGTGCCCACTTCCAGAGCATGATAGCATAGAAGGATTTATTCGGATGGGAGCTAATGGATGAGGATATGGTGATTGTGTGCACTCGAAAGTAAATCTGTCATGGTCAATGCACACCCACATGGATGATCCTGAATTTGATGTATGTGAAGAGTCATGCATTTTGAGACAAATGAAAAAGGCACCCGAGCTAGACACATGATAAGTAAATCCTACTGTCATGTCAGATGAGCAAGCAAGTAATGCATTGGTGAAGGTTTTTGAAGTGGCTAGAAGAAACATGGACAAAGTTGCAACAATCAGAGTGTTGCGTGAGGAGCTGAAGATAAAGGATGTGGAGATAACACACATAACACAAGAGAGGGACTTCACACAGAAGAAGAACAAAGTATTTATCAACATCATAGAGGATATTGGGGACAATGTCATCAGAGCAAGGCCACACTTAGAGGCCAAGGTACCACAGACGTTTCCTTCAGCGATACACTATGTAGGAAAGTTGGTGGACTTGGTACTTGAAGATGAACCTCTATGCATGATAGTGCTAAGGAATTCCGAGCAAGATGCGAATGAGAGAAAGCCTCAGTGATGTGAAATATTACATCTTATGAAGGGGCTTAAAAGTGTTACAAGAAGTATTGAAGAAAGTAGACCAAGCTTTAAATATCTACACAACTCTAGAGGTGCTTATCAGCATAAAGACCCTAGAAGAAAATAATGAGGTCTAGAAAGCAATGAAGGATGAGACATTGGGCCGTGTAGAAAGATTGTCAATAGTTAAGTAGAAGTGAGAGGCCCTGACAATAGCACAAGAGCCACACAAGACTCAGCTGGAAGAGCTTGGGAAGCTAATTGTGTAGAAGATGGATCTTTTAGAAGGAAGAATGACATCAATGTCAACATTGTGTTGGTTCTACAGAATGAAAAGGGAGAGATTGCGAGGGATGAGTTGGAATCCATTGTTGTGGACATCCTAGAAAAAGTAGGACAAGCACTCACTGAATGGTAGGTTTTGGAGGCCGAAATAAAGGAGGAGTATCCAGAATTGATACTTCAAACTGATATAGAGGAGGCTATCTCATAACCTCATAAAAATTCTTTATTTTTCTACATTCTTTCATTCTTATTCTTTCCATTATTCTATTCTTTACTTAATTTTTTTGAGGAATACCCATTGTTAGGATGATAATGAGATTAGTGTGGGGTAATGTTGATCAGATAATACTTGTTAGAGAACACACAAGGAGTTCGTGGGAGAGAAGGCCATGATAAAGGGCGCGGAGGGATAGGAAGGACCTACACGTGGAAGGTAAGTTTAACATTTAGGACTTAGCTGATTTTGAGCATGACGACCTATTTTAGAAGATGGCATGCGAAACACACCAATGATGCAGAGACATGCGCGCACCATGCATTGTCTATTTTTGGAGGATCAGATCAAAGCGTTTTGCATGGAGATGAGCTAAGAATAGGATTGACACTTCAGTTAATTG
The DNA here is from genome assembly GCA_018340775.1 of Taxus wallichiana var. yunnanensis. NCBI lineage: Eukaryota > Viridiplantae > Streptophyta > Pinopsida > Cupressales > Taxaceae > Taxus > Taxus wallichiana. The sequence goes on from CM031233.1 coordinate 258,086,714, forward strand.
TAAGAGGCCTATAGATAGCACACTTGCATGTGTGGTTTATGCACACTTGCATGTGTGGTTATGCCTGTGAATGGTGCATGGCTATTAATAGCATGCGGCCTATTTCTAGAATAGATAAGTGGTGAAGGGCAAGTCCCCACCCTATATATATGATGTGAGGTACATAGTGGTAATGATGATGAGTGTGACGGATGTATGGAGGTATAGAGATATACACATATGATTGAATTACTGTATCAGACCCATACACACATTGGTATAGATTAACATTATTGTAAGGAGCTTATGTGTTTATTAATAGATGGAAGATATTGGCTAAACCTAAGTGTCATTCCTATGTGGAATTAAGTAGTACATGTTATTGATTCAATCATTATTACTATTTAAAGCTTGTTCTGTCATAGATCTGAATGTAGCATACATTGTAGAATGATAGATTATTTATGAATCTATATGTTTCTTCCTTCATCACACTAACATCCTGCTACAACAACCCTAAAGAGGGACTGGTACCTTTTCGCACTTTAGGTGAGCGCTCAGTCTAGGCTAAGTGATGTGCCAAAGCCAACGACTAGGTGTTATCCGGTAAATTCTAGGCTAAAAATGTCTTACAAATGAGCGATTCAAGATGGATGTTTGAGGTGTTCAAGAAGGTATCCTTCATTTCTTTATGACTATCCTATCAAATCATGGGCAGATGTTTTTAAATGTATGGGTTTGGAATGATGTAGTTGCATGTCTGAAGCGATAGTGAAATCGGTGGGAACATGCCTTGTTACATGACAGGTCTTCAGTTCAAATCCCTATGTGGAGTTTTTAAAAAATGTTGAAAAAAATAGTGTGTTTTAAACAATTGAAAAACACATTGTGTTTTCAACATTTGTGTAAAAAATTGGCACACGTGTTTGTGGGATTCAAACTAAAGACCTAGCGTGTAGCAGTGCATGTTCCCACCAATTCATCTATCACTTCACACATGCAACTACATCATTCAAACTCATACATTTAAAAAAATCCATCCATGATATCTCAGTCTTGTGCACATGCGATGTCTTTCCAAAATCACAATATATAAGAATTCAAAATTTTTATGGATGTTTTTGTCCACTTCAATAGTTGGATTTATTTGATTGTTTAGCTTTTTTCTTTGATGCAAGGTTTCTTGGTCCCCTAGTATGCTCCAACATCACATTCTCTCTTGATATTTTTAAAGCCCCTCGATATTGTACACTATAAATAATATTACACCAACTAATGGAATAATTTATCATCCAAAGAAGCATCTAACATGTCTCTACAATGAGCTTTACTTCTACAATAAATGTTTGGTTCTCTATTAAGATGCATGTAAATGGAAATAAATGGTTTCTATAAATTTATCTCATACATAAATAATAGGTTATTTAATGCACTATGGTTATTGTGTATCTATTGATAATTGAAATTCAAATTTAGATCTTGACAATGTAGAATCTAACATCTCAAAGGATCATATAAGTGAATTTAAAATGAGATAAGGTTAATAAAGGGAAAAGAAGGAAAAGAACTTGTCACTATCCACCAAAATGTGCAATCTACATTCTTGGTATAGTAGGAACATGGAAACCATGTTGTAGACATACACATTTAGAATTACGAGGAATTAGTGAATTAATATTTGTATTATACATGAAATTGTACCAATAAAATTATAATTTAAATTGATAAATACAAAAATTGAGTAAAACAAAGTTTAAACAACTACTAAATAGACATTTGAGGTTTATTTTGGAGAGATTAAATAATTTTATATATTTATGTTGATTTACATTATGTAAAAGCTTTATAAATTCCCAAAAACAATGTCTTTTATGAAATATAAATAGAAAATTACTAAATCCCAAAAACATTTTTTTGCATATTTTCTAGAAAGGTATGATGGTTGATCCATTACAGGTCTCTCTGAATGGTTATAATAACAAAGTTTCATTAATATGTATCAGGAAGATTAGATAGTTCTAATTTACAATATCCCCAAATTTACAAAGAATCATAGCAAAATTGTAACACCCACTTGCAATCACTAGAATAAACCATTAAGCTTTAAACACATTTAGGCCTTCAAGGGACATAACCATGTCCCTGCATTTGGGTT